>ML675694.1:121354-191701 GCA_007922155.1 Mesoclemmys tuberculata
TTCAGTCCCCCAGCCGGAAGAAAATGTGGCTGTGTCGATATCCCGTGTGCTGGCCCAGTGCTGCCCTGGGAACTGGTAGGACCTACCGCCTCGCACAGGGAAAGGGCACTTTTGCTGTGGCTGAGGGAGCAGTGTGAGTGTGAATTGCTGTGTACTTCCAGCCCACATGTAAACCAGGCCTGAGGTCTAGCCAACGCAGCCAGCACTTCCCCGGCAGTCCGTACTCACCCTTCACTCAGCTGGGTCCTAACTCACTGAACGGTCTGAATAGCAGTTCGACACCCAGCGGGGAAACTGAGACAAAAGGGGTCTGGATCCCGTCCAGTCAACAGGCCCCCCACAACCAGCTAGTGCTCACAGACCACCTGGCTCCCAGCTCGGCCATGGATACCTCCTACTCCTGAATCAGTAGGGCACACCCAGTACGCTCTGACAGTTGGCCCTATCCCACGGCGCCTGGAAGCTGCACGTCGTGGGTCCAGGAGCTTCCCTTGCAGCCCAGGACTGGATCCCTAGATCATGCCTTTTAATCCACCCCCAGGAGCATCCTTGTGATGAATCTGTTCCTGGAAGACTGCCGTGATTAATATACAGAATGCTGAGCTCTGATGGACAGCTGGTCTCTCACCTTTCCCGATCGATGGAGTTAGAGCTTAATCTACTTAGATTAACAGAGAGACGGTTCAGCAGTGACTTGATTTCAGCCTGTCTGTAGCGACCTGGGAAACAAATATTTAATACAGGGACTCTTCAGTTTAGCACAGAAAGGTTTCACACCATCCAATGGCCAGAAGTTGAAGCTAGACAAATTCAGACTGGAAATAAGGTGTGAAATTTTAGCAGTGAGAATAATTAACCATTGGAACAATTTACCAAGGATCGTGGTGGATTCTCCGTCACTGACAACTTTTAAATCAGGATTGGATGTTTTTCTAGGAGATCTGCTCTAGGACTAGTTTTGGGGCAGTTCTCTGGCTTGTGTGATACAGAAAGTCAGATGGTCACTATGGTCTCTTCTCGCCTTGGACTCTCCAACCATTTCTATATCTAAAGCAGCTGCATTTGGCACGCACATGCATGTTTTTACCATCCTAGCACTGAGCATGCCTGAGCTGCTTTTAATAAGTACCGTGTTCTTCTGTGGTCTTTTTGCCTTCAGGTTGCTGAAATTTTGCCTGCCTTTTTTGGTCTGGAAACGTCTCTTGGTTTTTTTTAAGTGTTTAAGAGTGTATCCGTGAGACGAGTCAGCGCAGGGGTCGTTAACTCAGCCACCGTCTATGCAGGGCTCTCTAGCTCCAGCACGCTCCCAGGGGCACTACGTGGAGAGCCGGGGGACAGAGGGCCTAGAGCCTCGCTTCCCTGGAGTTCTCTTCGAGGTCAGGAGAGTCACTGAAACAGAATCAAGCTTCACCTTCATAGAGCCATGTGAGAGCGCAGGGGAGCCTGAGGGAGAGCAGAGAGAGGAACCGGGTCCTCTGCAGGATCCCTGGCTGGCCCCATCCCCACTAGCAGCTGAGACGTGCACTTACGAAGCATGCAAGTTGTTTTGTGGTCAACTGTTTCATAGAATCATAGAAGATAAGGGTTGGGAGGGACCTCAGGAGGTGTCTAGTCCAACCCCCTGCTCACAGCAGACCAACCCCAGCTAAATCATCCCGGCCAGGACTTTGTCAAGCTGGGACGTAAAAACTAAAGGTGGAGATTCCACCACCTCCCTAGGTAACCCATCCCAGTGCTTCACCCCTCTTTGCAGCTGGTTGGAAGGGATATTGGCCAGGAGAAAACCATGACCTGGTGAGAGAGGTGACCTGGGAGATCAAATAGCAGCATGTCCTTGTCATCAGTGGATGTCTTGGTGACAGGCCAAAGATGAGTGGAAAAGAATTTATATGTATGCTTGAAAAACTGCTTGCTCCTTCAGCCCACTTTTGAGGTTTTCAGGGGACTCTTTTGGGCCCAGAATGCTAGGCTGTGGTTGAGAGAACCTCTGTAAGCCCTTGGGTACGGTCAGTGGTAAACTGACAGTGTTAAAGCAGGTGTGATTTGGAGACTTCTAGCTGCAGTTACAGCCATGGCTTTAAACATGGCGCTCCAGTGCCTTTGTACATTCTCCTAGCCCTGGTGGAGAAGAAGTTGGATTGCTGTAGCTGGAGTAGGTGATGGAGTTTGATAGGATGGAAACAAATATTTCCAATGCACTAATATTTCCATAATTAACCACTGGAACAATTTACTGAGGGTCATGGTGGATTCTCCATCACTGACGATTTTTAAATCAAGACCGGATGTTTTCCTAAAAGACCTGTTCTGGGAGTCATTTGGGGGCAGTTCTCTGGCCGGCGTTGTACAAGAGGTCAGACTAGATCAGCACAGTGGTCCCTTCTGGTCTTGGACTCTGTTCATTTAAGAATGTTGTTAGAAAAGGAATTGAAAAAGTAGAGCTGTCAGGGAGTTTTTGAGGAACCATTTTTCATCAGAAAACGCTGATTCGTCAAACCAGAAACCATTTGCGGGAAAGGGGCGGTTTCAACAAATTTCTCGTTTTGAACATTCGTCAAGGGTCGTGGTGGATTCAGCATCACGGGCAATTTTTAAATCAAGCTGGCTGGTTTTGTAGACGCTCTGCTCTAGTTCAAGGGAGATTAATTCAGGGCAGTTCTCTGGCTGGTCACAGTTGCCCTGCTGGGTTAATAATTTATGAATCAGAGGGTTGTTCATGTCCTCCACATCCCTTCTCCCTGGCCCGTCCTCGCACTGTGCCTGTCTGCCTCCCTCCAGAAAGGATAAGGGAGCTACCGAAGGCTCCTTTCAGGTCTCCTGCCTCCCTAACTGCTCCTCTCTCTGGGGTTTGCAGGTGACCGTCATGCAGCAGCAGAAGAAGCCCTGGAGGTCCGTGTGCAAGGGGCTCGTTCTGGGAACTGTCCTGACCAGCTTCATGCTGCTGCTGTACTCCTATGCGATGCCACCCCTGCCGGTCAGCATGACGGAGTGAGTGAGTCCCGCCTCGCTGTCGGGTCCGCGCTTCCTCTAGCAAAGCTCCTTTGCCGGCCGCACAGACATGTTCGCTCCAAGGCTGGCAGATGGGGGCGGAGGCTTCACTTCAGCGTCATTGGCTCAGCTTCAGCCCCCAGGTTGATTCAACCCTGGAGTGAAAGGCTACATCTACACTGCAAAAAAAAAAACCAAAAACGGGGCCGCTACAGGGCTAAAAAGAGCAGTGTAGACGTTCCCACTTTCACTGGAGCCCGGGCTCTGAGACCCACCCCCCTTGCCCAGTTTCAGAGCCTGGCCTCCAGGCCAAGCATAACATCTACATGGCTTGTATCACGAGCCCCAGTTGGTTGTCCGGGGCTCTGAGACTCGCTGCTGCGGGGTTTTTTTTTGCAGTGTAGACATACTGAAAGTTGTCGCCTGGGTGAAGTCAGTTGGGGGGCTCGGTCCAGTTCTAATCGGCAAGGATAAATGTCACAAAACAACACCCTAACTCTCAGAAGAGAGTCCTGTCTGGAGGAGCCCCTGTCTTCCCCTGCCCCATCTATGGAGCCTGCCAGGCAAAGTTGAGCCCCTTTGGCCAGGGAGACTCGCTCTGCTCTCTCTGCCTGTGGCCATGCCTGCGATGGGCCCTTCTGATCTGTGAGACCTTCCTAGCTATGTGTTTTCTCACGTGCCCTTCTTTGTAAAGCACGTGGAGAACTACAGCTGCAAAGTGCTACATTAGAACTCAGTGTTCTCCTCATCGCACTGTGGTGGAAGGTAGGCGATCGACAGCCCTGCGCTGGCAGGATCCCTTCCAAAGAGGAGTTCAATCTCCAGTCTCACTAAAGAATCCAGAGGCTGCTGACAAGAGGCCAGTGGGTGCCAGTCACAGTGGAGGCTTTTGTGATGTGGATGCGTGTTAGATCGGGGCTGAGACATGCCAGTCTCATTGCATGTGGGAACAGCCGTCAGATTGTACGCAGACTAGGGTAGAGACAGCCCCGTCCATCGTGGACTCTGATCACAGTGTCCTCCCCAGACCCTATGCGTCTCGTGCCTGAGACTGAGATATTGCCGTCCCAGAAGCCGTTCCCCCCGGGCAGCTCTCTGTACTCATGGCCATGTGCTCTGTCCTTCCAGTGGAGCGGGAAAGGACAATTGGCTAGCACAAGAATGGCAGAACGGTTAAAACCTCCAGGCTCCTGCAGATTCACAGGGATATGGGGTAAATGGAGGGGGCCCGTCACAGAGGTGGGGCAAACAGCACGGCCCCGTTGCGGCATTAAATCCAATATGGGGCTGTGCTGAAGGCTAGGGAATGTCCCCTCTCCAGTAACATACAGCTTGTCTCCAGCTCCTAATCGACAGGTGGGGAGGGGGAGGTTTAGGCTGACCCTGTGTGTCCTCCCCACCAGCAGGGATCAGCGGGGCTTTCCCTGCCTTCAAAAAATAGTACTCCAAGGAGAGTGGTGGCCCTGCTAGGGAGAAGTGTCAGAGACTCTATTCAGTCCACCAGGGACTTTGCTATTGCTAGTGATTTTATGCGGAAGGTGCTCAGGTGTTATGGTGATGGGCAGCAGGGTAAAACTCGCTACCTAGCCAGATAGCTAGATTCAGAACAGAGAAGATCAAACTCGACGAGTGAGTGTTTGCTGCCACACACAGATTTAAACTGGTGAAGACAAAATCCAACAACTTCACTTGGTGCCACAAAGATCCACGTGCACCAGCTAGAAACACACCTCAGCAGCAGACTGAAAGGAAGGGGCTAGATTCCACTCTGGGTTAGCCTAGTGCAAATCCATAGTAACACCAGCGAAACCCTGGCTGCCTTTGCCAGTTTACGCCGCTGTTCCTGACAGCCGCTGGCCTCAGGTTGCAGCGATTATCTGAACAGAAGAATTTTGCTTTCAAATCTTGGGGCCAAATTGTGAGTTCAGTTTGGTGCTAGCAGAAAGCAGAATTTGGTGCGCTGTGTTCGTACCAAAGGATTCCGGCTCGCTGGGGACTGGCTGGCTCGGGGGATTGGGACGGGACAACAGAGCCTTTCACCACAGGCCATTATTTCTAGTTGAGGCCAGGACAGGAGGGTGGAATGGAAGTTAGGAGCCTACCTCCTTCCGAGCATCCCCCCCAGGGACAAACATGGCTACCATCTGATGGCTGTGCAGTGGCCAGGGTTACTGTACAGCGACATCAGTCTAGTTCCTGCGGGCCAGATGTCCACATCGCTACAGGCAATAACTGGCCCTCTCGTTGGCAGTGACGGCAGAGAGGCTGAGTACGGAATGGGTCACGGACCTAGCACGTGTGCTGCAGTAAGAGGCTCTGTAGGAATACCTAGACAGAGACTGGCCTCCTCTCCGCCCCAGAGCGGGTCCCGGCAGGTCAGCATTGAGGTCTGTCACACGGGGCAGCGTGTGCAGGGAAGCCTTCAATGGGACTATCTGGGCTATACCCATTGAGGGGATCCAGAGAGGGATCCCGTCTCCAGGGCTGTTGAGCCTGCACCTTTCCCCAGAGCTGGAGGAACGGATCCTTTCTGGAGGGCCCTCATGGCTGGTCACCGGGGATCGTGGTGGTTGAGCAAGGCCAGCGCAGAGACCCAGCCCTACAGATATGCCTTTTCTTTCCTTTCCTCCAGGATTCCTATCCCGTACTCCTGCTCCTCTTACCCTGCCCAGGCCAGGGTGCCAGCTGCGGCGAACAGCACCCGCAGTGCCCCAGGGCACAGCTGTCTGCCCAAGCTGGACATCATGTTCATGAAGACGCACAAGACAGCCAGCAGCACCATCCTCAACATCCTCTTCCGCTTCGGCGAGAAGCACCGCCTCAAGTTCGCCTTCCCCAACGGCCGCAACGACTTCTACTACCCCTCCTACTTCGAACGCAGCCAGGTCCAGGATTACCAGCCCGGCATGTGCTTCAACATCATCTGCAACCACATGCGCTTCCAGTACCAGGAGGTGCACAAGCTACTGCCAGCTGACGCCATCTTTCTGACGGTGCTGCGGGACCCCGCCTACCTCTTCGAGTCCTCCTTCCACTACTTTGGGCGCATCATCCCCCTCACCTGGAAGCTTCAAGGCGAGGACAAGCTGGCAGAATTCCTCCGTGACCCATGGCACTACTATGACCCCAATGGGTTCAACGCTCACTACCTCCAGAACCTGCTCTTCTTTGACCTGGGCTATGACAACAACTTGAATGCCAACAGCCCCTTGGTGGATCAGTTCATCCAGGAGATCGACCAGCATTTCCACCTGGTCATGCTGCTGGAGTACTTCGATGAGTCCCTCGTGCTGCTGAAGGACCTGCTGTGCTGGGAGCTGGAGGACATTCTCTACTTCAAACTCAACGCCCGCAAGGACTCCACGGTCTCCAAGCTGACGGCTGAGCTTTACGAGAAGGCCACTGCATGGAACCTCATGGACGCCAAGCTCTACCGCTACTTCAACGCCACCTTCTGGCGCAAGGTGGAGGCCTACGGGCGGGAGCGAATGGCAAGGGATGTGGCCGAGCTGCACCGGGAGAATGAGAAGATGAAGAGCATCTGCATCGACGGGGGACACCCTGTGGATGCCAACGCCATTCAGGAGTCAGCCATGCAGCCGTGGCAGCCGCTGGGCCAAAAGTCCATCCTGGGCTACAACTTGAAGAAGAGGATCAACAAGAAGCACCGGAAGCTGTGCCGCAAGATGCTGACGCCCGAGATCCAGTACCTGACTGACCTCGGCGTCAACCTCTGGATCACCAAGCTCTGGAGCCATGTGCGGGAGTTCCTCAAGTGGTAATGAGTGACCTGCCGCTAGCCCCAGCTCCCTCCCCTCCACCGCCTCCCGTCCCCACCTCAGAGAAGAACCAGATGCTTTTGTTTGTGTTTCTTCCTTAAGTCTGTTGGCTAGGTATGGGACACAGCGCGTCATCAACCAGCTGAACTGGCCTGAGGCTCCAACAGCAAGTTAGAGACCACACCTTCCACCCTCTGCCCTGGAGACCTGGCCACACAAGAGAAGGAGCCTCTGAGACTTGCAAGTGGAGACCCACTAGAGTGGGGGTACTGAAAGGGTCTGTCAGCCACCCCTCCTCCCACCTAGCTCCCCAGCACCATTTTCTGGGGTGCTCCTGGCTCGTTCTCCACCACTGCGTTCTGCCAAGGGGAGCTCAGGCACCAGTCAGTGCTGGAACACTATTTTAGCCTGCTCTCCTGAATTAGCTGAGGGCAGGCCCCAGGGAGCAAGACCAGGGTGGGGGACACGGTAGCCAATTTCAGAGTCTCACGATTTGTTTGGGGGTGGCTTTTCCAGATGGTTTCTTCCTTGCTTCTGTTTGAAAGCATCCCGGGCAGTGTCTGCGTGAGCAGGATCCAAGCCCAGCTCCTTCACAGTTAATAGCAGTTTGTCTGTACACAGAGACAAGCTAGAGGGGAGCGCGGCTGTGTGTGCACTGATGGGTGTGTGCTCTAGCGCGTGTGCTTTGCTGCCGCTGCAAGAATGTGTGCACAATGCATTGCAATGTGTGAAGGGATCGGGGGGCAGAGTAGATGCGAGAGAGACCAACGTGTTATGCTACATATTCAGGGCGTGGGAGCTGCACGCGTGTATGAGCAATACAGGACTGTGTTTGTGACCAGCACGTTACAGTGAACACTGCTATTAATGGGTGTGTGGCCAGTGCATTTGCTGGTGTGGCTGGGTGTGAACCTGAGACTGTCACATTGCAGGGCTCCGTGTGTGTGTGTGAGGCTGATCTGTTACACCGTGTATTTGGTGTGTGTGAACAGCACATTGCAGCAAAGGCTGGTCTCTCTAGGTGTGCCACTGGTAGTCGCTGTGTGTATCTCCGGGTGTTCAGGGCATGCGTACAGGAATCGCAGCACGGTTGACATGAGGCTGTGTACAAGACATTGCAGTGGGTGTCCACATCTCTATTTCTGTACATGTGCAGGGGGAGTAAGAGATGGATGTGTCTGTGTTGTGAGCGTGTGCGTGTGTGTATGAGAGACAGACAGACAGACAGAGACAGATCTGTTATCGGGTGTTCTGGGATCTGCGTGCATATTTCACTTAGTGCGTGTGTGTATCTGACCAGCCTGTTTATCTGCATGTCTGTCTAGCGCTGCACAAGTCACAGTCTGGCTGATGCAACAGAAAACACGCAGCACTCTGTCCCTTTTAGAGGCTGCCATTTGCACTGAATCACACTGGCCAAGAGACTGTTGGTGCCATGCAGACCATCCACAGTCTGTGTGTGAAGGTCAATATGTGTCTACACGCTGGTTTTTATCTGCATCAGGGGGGTCAGCTGGCCACAGTAGTCTCTAGCCTGCACTGACTCAGCCTAGTCCATATATGAGCAATAACGCCCAAGGCAACAGTCCTTAGATGCATTAAGATGGCCAGTGGGTCACATTTAATCAAACTGGTTCTCCGATAGCACTGATTTTGAACAGTCTATGCACAAAACATACCATTCTGAGTGGTCTGTATTATCTGCTCGAGCTGCTACAAGTTCAACCTCCATATATGTGTTTTTATGGCGTTCGGTGGGCTCATATAGTCTGCAGTTGGCCATCAGTCCATATAGCACACTATTAACCAGTAGCTAGCAAAATGACTACATTGTTTGAAGCAGCATCAATACTTGAGTTTTGGGCATGTATGAAAAACCCCCTGAACGCACAAGCCTTGTGTAGATTGGTGCATGAGCCTTGACTCTATAACCAGCCTGGTTCAAAGCAAAACAGAAGAAATGATAAAAGTCCTTTGCAGGCCGGCTCTGTCAGCCAAAGGCCAGCCTCCAGCGGCTGTTGCCTGTGGAGCTTTCACTGCAGGAAAATGGGGGTTACAACCCGGACCCTCTCGGATCCTTCACAGGGGGGTCTCAGGTCTAGTGCTGGACAGTAGGTTTCCACTGTAACCCATCACTCCAGTCGTCCTGGGTGTAGAATTCCCCGGGCCAGCCTAGGCTCCGTGCTCCAAGTTTCCTGTCTTCCTGTTGGACCAGGACTGTGGCCCCCCTGCAGAGCAGAGCGTGTTCTCTTCCTGCCCTGACTCCCCCCACCATGCGGGCTAGTGGCCTCCCCAGTTTGAGGGTCCCCTGGAGCCACTCCCCAGAGTGGCATGAGCCATGGGATCTGGTGAGAACTGGTAGGGATGCAGGGAGGGCTGGGCAAGAGGGTGCAGGGGGACAGCAGCACATCCCCTGCCTTCTGCTCTTGCTTTGATGCTTCTCCGGCGCGGGGGTGGGGGGTGGGTCCAGGAGGGGAAGGGGGCAGGAGACGAGTTCCCGCAGCTGCCATTCCGCTGAGCCCTGGCCATGAACCGCCCACGGACCCTGAAGGTAGAGCCCCTCTCTGCAGGAGAATGGAACAGAGCCGAAGGGCGAGGGGACCCACACGGGTTGGGGTTAGAGCGGCGCAGGAGCCAGCGAGCAGGGCAGGGCCACGCAGCTGGAGGCACAGGTCGTCAGGCAACACGAGGCCCGTAAGGGAAGTAACCAGCCCACCAGAGCTGGAAGGGGTCGGGAAATGGGAGCCCCCACTTGGCACTGAATTCCACAGTTCTAGGGCCCACCTACCACGCTGAGCTGGGACTGTGGGAACGCCGCAGCCGGAGACTGCATCTGGCAGAGCCAGGTCTCGGGTGTGGGGACGAGTCCAGCCTCCCCCCAGCAATTGCACTGCATTTGCAGCCCAGGGCCCTCCCCACCGCTGCTCCCGTGGACACAGCCTCCCATGGTCACGGGGGAGGGAGCGAGGGGGGGGGGCTGACGCGACCCGGCTTTGCTGCTCTGCCTGCACCGCCCATCGGTTTGCACCCAGGCACAGCAGTTCCTTTAGTGAGAGCAGGGCAAGTGGTACAGGTTTCTCCCTCCACAGCCCCACATGCAGCCGCTGGCAGCCGGGTCCTCCTGCGAACCTGCAGCCCAGGCTCCTTCAGGGGCGGCCCTGCTGGGAGTGGGCGCGGGGCTGTGGTACTGGCAGAAGAGCTGGCTGCAGGCAGCTGGAAGATGGGAGCTGGGGTGACAACCCCCAAGAAAACTGTAGGCCCCCAGGTTTATGGGGCTGCGCTAAAGAGGGACTGGCCACACAGCCAGGGCTTGGGGGGCACGTTAGGGTGAGAGCAGGCAGCTTGGGTGGAGTCCAGGAGGTGGTGGCTGGTCCCATGCCCGTCAGCCCTGCCCCTGGTTCTTAGTTCTCAGCGGCATCTCTGGGGCTGTGTTGGCAGCCTGAGGGTGACCCCTAACTGGCAGAAAGCAGAGCAGAGCATGACGCTGCCTCCTCAGGGCGGCCTATGGTGACAGCAAGTCCTGGCACATCCTGTTCCACCTTAAAGCTGCTCTGCTGCCGAAGAAGCTGCACGGACGGGGATCTGTGGTCCTCGTGCGCGGCCCATCCCTAGACTTTGCTGTCGGACTGCGTCCAGGCAGCCCTTCCTCTTCTCCCAGCCGCAGCGCTGGGGTCCCATTTATATTCCATAGCAGGTGGAGGTCTGACGTTCTGCTCTGGCTGGAAAGACGAGGCAGGAGACGATGGGCATTTTGTATGTTAATTATACTGTATATTTGACAGTTTTTAATATATGAACCGTTTCGCTGTTCTCGGTCTGGTCTCTTTCTTCTCCCCCGGGGGGCAGCAGGGGGTTCCATTAGCAATGGCTATAGCGACCCACTGGTGACAGCAGCCTCAGGGGACCTGGTCCAAGGGCCACGTTTGTCTCCACTTATCACCAAGGGCAGATCAATTTCATTTCCTCCTGCTCTCCGCTGCTCAGGCATGCCCTCCTGAGAGGAAATCCCAGGCGAGCTGACAAAGCAGCTGGCCATTACCTTATTCCTGGGTCCTGGTTGGCTACTCCTGCTGGAAAAGGCTTTTTCGGCTGGGTTTCCCCACCCGGATTCTTCCTTCCCTCGCCACCCTTCTGCAGTCCCCCAGCAATTTGCCTTGCTGGTTCCCGAGTCTGGAATCTATCCCCAGAGTGCCTTTCTGACGCCCACTGCTGGGCCCCACCGCTCGTATTCCCAGCGTGGTCTCCTGGAGCACGCTCCACCGGCGGGTCCTGCCGACTCTCCAGCAACTGGCACTGCCCAGGGGCTGCTGTCCTAATCAGGGCCCACACATGGGGCGGGGGGAGGGTACACCTTACCGGGGCCCAGAGGGGCCCAGCCCAGGCTGCAACCCCCATTACGGGAGGGGGCCCATGTTAAAAGTTTGTACTGGGCCCGAAAAAATTATGCTTGGGGCCTGGTCCTAACGTGTCCTGGGTGGCATGAGGACCCGGCCCTCATGTTACTAAATCAGGTTAGACACTGATGAGGGTAAATCAGTGCAACGCCCTTGTGCAGAGAATCTGATTTCCGGTTTGCAGTGCTCTGGTTTAACGCGGTAAGAAATCAGTGTGAGCTAACTCCACACAAGGCACTCCGAAACGGAGGTGGGTGTCTGCACGCAGGTGATTAAATCCCTTTCCAAACGCAGTCATTGCACAGAAGCTCCGAGCACTGAGAAAGAATCACATTCATGCTTACGCACTTTCCACCCAGGAACGTTACAATGGCAGGTCACTGTTGTCACCTACATGTTAGAGAGGGGGAAACTGAGGCACGGGGCAAGGCCATGACTTGCCAAGCTCACCCAGCAAGTCAGCAGCAGAGCCAGGAATAGACTGGATTCAGACTGGAGCCCTGGCCACTGAAGCAGTGCAGATACCAAGGCCGAGATCCTGTAAACATCCACACACTTCACTTTAAGCACATGTGCAAGTGCAGGATCAAGACCCAAAAATGTCCCTTGCTGTAAATAAAACACCGAGATCCTGCAAAGGACCCCGGTTTCCTTGCTGTCGCACAGCATGCTGGGATGTTGGCAAAGTTGAGGCACCCCAGGGAGCAGGATTTGTACGTTAAGTGGATCAGCTGCTGGCACAGCCACCACTCTGATCAAAGGCCCCTTCCAGCCTCCACCAGCTAGCGATCTCTGCCATTTCTAGCTTACTTTGTGCTCTGGCGACTCTACGGCGTCATCTCACCCACTACTGGAATTGGCAGCTGTGTGACAGCTCCCAGCGCACTGCACGGTTGCTTAGGACAGGGAACGAAGCATGTCCTCTCCAGGTGAGGCTGCAGGGGTGAGTTTAGGGAGGCAGAATACAGGGACCTGGCTGGGTAGGTGGACGCCCTCCTTTTGGAAAAAGTGCCCTGGATTTTAATTACTCCACCCCATTAGGACATCAGCTGTATGGCTCATTCAAGCAATAGTGAGTGCCTCCTCCCGAGGCAGCTCTGCCCTAACTCACTGGAGGGGAGAAGGGAAAAAAAGCACTTCCTAGAGTCTCTTCTTCTCCCCTGAGAGTCTCCCATCACAGTATTCACTCCTCTGCTCCCTGTTTATCTTAGTATAAATTAACAGGGGCACCCAGATCAGGCCCCATGATGCTGGGTGCTATAAAAACATCAACATCTCTGAAGGTGCACTGGTGCAAAACACTTACAGCCCCAGTCCTGCAGCCTGCTCTGGTGGGGGATGGACCTTGGCATCTGCCCCAATCACCACTGACTTCCCTGAAACATAACAGAAGTTCTTCGGAGAGCAGCCCAGAGCCCCACCGCTGTCCGTAGGTAACATCTCGCTGAGCTAGGGCTAGCTTAGCAGGCCTTTGGGCTGGAGATAGTTGGGTTTGGCTGGGGTGGGGACGGGCGGCTGGTTTTGCTTACAACCTCGTGATTGCTCTGGCTGGGGCGGCAGATGAGGAATTCCCAGCACCTGTGGTGCTTGGCTGGGGCGGCGTCTGGTTCTGATCACAGCAATAGCCTAGCACTAGCTGGGTATATATAGCTTCTTCCCAGCCCCTGCCCCCATGCTGCTTTCCTGCTAACAGGATTGGGGGTTGCTGGCATCATGGGTCTGTGGAAAGGGTGTCTGGTGGTGCTTGCCTGGAGCTCAGCTCTTGCTGCTCAGAGAGGTAAGTTTCCTGTGTGGTGATACGTTCCCCTTCCCCCAAGGGTTTGAGCTGAGATCCAATACTTAGTAATGCCAACAATCAAGGGTGTTTTGTTTTAAACATCTGCATTTGGGGTTCTTGCTATTGGCCTTCTGGCTTTTGAACCTTCCTGGTGTAATTGGGCCATGTTTCAAAGCTTGTCTTAGCAACCAAACTGCTTCACTCTCTGGGGAAGCTGAGATTCTCATGAAATAACATGAATCCAGGGGCTGGCTTGCTAACAAACATCAAATGTCAGAGACTCATAGAAGACTTAAAGTTGGCAGGGACCTCAGGAGGTCATTTAGTCCAATCCCCTGCTCAAAGCTGGACCAACCCAACTGAACTATCTCAGCCAGGGCTGTCAAGCTGGGCCTTAAAAACCTCAAAGGATGGAGATTCCACCCCCACCCCCCCCAGGTAACCCATCCCTGTGCTTCATCACCCTCCTAGGGAAAAACTTTTCCTAATATCCAACCTAGACCACCCCCACTGCAACTTGAGACTGTAGGTCCTTGTTCTGTCATCTGCCACCACTGAGAACAGCCTCACTGGACCACCACTTTCAGGTAGTTAAAGGCTGCTATCAAATCCCCCCTCATTCTTCTCTTCTCCAGACTGAACAAGCCTAGTTCCCTCAGCCTCTCCTCATAAGTCTGTGCTCCAGCCCCCTCATCATTTTTAGGACTCTCCAATTTGTCCAACATTCTCTAATGAAGAGCTTTGCTTTGACCATGCTCCTTGGATCTTTATGATTCAGCTTGGAAATGCAGGAAGCCCCTCTGAAAATAGCTCTCAGCTATTTCTAAGACTGGGCTTCTCACGCTCCTTTTTGTGGAGTGTGAGCTCCTGCTTGCGCTAGGAATAACCTCCAGCGCTAACCTCTCTCCACCATGGGCTGCATCCAATTCTGGAGGCTACAGCCGTGTCGCTTTGAAGGCTAATAAGAACTTGGGGCTGTCTCCGTCTTGGCCCCAGCAGCATCTCACGCTGCTGCAACGCTTCAGCCCACCTCCAAGCTGGGAGGGCTAGAGGTAGGTCTGGAAAGTGGCTTGTTTCCTCAATGGAGGCTGATGAGCGGTTGTAGAGTCTGGAGACAATCCTTGGCAGTAATCTGAGTGGGGGGCAGGGTGGGGGAAGGAGCTGTGGGGGTTTTTAAGTAACAAGCACAATGGCACTTGTGAAACACACCTGCCTCCAAGAAGAGTGAAACCAACTGCAAGAAATTCCTTCCAGTTCTTAACAGCCAATGGCACTGACGCCATGACCTGTGGCTCCCAGGGCAGGCGGCACCTGTACCCTCCAGTGCTAGCAGCTGTCTGCTAACAGCGACTTCCAGGGCTGAGCCCACAGTGGGGCGTCTCTGACGTTCTTGCCTTGTGGCCCTGCTACTCGGGGATGGCAGCTGATTTGGTGGGGGGAGATGATTGTCACGTGTGCTTGCTCTCTTCTAGCTCCCATTGACTCTGTCTTCTATGAGTGCAATAAAACCAGCATCCACCTGGCTGTACGGGTAGACCCCTTAGGGAATGGCCTCCTGCTGGACCCACAAGCTCTGCACCTGGGCAGCTGCCTTTACTCCATCAGAGATCCTCTCCGGGGCTTCCTGCACTTCCAGTATCCCCTGACGGAGTGCAGCTTCTCACGGCTGGTGAGTGAGAACCCGGCTCTGGCCCATCCTGCCTGGGGCCACCTGCTGCTCGGCTGCCTCCGAACTAGCTGGCTTTGCGTTCTCTGGCTGTGTGGGCGAGGGGAATAAGCTGCCCTTGAGCTGGGGCGAGGGGAGTAAAAGAACGAGCTCTCTGGCTTGCTGGGCTGCTCTCCCAAGGGGCTGCTACCTGGGGTTCAAATCCTGATGCTCTTTCGTTGACTATTGCTTCAGTACTGGGGAGAGGCTGGGTCCTGGCCCCGCAGCAGTGTGTTGGCTGGCACCTAGAAGGCAGAAATGCTGAACTATGGTGACCCTTCCCAAGTGGCTCCTGCCTGGCTGGGCTTCTGTCTGTATTCCCGGTGTCGTCACTGGGGCAGCGTGTGGAGCAGCATCTCTGGCTGGCTTCGGGGGCAGGGGCTCGTCTCAAGGAATATCAATGTTGTTCCACTGCCTTAGCAATGACCCCAGTCCTCTGGCGTTGCTAGGCCACTAGCTAGATGAGGAAACTGTAACAGATGCTAGTGTTGACTTGCACTTTCTGTCTGCTTCCTCCTCCCCAGACGTCTGGGAACACAGTTGAATACTTCACGGACTTGGTCTACAGGCCACCTTCCGGCCACAGCAGACGCTACGCCACCGCCTTTGCTGAGAGGATAAACTGCACGGACTATGAGTAAGCTGCCAGTGCTTGGCATCATGCTAGTCCTGAGGGACTGATGCTAAAATTCTCCAGGCTCTCTCCTGGGCTTCACAATGGCCCTGGCAGACCATGAATAGCAGCAGGGGTGCTGGGGAGGTGCTAACCAGCCGATGGGAGGGTGATGTGTCGCCCTTGCTGATCACAGCGCTAGAGGCAAGCAAGCACATGTGGGACAAGCTGTCCTGGCTATTGCTGCCCAATAAACCTGCCTTAAACCACTGGTAAAACAGCCTGTAAAATACCTCCCGGCCGCTTGGCTGGGGATGCGGGAGGCATGGGCCCTGTAGCAGGCAGCCTGGGTTACTGCCGTCTCTGGGGCGCAGGGGACCTCACACAAGTGTTACACAGCGTTCAGCTGGGGGGGGCCATTCTCCGAACTGCAGACTGGCTGAAGGGCCCTGGGCGTCCCTCCTGCTGGGACGTGTTCCAGTGACACTTCGGGGGTGGGGGAAGGGGGTTAAAACCAAACACCCGGTGCTAGAGGCCCAGCAATGTGGGCAGGCATCCAAGTCAGACTCCACCTGGGGAACAGAAGTGAGTGAATGTGGCCGAGACCCCAAACATGGCTCAGTGGGAGGGGTGGCCTGGCCATGGCAGTGGGAAGCAGAAGCCACTTGTGTGGGGCTGGCTAGGCCAAACCTTTGTAGTGGCACAGGGGGGCCACTAGCAGGAGCTGACCCTGCAGCCAGGCTTTTACAGGGGACGCCAGGACTGTGCAAACTCCCCTGCTGACAAAGGGGTGCCAGCCTGAACCCAGCCCTAGAGCGGCCTGGAAGCTGTGCGGCTGCAGAGGTGGGTGGCCTGGGCTCCCCAGTGCAGCTGAAGGTGATGGCGTCTGGCACACACCCTCCTGGGCAAGCAGGGACAACTCCCCCCTTCCTAGAGAGGGAATGTAATCTGACCCATGGATCCCTGCAGCAAGGGTAACTCTTTCCTGCCTCTCCTAGGGCAGGGCGCTTGGCCCCCACGTATGTCGCCTCTGCGACTGGCCGGCTTTCTGCCTCTGGAGTACTCATGTTCCTGGTGACCCTCATGAATGGTAACGAAGGGGTGGGAGGTGCCTCTGAACTCCCAGCCCATCCTGACTGTGCCTCCTGCAGCGTCAGACAATGTCCTAGAACCAGCCACAATAACCTGGTTCCCTCCATGCTCCTTCTGCCTCTGAGATAGTATCTCAGACCGTGGCCATCTCTGCTTCAAGCAAAGAACCGAAGCAAAGACTTGTGCCCTGCTCGTTCTGATTTGTCCCAGATCTGCAAGCTCCCTCGGTAATCCCTGCCCAAGGCATTGGGGTTTAGGGGAGTGTCAGTGTCTCATGGGAGACTCTGTTGGGTGGGGTGCTGAGCCCTCCATCCAGGATGAGGGAGATGCCTCCTGATCGTGAAATGCCGTCACAGGAATGCCCTTCAGAACCCAACCGTCCCCATTCCCTCCCCCAAACCTGCATGCACTAGCAGAAGGCTTCCGGTGCTTGGAAGTCTCCTTCCGAGACTTGTCCTGCAAGTGTCCTGTCCAGCGCACTTTATGACAAACGCTAACTCTTCCGTTTCCTTGCAGTGGACTTTAGCGCCCCATCAGACTCCAAGGTCTTCTTTCTGGGCGCTCAGATCCATATTGAGTTTGCCGCACAGAGTGCCTTCCACCAGCCTCTGCAGATCTTCGTGGATGAGTGCATTGCCGCCCCAACCCCAGAACTTAGCCGGTCTCCCATGAACTATAGCATCATTGCAAACCATGGGTAACTATCTGCTGGAGACAGCCGCTCCAGAGTGCGCCCATGTCTGAAGTGGAGTAAGATGTGGAATTGGAGTGATCCCATGAGCCTTGTAACTGAATGTGTGGGGTTCTTAAGGCTCCTGCTTAAATCCTAGAGACCAGACTCTAAGCCACAGAGCTAAGGTGAAGTGACACATGAAGATGGCTGGAAGACTGCTTAGCAGATGGCTGGCTTGGTCTCTGGTAACCACATGGCCTGCTAATGAATTGGACATGCTGGCACTAGTGTTAATTGGTGCATCCAAAAGCCTTTGCTGTTGCTATGGATGCTTTTGGGTATTCGTATATTTCTCTAACGCTTCAAAGCCGCAAGCCAGAACTACTGGTTTCAGGTGGGGAGAGAATAGTGCAGTAGGGCTCTCCTAGGGCCAATAGCTCTTCTGTCCTATGAGCAGACAGTCTTGGGTCCAGTGAGTTTAACTCTTTCTGTTCCAGGTGTCTTGTGGATGGGAAGGTGGCAAACTCCCAGTTCCTGCCCAGACAAAGCCCTGAAGCTATCCATCTCTCCCTGCAGGCCTTTGAATTTGTAGGTGTGGGCTCTGATGTAAGTAAGATTGAGCTGGTTGCACGGTTTCCTTCTAGGGCGGGAAGGCTTCTTGAGCAAGTGCTTAGATCCTTGGAAAGCAACTTGCAGACAGCTCACGCTAGGACTAGTTAAAAGCCAATCTTCTTTGGGAGGCCTTCAACCAGTCCACCGTAAACCTTCATGGCTTTCAGCTAGGCTCTAGCATGGGGAACTGGTACCATGTTGCACTCCAACAGATCCTTTGTTAAGAACTGTGCAGGTCTCATCCAGAAACCTGTGAACGGTGCCTGAGGACTCCCCACCCCTCATTCTCCTGTGATGGGTAACAGTTTAACACACACCCCAGCATGCTTCTCTCAACCGATTTACTGTTGAGCCGTGTATGCAGCTCTGTGGGCTGCAGCCATGCAATAGATCTGCTGCCCGTATGTCACACGGGCTGCAAGCAGGCCCTGGGTTGAGCACGGCCCACCTTCAGACAGCATCTGGCCTCAGATGTGCCCTGCCTGCAGATGAGGGCATCGGCTAGGCTCCCAGGAACAGGTGTGACAGAACCAGCTCCACGCCCCAAGCTGCTTTTAGTCCCACGATGACATCGAGGGCCTGTTCTGTCCAGAGCTGGGTGCTCTGGCCCTTAGGCTAGAGATCCACAGGCGCTTGGCCATGGTGATTGTGAGCAGGGCCGTACCTAGCAAGGGGCTGGGATGCACAAAGCCAGAGTGGCCTTCGGGTGGGGGGATGGGCTCAGAATAGCCCTCCCAAAAACCAGTGTACAAGGGAGCTCCTTGCCTAAGCTCACCAATGGGAGATGCCAAGGTGCTGCTTAAGTCCTGTGCCTCTCTCAGGATTCAGTGCCTGCATCGCATTAGCGCAGAGGAGGCGCTCCCTCGAACGCCTAGCCAGGGACATGGTCCAAGCCCACCCTTGGCTGGGGAGGGAGAAGGGAATTTAGAGGGGGCTCTGCCACCTCTCAGGCACTGCCTTTGCTGCAGGGCGATGAGCTATTCTGGTGTAAGGCTCCCTTAGTCTCCCCTGTTGCAGCTGTTCCATGCTGGATAAACTGAAATCAGTGGAGCAGGGGCTGGGCCCAGCTCCAGGCTATGGAGCTGTTTTCACTGGCCCAGGGATTCTTTCTGTAGCCCCATGGAACAGCCCCACATCTGGCTATCCCATAGCCCTGGTGCGTGGGGTGTTCACCTGCTGGCAGATCCCAGTTCAAATCCCTTCAGGTGTGGGGAGGACTTGACCTGGGGGTCTCCTGTACATCAGGTGTGTGCCCTGAGCACTGGGCTGACAGGTGAGGGAGCAGCTCTTTCCCAGCTGTCTTGTGCCCGCTTACCAGGCTGGGCCCTGAGAGACCATAACAGCCATGCGGGGTCAGGCCAAGGGGCCATCTAGCCCAGTGTCTTGTCTGCTGACTGGCCAATGCCAGGTGCTTTGGAGGGAATGACTATTGAGGTAACCATCAAGTGAGCCAGACCGTTGCCCATGGCCAGCCAAGGCAAGCAAGTCCATGTTCCTCTGTCATCCCCGAGTCATTCATTGCTCTGGGGCTGTGGTGGACATCCCCACAGGCAGAAACCTTGGTGCCTACAGAGCCTCGTGCGAAAATCTAGGTGCTAGGTGAGTTTAGGCACCTACAGGTGGGGGCAGCCCAGTGGGGCCTGATTCTGGGATTTAGGCACCTAAAGTGTCGTCTGACTCCTCTGTAGCAAGCACAGGGTCAGGCCAGACCCCTGAACAAGCCAAGCCAAACCAAAGCTACTTGAAATGCAAGCCTGCATCAGCCAGATTTGTCACAGATCCCAGTAAGTGGCCTGTGCTGGAGCAGAGTCGCTTGGCCGAGTACAGCTTTCTCCCTCTCTGCCTTTCCCCACATCACCAAAGAGTTCTTGCTGTGCAGTGGGGAGGATCTCAAGCACCTTTCTTCTCCCCATTTCCCCCTTTGCCCCCCAGATCTATCTTCACTGCCAGGTGCTGGTCTGGGACCCCAAAGTGATCACGGATCCCACAAGGAAGGCCTGTTCCTTTCACAGGGACACCGACAGGTAAGGGCGGCTGGGGGAGAAAGAGGAATGGCGGTTCTCTAAAACTAAACCAGCTGGAGCAGAATCTGACTGTTCTGCTTGGGTCTGTCCCAGGTGCCATGCCAGGCGAGAGGTAACCTCTGCAGAGATCCTGACAAAACAGCCTCTGGAGTCTTTGGTGGGCAACCAACTGGTTCTAGTGGCCACAGCAACGCAAGCTCATGCCACTTGCTGCTTTATTACACCTTATTTCTCCCACTACAACTCAATGCAAAGCCAACAAACTCTCGGGGCTGCCTGAATGCTTCTGGTACCCTCCAGCTAAACGCCATTCGGCTGGCAAGCCAACCATGGGAACTACCTAGCTGCAAGTGCTGTGCCAGTGTGACTTAGGACAGGGCAACGCCCTGCACTAGTAATTCTCCTCCCCTGCCCCCTTGCATGAAGGGGGGAATGTGGCCTCTCTAAATATGGAATACACTGTGCTTGCAGTAGCAAAACTGTGCCCGTGGGGCTGGGTTTGACAAGCCCCCTAAGTGTAGAGGCTAATCCATGTCTGATTAGCATCCAGGCCTGTGTCCTTAGCATCCAGGCCTGTGTCCTGAGCAAGGCAGCAGGCAGTTCACGTGAATCCTGGGTGCTCCCCAGCTCGTGGCTAGCTGACCTGAGCAGGGTTTCTAGCACACCCAGGACTAAGCCCTCATGGGAAGCCATGCTGGAGAGCATCACTTGGGCAAACACGGACCCGCGAAGCCCTCATGCTGCCAAGATGCCACGAACTCTGTTTGGATGTTTCAGGCTGGCTGAAATTCAGTTGCAAACCCAACTCCTGGCTTTTTTTATATTTAAGGCTCCAGCTACATTCTGGGTGTCGGGGAGGGTGGCGGAGTCCCAGGTCATGTAGACATAATACAGCTAGTGCAGTCATTAGCAGTGGTGGTACAGCTCGTCTTGTTGATAGACGCACTAGCTCAGTGTGCGTGTAAAGCTGGGAATCCCCCTCACCCCGCTCTCAGCGTTGCTGTAGCCTACCCACCCCCATGCTCCACCAATGCTGGTATCTCTCAACCCCAAACGTCCCCTTGCCGCAAGCGCCGAGGCTCCGTCAGCTCCCCCAGCCTGGTGATGGAGCGTAGAGACCTTACGATAATCCGTGCGACTCGGAGATGGCGCCCAGCAGTGACCCGGTATGTTGCTCCTGTCCACCAGGTGGGAACTCCTGGACAATCCTGCTCTGAGCTCCGTGTGCAGCTGCTGCGAGGCCCTCTGCCAGCCAACAAGCTCTCGCCACAAGCGAGACCTGGAAGGTACCGGCTCTGCTGACGGGGAAGGGCACTGCGGGGTGGGGGAACAACCCGACACGGGATATGTTCTGGTTCCTCGTCTGCCAGCCTTTAACTGTTGGAACAAGTCCGGCAGGCCTGGTTTGGAGTGTCTCCTTCTCTTGTGTGGCCTGAAGGCTTCATTCTGCTTTCACTTTACCATGGCCTGTCGCGTCCCCGTCCTAGTGCAGTGGGGTATGGTGGGTCTCTGGCCCCAGGCACCAAATGGCTTTTGCACCCCCTGCCTCACATGTCACCCCCCCCTGCAGGGCAAAAGGGGTCTTGGTGCTGCCCCCCCCAGTGCCCCAGAGAGGCAGGGGTCTGTGCCTGGCTCCACCCCCCCCCCCACTTACTCACCATGAGCTGCCCACCTCTCCTGCTCCAACCCTGCAGCCTACGCCCAGCCTGGCCCCCCCACCCCCCCCAGCCTGGAGGGAGTGGGCCAGCCCTTCACAACACATGGGGTCCGGGAGCAGCCACCCCTCAGCCTCCTGTGTCTCCCCCCCCCCCGCGGCACAGTGTGAAGGGCCAGCCCCACACTTACCTGCTGCTTCAGCTCCGCAGCCCACGGCTGGCTCGCAGGGCGGACTCGCCCCCTGGTCTGGGAGGGCCTGCCAGGCAGGCCCACCATGGTCGGTGGGGGGTGCTGGAGGGGCCAGTGCCCCCCATGCCCTGCCTGTCATGCAGGGCCAGCCCAGCCCCCCTGCAGGCTGGTGCACAGGGGCCTGGCCCCACCCCTCGTTACGCCATTGCCTAGTGAGCGGGAGATCTGGTCTGAGAGCTGCTCTTCACCAAGCGAAGGGAAGAGCTCGGCGTCTCCTGGGCCAGCCGTGCAAGCAAGTGATGCGCTGGTCAGTGTTCAGCCGGCCTGTGTGGGGCCGGCGTCTGAAGGCTCCGTCTCTTCTTGCCCAAGGCTCTGCCCGGGAAGGTGGGCTTGTCCATGCCGTGGTCGTTGGGCCCCTGAAGGTGCAGAAAGCCTCTGCAATAGCTGGAAGCTACGCGTGGGACACGAACCGCTCTCTGGCTCTCCAGAGTCAGGCAGGTAACCAGCTCCTGGGTTGCAGCGTTTTTCCATCACAACCAGGCACCAGCTGGCTACACAGGGGAGCCCTGAAGGGAGGGAATGGAGCTGATACAACAGCACCAGCAAAGGTCTGCAGGGAAGAGTTTGAACTGCGGGGTGCCTTGCTCGCCACACCTGCTCCCCTGGGATGTGGCTGTCTAGGCGGCTATGGCCCCAACCCTTCCAGACGTCCCACCCGCTTGACTATGGCAAGGGTCTCACTCTCTGGGTGAAGACGGCACGTCTCCTCAGTCCCGATGTCTAGAACCGAGCGTGTGCTTGCCTCTTTCTGGCTTTCAAAGAGGCTAGAGCCGCCAGGCAGTCAGCAGGGGCTCGCTAGACCTACTATTGGCTAAAGCGTGCTGCTGCTGCTGGCACACCACAGCCCCCGCCCTCCCCGCATGAGGTGAGGCTGGCCAAACTAGTGCAGTGCAGTGCCCTCCCTGAGCACGGCGAGGGGAAGAGCCCTTCCCACCTAACTGTGATGGGCTCGGCGAAGCTCCCGTGCACCTCAGACCTGGCCCCATATCTCAGCGGAGGATATCCCAAAAGAAACCTGGCCCATGCTGCTGTGGGATGGAGGGCTCTGTGTCCGGCTGCCTCTTGACTCTTCCCTCTTGCAGGAGGGAAACCAAGTGTGATGCCACCTGCTGTTGGTGCCCTGCTGCTGGAAGTTGCTGTCATTGCTCTGGTGTCCCTGGGTTTCTGCCTGTGCAATGGCCATCACAAGAGATGCTGGTCCAGAGCCAGAGAGGCTGGGGACTCGTGCACAGAAGGGCTGGTTATGCAGAACAGGAGTGTGCGAGCATTGATGCAGCTGTGGCATGAATCCAAGTAAAACATTAACAAATCCAGGTTGTGTGTGACTTACAACTTGCTGGGAACTTCCAGGCCTCTGGGGTGGAAGGGAAGCAGCAGGTCAAAAGCAACATTTGAGTAGCTAAAGTTTTTTTCTAGCAACTGAATCTTTCTCTAACACTATTCCTGAGCCAGGGCAAGTCTTGAATACTCCTCAGGTAAGAGCTTCACTCAAGCTTGATCCTAGGCCAAGGGTTCTTGAACTGGGGGTCATGACCCCTCGAGGGAAGGAGTTCAGGGAGGAGGCTCTCCTGTCCCCTGGGCTGCAGCAAGGAGCCTGCATTGACATGTTCTGCAGCAGCTCCCAGCTGTAGCCAGCAGGAGGGGAGCCGTGGGGCACGGGTTGGGAATCACTGGTGTGAACAGATCAGGGGCAAGAGGGGAAGTGACTTGCATGGTCACAGGGCAAGTCGGGGCAGAGGTGGGACAAGAATCCTGGTCTCCAAGGATCCAGTCCGGTGTCCCACACACTGGACCACGCTCACTTTCATTGTTTCCATACATGTGCGTGCACACGGTTGGTTAGTAGACGTAATGATGTTCAACGTCTCAGCGATTTCACCAATTAAAAGGGGTGTGGTGATTTTTAAGTGGGACTCCCTGTGTGGAAACGGCTTATGTTGTTCCACGTAGCATCTAAGGTGACGTAGCAGGAGATTAGCTTTTGTTTACTCCGGGCAGGTAAACGCCCTTCTGGCAGCGTCAGTTTCATTGCAGGCCCTGAACAGTCGCTTTCCCTTCTGTTTGTTTCTCTCCCCCAGCAACGCGGGTGATAGCCACTTCTTAACGATGAGAAAATGGATTTATGCTAAAAAAATGGCAGGGACAGTACCTGATTCTCCATCTAATGCATTCCTCAAAAGCGACCAGATTTCAAGCTGCCTCTTACTTCAATGGTGGGGTCTGTCCACGTTTCTGCTCTTAACTTGTTTGCCTGCGGGTCACTGCTCTGCCCTTTGCCTGTTCTCTACAGCTTGTCCAGTCTCCTACTGGATGCCTGTATGTTGGTCCTTAGTCCTAGATCTGATGATCGGCCGGGTCACAGGACTGGCAAGAGTTGAGATATTCACAAAGCTGTGTGAACATGATGACCTGCTGTGATCTCCACAGCTCTTGCATCTGTTCATAGCAAATGCTGCTTTGTAATGCCATTCTCAAGGGTCATATTCTCCGTTTAATTCCTTGCAGCAGTAGCTGGGGCATTTCATAAGAGCTGCCATACTGGGCCAGACTATAGTCCAGTTGTGAAAGTTGAAAGATGGGATGACAAGAACTGAACACTATCTTCAAGGTGTGGGTGCGCCATGGGTTTATATAGTGGCATTATGACATTTTCTATCCCTTTCTGAACCATTCCTGACATGCTGCTAGCCTTTTTGATGGGTGCCATGCAGCCAGGGGAAGCTTGCTGAGAACGTTCTACTGTAACCTCAAGATTTCTTTCTTGAAGGGTAACCGTGGATTTAGAACCCCTCGTTGCATGGGTATAGTTGGGATTATTTTTTCCCCAATGTGCATTACTTTGCACTTATCAGCATTTATTTTCTTCTGCCATTTAGTTGCCCAGTCACCCTCTTTTGTGAGATCCCTCTGGAACTCTTAAGTCCAAAGCAAACCCCAGTCTTCAGTAATTTTTGTATTGCTGGCAAACTTTGCCAGTTCACTGTTCACCCACTTTTCCATCTGATGGATGAATATGTTGAACTGCACTGGTCCCAGTACAGATCCTGGGGGTCCCCATTGTTCACTGTTCTCCATGGTGAACACTGACCCTTTAGTCCTACTTTCCACCAGTTACTGATCCAGGAGAGCCCCTTCCCTCTTGTTCCATGGCCACTTACGTTGCTTAAGAGCCTGTAGTGAGGGACCTTGTCAAAAGCTTTCTGAAAATCCAACTATACTATAGTGACTGGGTCACACCTATCCCCATGCTTGCTGACTCCATCAAATAATTCTAAGAGTGGTGAGGAATGATCTCCCTTTACAAAAGCCATCTTGAGTCTTCAACAATAAATGTTTGTGTCTGATTCTGTTCTTTACTAGAGTCTCTACCAGTCTTCCTACTGGAAGTAGGTTTACCGGCCTGTAATTGCGGGATCTCTGCTGGAGCCCTTTCTGAATGTTGGTGTTATGTTAGCTACCCTCCCGTTAGCTGGTACAGAGGCTGATTGTAGTATGTAACTGATCACACCACTGAGCAGTTCTGCAATTTCATATCTGAGTTCCTTCAGAACTCCTGGGTGAATACCACCTGCTCCTGCTGACTTATTGTTTAATTTATCTATTGGTTCCCAAACCACCTCAGCTGACCCATCAACTGTGGGACAGAATGTCAGCCTTGTCACCCCTCATCTTCTGCTGTTAAGACAGATGCAAAGAATTCATTCAGCTTCCCTGCAATGGGCTAGTCTTCAATGCATGCTCCTTCTGCACCTTTGTCAGCTGGTGGCCTCACTACCTGTGTGACAGGCTTCCTGCTACTGATTTAACATCCGTAAATGTGGTTGGTAGTTTTTGCCTTTTTAGCAAGTTGGTTCTCCTATTGTTTTTTCCTTGGCCTGCCTTATTCTTTTACAATTTACATGCCCGAGTTTATGCTCCTTCCTGTTTTTCCTCATTTGGATTTTTCTTCCACGTTTTAAAGGATGCTCTTTGGCTTCTGCCAGCCTCTCTTCCTCTGCTGTTTAGCCATGGTAACGTTCTTTTGGTCCTCTTACCATCTTTTCTGTTTGTGGGGGGGAGGTTTACACACCTAGTCTGAGCCTCTACTTATGGTGTTTTTTGAAGTGGTTTCTATGGCACTTGCACATACTTTACATTTTGTTTATAGTTCTTAATTTCCATCTAACATACAGCCTCCTTCTCATGTAGTTCCCCTTTTAAAGTTCAAGGGCACTGGCTTGGGTTTTTTGGTAATTTCCCTTATTTAATTATACTATGGTAACTATTACCCACCACCACACACCCCACTGCTTGGACCAGATCCTGTGTTCCACTTACACTAAATCAAGACTTGCCTCTCCCTTGTGGATTCCAGAACTAGCTGCTCTAAGAAGCAGTCATTTCTGGTGTCTAGATGTTTTATGTCCTGAACTGAATCTGAGGAATTCATACTCAGATCTTGTCCAGATTAGATTTGAAAACCAGTCTTCATTTTTTTTTTCAGTGGGGTTTCCTGCCTCATTAAGTTGTCAGTCTTGATTCTTAATCACTAGTTGAAAACTTGTTTTTCAAGCTAGTTTTGTATACTTTTCCCTCCTCCTTCATACAAGTCTCTATTTAAGGTAGAGGCAGGTATCTGACTTTGCTGTAATGCTGAAAAAGGATAGACTCGATCTTGCTGATCAAGTAGATAAAGGGGTGAGGCTCTGCACATTTAGATGCAGCATTTCCCACTGGTCCTGTGTATTACCTGATCTCCTTTAGTAAAACACTTCAGTAGCAGCCCTTTTCAGCATCGGAGAGAAAGGAAAACTCAGGTTGTAGTTAAAGCATCACTCACTGCCCTTTAACAGGAGACTTTCCTTCTACAGTAATGTACGGACACAAGTTTTGTCTGTATATCCACACCGACAGCAATCTGCTGCCTCGAGGGAGAGAGTGAGGTACAGGAGACCTGCTTCTGTGTTGTGTAAACGTGTCCTCTTTGGGCTTTGTTCAGCTCCAACAGCAGCTCTCCTTTATGTGATTCCAGAGCTTAAACTGGACTGTCCAACCTCCTGGGGGCAGAAGTCTTACAACCTGCTTTTTAAAAACTAAGCCACCATGTGCTTGTAGTAACCGTCGTGTGTCGTCGTCCTTCCTCCCCCCCCCCCCCCAAAATACATAATGCTTCACTCAACATAAAGCAGCCCCCTGGCCTTTCTCTGTAGGGTAAATGACACACCGACCTCCAGTTGCCTTCATGCAGGCTTTGGCACCCCCAGTGTCAAAGTGAAAAGAAGATGCCTCTGTGGCCTTTGTCATTGACACTGGGGGAGGGGGGGAAGCATGGAATTAATGTAGGGGATACAGGGGATACAGGAGCTACCCCCAGGAGCTGTTGTTTCCGAGCAGATAAAAATCCTCATTTCAAATACACTCCATGAGGGGAGGTGAGCCTGTAGGAGACAGACTTCTGCAGGAAGGGGGCGTGCTGCTGAAATGCACCAATAAAGCTGAAGGGATCTCTAATGAATGGCTGAGAGTTGTAGATGGGAAATGTCTTGCTTTTTATTGAGTAAGTGGAGGACAGAAAGGGATTATTGATGGTAGGATCCTGGCAATGCACTTAGATGCTATAGGGCGAGCTGCCTTGTATGCTTAATGGGTGGAAATTTTCCATCAAAGCTGTATTTTGATTCATAGACTCACATACTTTAAGGTCAGAAAGGACCAATATGATCATCTAGTCTGACCTCCTGCGTGAGGCAGGCCCCAGAACTTCACCCACTCACTCCTGTACTAGCCCTGACCTAAGACTGAGTTATCAAAATCCTCAAATCAAGGTTTAAAAACATCAAGGTACAGAGAATCCACCAGTGAGTGGGCTGGGCCCCATGTTACAGAAGAATGCGAAAACCCCCCAGGCCTGGGGAAGGGAAGTTTGATTTGTTTTTCTTTTTACTAACCAAATTTATTCACAAGAAGTGTCTGCTTTGTGCAGAATATTTCAGTTTTGGTGGGAAAAACATGAACACCCAAAAACCAAATCATTGAGGGTTTTCAGCTGAAAATCAAAGTATTTCAGAAAAAACAAACGAAAAGGAAATATTTCCCTTGGAAGAGGCCTCTGTGGTCCTCCTGTCTTGTTCTCCTCCCCAGCCAGACTACATCCATCCTGGTCAGGGATTCCCATAATGCACTGCTTCTCACTGAAAGGCAAGACCATGGTGCATCATGGGAGATGTAGTCCGACTGGGAAGCCGGGCCATTAGAAGGAAGGGGCAGCCTAAGGCACCAGAACTACCCCTCCCATGAAGCTGCAGCAGCATTTCCAAATCCCAACGTTTCAGTTTGGTGAAAAAAAGACGTGATTTTTGGTGGGAAAATAAAAAGCATGGTCCGGCCAGCCCTCGCCTTGAGAATGTGGCACAGGGGCTGGAGACAACCACGCAGGGAATAGTCAGCCTTGCAGCTGGAGTTGGGGCTGGACTGAACCAAGGGGAAGCCTGATTTGCTTGAGCTGGAGCTTGGCCGGGTGGGAAGACAGGGAGGAACAGGCACCATCAAGGGGCATCTTTCAGGGCCACATATTCCTGTTGGTGGTCCTGGAGGACCCTTAGCCGAGGCCCCAGCAGTTTGGGTTCGAGCCCAGTGTGCAATTAGCCCAATCAGACACCGAGACGGAGAAATCCTTGTAGAGCGTTTATTCGGGATCCCAACTGGTGCAGGGAGACTGTCTGTCTCAAATCAAGTGCGCCGAAGCAGCAAGCCACATCTTTATTTATACCTTACTTAATTTCAACAGGGGACTCTCCCCCCCCATTTCCTTCCTTCAAGCAGTTACATAGCACCTGCGCTGTACCTTATTCTGATAAGCAAACCCAAATAATTCCAGTACAAGCCAATTTAAGTTAGCTTACGGTAACGAAACGGTGTCAGCGTTGTTGTGGTTTGGGGCACTGTGAGGTTGGGGCACTACACTAGGTAATTCGGGTAAATGGAAGGCCAGAGTGCCAATGAAGTTTTCCTGTGCTAGGCTCCTGCCTCCAGCCAGACCACCCTGCTTCTCCTCTCCGTTCGGATTACTTTGGGATATTTTCTTGCTGCTGTAAGCTGAATAAACTGAAATTGTCTGGCTTGCTTATCAGTACGATATACTGTGCATGCTACAGGGGGCTGCTTCCAACATTAACCATATGCTTAAAGTGCTCTCTCTCATGGCCACCCCAGGGACTTAACGCTGAAACTGCTTGAAGGAGGGAAAAGGGAGGGGTGGGAAAGAACTCCTCGTTGAAATAAAGAAGGTGTAAATAAAGTTGATGCTTGCTGCTTGGGGTGCAGGATTTGAGACAGACAGTCTCCCTCCCTGCACCATTTCGGATCCTGAAATAAACAGCTTCTGCAAGGATTTCTCCATCTCGGTGACTAATTGGGCTAATTGCGCACCGGGCTCGAACCCAAACTGTTGGGGCCTCACTCAGGGTCCTCCAGGACCACCAACAGCGTGACCCAGAAGATGAGAGAAAGAGGGAAGATGCGGGTAGAGCCTAGCACAGGAAAACTTCATCGGCACTTGTGGCCTTCCATTAACCTGAATTACCTAGTGCAGTGCCCCAGCCCCCCCCCCAGTCCCAAGGCTGGCTGCTGTGCAGTGACTGGGACCTGCTGGCTCTGTCGAGAAGGGCTGCCCCTCCTGCGGTTATCTGGGGGGCATGGGGAAGGACTGGGCCAGATAAATGCTTAACCAAAGACACTGAGGGGGGACCAAAGCAACAGCAGGCATTTGCTGTGTGTTCCTGACAGCTCCCTGCTCCACTCCCAGTCCCCAGGGCCTCTCAGCGGGAAAGGCCCCAGGCTGTCCTGGGTCGCTGTCCCACCATGCGGCTTCCTGCATCCCACCTCTCATGCCAGCCTCTGGGCCCAGCCCTGTGGGGGCTGCCCTGCAGCCAACGCTCTGCTGTAGCCTGGAGAGGGGTGTGCGAGGGAGGAGGAGCCCCAGCCCCCCTGGCAGCAGCCTCTCATGAGCCCCGTTGGGGTGCCCAGATAGCAAGTGTGGAAAATCAGGATGGGATCGGGGGTAATAGGCACCTATATGAGACAAAGCCCTGAATATCGGGACTGTCCCTATAAAATAGGGACATCTGGTCCCTCTATTCCCCAGCAGCTCGCTCACTCGGCAGGGGGCAGGCTGCCAGGCCAGAGAAGCAGCAACCTGGGACACAGAGACCTAGAGGACGCCAGCCTCCTGTCACTTCAGGGGACAACGAGGGGCTGGGCATGGCAGAGAGGTCAGGTGGGAGGAGAGTGTAGAGCCAGGCAAGACGGGCTGGTCCCACTGCCAGGAGCCCCAGAGAGCTGGACGAGCAAAGAGAGAGCCATGCTTCTGTGACCACTTAGACCTTGATTGCAAGCTAGTCTCTAATGGGGGCATGAGATCCTCAGTGGCCAGGCCCAGACCACCCCCATCCATTCTTCACATCAGAAGGAAATTGGTGGGGACAGGAAACTGGTTCCATCAGATGAGCCCCAAAGCCTGTGCCTGAGATTTGAAAACTTCTCGTTGACATCCTACATGTGGGGCACCCCCATCCCCAGACCAGGGCTTGCTTCTTCCTGTGTGCATGCATGGCTCCTGACGCGATGGGGCCCACACCTCAGAAGGAAGTCGCTTCTAGGTGCTACCACACACTAATCACTGCACAGCTGCTGTCCTTCAGGTATCTACAGCCCTGCTGCAATCGAGAGACCCTGCAGAGCTAAGGGGAGAGGCAGAGCCAGTTCGATTTCCAGGGCTGGGTGGCCAGAAAGCCCCTGAAATGTTAGATGCTCAGGCTGGACACAGCCCCTTAGCCCCACTCCCAGAGCTGATACTAAGCAATTGTCAGCTAAACGAACAGGGAGTCTCTGCTCAGCGCTTTCACCATGTGCTTAGCTCCCCCCGGGCTGTGATCCAGGACGGCTTTGCTTCTTTATCACGCCCCAGCGCGTTGGGGCTGCAGGAGACCCATTTCTAGGGCAAAGCTGATCCGGGGGTGCCCAGGGCATCTCGACCAGCTTTTCCTTTGGCACTGCCGGCCCCAGGTGCTAGTCCAGGCGATCTGCCCAATGAGGAGGCAGAGCTTTTGGGCTTGGTTCACTCACAGCAGCTGCTGCAGGCCCTATTTAAAGCGGCTGAGGCACTACCACCCTGAATCTTTTCTTTCCTAGGATGGCTCCTTGGAGGGCAGTGGTGGCTGCTGCCCTGTGTGTTGCAGTGTTTGGGGAGCCAGGTAATTGGAGCCTTGGGGCTATGTGTGTGGCTGAGCTTAATAAAGCTGGTGTGTGCTAGCACACTGCCCTAGTGCTGTGCTGGGGGTTGTTTGTTTTCTAATGTGGTGCCCTTGTGCTAGGGGGCTAGCTGGGGGGATCTCTTATCTCACCTTTCTTCCTTATCTCGCACTCTACTATGAGGCCTTTCCACCTCTTCTGCTCTACTTGGGGATCTGGCAGGGCCTTGTACTGGAAGAGAGAGTACTTGGGTTAGGCTTGGCCTTTCTAGGGTGTTTGCTTGACTCCTAAGTGTGGTGCATTAAAATGGGAAGCAATTGCTTTAAATGTAGGGGGCTTTTCCTGGTCCTGCTTGCAGGCTGTGGGACTCTGTGGGGAAGGTGTAATATGGGCTGGCAGCAGCCAGCCTAGGGGAAGTGGAGAGAGCTGTGCCTCTCTGCCTTACAGAGACCAAACTGCTGGGCCCCTTGTTTTGTGTGTTCAGTCTGCTCTAAGAAACTCAGCAGTGTGACCTTGCAGCCCTCTAGCAAGAGGAGTTGTGTTTCTGTAACTGCTGCAGACACGCCAGCCACATGCAGCTTGATCTCCAGTTCTGCGTGCCAGTGGCCATTCCTTTCCCTGTGGGAGGCATTTGTCTAGGGACAGGCACGCCGCCTCTTTTGGTGGAGCTGTGCATCTGTTGATGTCCAGCCTGGTCTTGCTGCATTTCTGTGCCTGACTGCTAAGTGTTGGAGCATCCACCAGCTTCATCTGTAGGCCATGAGGGGAGGGCTCTCCTCTGCTGTAATTTCTCTTTTCCCCACCTTGACACCCTGGGCTGGGGAGCTGTAAACTTAATAACTGTCTGGACATTCCCTGCTCTGGAGGAAGTTCTCAACCTGCATGAGCTCTTCTCTTGGTGCCTGTACTCCTTGCCAGGCCCTGCTTCCTGGGCCTGGTGGGTTTTCTGTTACTGGCCTCCTACCACATGATAAATTGGGATGTAAAGGAATAAACTCCCTGGTCTGTTCTGTCTTGTATCCTGGGACCCCAATGTTGTTGAGGGGTGTGTGTGCGCGTGCTGAGGAGACTGAAGGTTTGCTAGGGTGAGTTTCCTGGCTGGGGGGCCTGGCATGCCGCCCTTGAGGTGGTGGGGCAGACTCTAAGCACAGCAGCTAAACTGGGCAATAATCCCATGTTTCCTTCCCCAGCTGCCCTGGAGCTGGTATCCCCCCAGTGGAATGGCTCCTCCTACCCAACCGCGGCGCCCACTGCCACAGGTCACACTCGGCAAGATGCCCCGACGGCTCAGCCTGCGAAGATGACCTTCTTCCAGATGGTCCTGAACGGTGAGGCCCCTCTGCCTGCTGGGGCAGGCAAGCCTAGCCTTGCCAAGGCCTATGAGCCGGTACTAGCTACTGCCACTGTGGGTTAGGCCCTCAACGTACCTGCAGCAGCCACATCCGTGAACCTGCAGCGCTCATTCTCTGTGCCTCGCCCTGCGTCACTGCCCTCGGCTGAGCCGCGTGAGGCAGGGCTCTGGAGGCCGGGTGCTGGGCTGCTACTCTGCAAAATAAACCACTTATCTGAGGGCTGCATCCGAGCCAGTGAATCCCCACCGACTTCTATACAGAGATGTGCTTGTAGGGTGTATCCCCCGCCCCAGCTTAGGGATGACATCCTGAAGTTGGGGTTTGGCGTGCTTGCCAGCTCCCTTCTAGGAGCTGCTGACTAGCCCTTTTAATTACCATCCAACCTCTCCCCCCTGAATGACCCGAAGGCAGGGCCCCTGCCCTTTGAACTTCTTCATGGGAGGAAAGAGCAGCTACCTAGGAACCCATGTATAATGGTTTCTTACAGAGCTGCAAGTTGCTCTCTCCATTGGTTCTCTGCTGAACCTATGTTCAGTAGGTCCCTCCTTGGTCGTGGTGCTGGTCCCACTGGCTGGCGTTTAGCCAGTCCTGTTGCTATAGTTATCTGGTTGTGTTAGCTTTGTGGATGCTGCAGGGGGACGGCTCTGAGGTGCAGGCATGGCACATCAGTGACTCAAGGGCCTGATAAAGGTCCCCGTCTAAAGAATGGGATAGGAAGTGGACAAGATGCTCCCTTTCACCCATTTTGCATTCCAAGAACAAACACACCAGTGAAATGGGAATGCAGCAAAATTAAAACTGACAGGGCTTGTGTAAGTCTGTGGAACTCTGTGCCACAACTGCATGGAGAACTTGGTATGTTTCAGCGCTGCAGTGTGGGTAACAAGAACATCCTGTTGAGATTTAAGTATGCTGAGGCTTCTCCATGACCTAAACCAAACATTGCGGTGGGGGTGACTGTTTAGAGGAATGTGCAGATCAATGTTCCCCTTAGGCAGCCTATCACTAAGTCTCCAGCTGGACACTGGGGAAAGGGGGGCAGGACCCCTGGTCTAATTCAGTCTGGTTCTTGCTGTGTTTCCACAGCGGCTGTTCAATGTCTAGTTCGTTCTTCTCTCATAGCTGCCAGAGATCTAGTCTCGCCCCTCTGGGCTGACTCCTCTAACAGTACCATGACCACGGTGACAGCTGCTACTCCAGCGTCCTCTGGGACCAAGGTGACTGGCCAGCTTTTGGCTAGGACACCAGCTCGTGTCCAGTTCATCCAAGGTGGCCACACTATGATGTCAGCAAAGATGAACTTCACCTTAAGGATCCTGAATGGTGAGACCTTCCTACAGAACTTGGTGAGGTTGCCATGTGTAAGAGACCGCCTTTGGGCGCCCCCCCGGCTCTGTTCTGCCCTGATTGTTTCCCTCCCTCACCCCCATACAAACCCAGCTCTGGTAAACACCAACCCAGCAACCTAGATGTCAGTCTGTCTAAGCCAGCTGTCTGTAGGGTAACAATTGACCCAGACATCCGTGGGCAATGTGCTCCTGGATGTGGCTGCCTAGAGGCATCTTGGGTTTTATCTCAGCTGGTGACCAGACTATCTTCCATCTCCCCACGACTGTCCTTCCCTGGACTGCCCCAAACGCAGGGCTTCGTGCACTGGGAGAGCGAGGGCCCTTCCTAAGGAAGACGTTGAAATGTTGCTTGACACCAGTGTCGTCACCTCCACAGGGACAGCTGCCACCCTCAGCCCAGCTACTCTGGTCAAAGGGGGTGTCAGCTCCAGCTCGGAGTCTCTGCTGGCCCGGATATGCACAGACTCTCTCTGACACTGGAGTCAAGTGACTGGGGTACACCTGCCAGCCCAGGGATTTAAGAGGCCGGCATGTTGGGCTCGCTCTTCAGCAGAGGATTTCATAATCGAGAGTCCCATGTCATCTCCAATCCAGGCATTTAGCTGTTGAGGGGCTACTCATCAGTGTAGCTGGGGCATTCATATCTTCCCGATACCCTGTGCTGTTCACATGGTCTACCATGTGAGTGGGTAGCTTGTTCTTGACTCCTCCATCCATGGCAGCCTCTGGGACCAGCTGGTGGCTTCTCGGTGATGGGTGTCCCCCAGGAACAGATTGGAGTACTTCTCCATTGTCAATGCCATGTTAATACTGACTTCTGACCCTCTGGCTGCAGTCGTGGGAAGCCATAGCTCTTAGCTACCACCATCTGAACTGGATTGAAACTGAGCTAGAGGGCTCAGTGGCCTTCATCCGGCCCCTAGCCCACTTGCTGTTCTTGGGGCAAAGAAAACCAGGAAGGGCAATTGCTGGCATGACCCTTCTGGCGAGCAAAGGAAGAGACTGGGCTGGAGATGTATTCGTGAACAGCTATGGCTCGCGCTCCTGGGTGCGAGGACCTGCTGCAGCCTTTCTCCATCCCATGACCTCTGGCTGCTGGGAAGGAGGGGTGTACTCAGCCCCACAGGGCACGCCACCTGCCCACTTCAGAGGTGCTCCAGGAGTATCTGGGGTTGGTACCAGACAGTAGCACATGTAACATCTATCATCTCCTCCCCAGAGGACTTCAGTGTGGTGGCAGAGCCCCCCACATACACCCCTGGCTCTCCCATCCACATCGAGGCCAGGGTGGAATCCAGTGCGAGCGTCTCCCCGAAGATCTATGTGGATGCGTGCTATGGGGCCCCGGCCGAGCGTCTGAGCCACTCCAGGAGACGCCATGTGATTGTGGACAACCATGGGTCAGTGGGGGGCTGAGGGGAGGGGTGAAGGGATGTGGGGGGGGGGGCATAGTAGAGACGGAGAAGCTGCTCCGGCTTGCTCTGCATGCCCTGTGTCAATGTGCAAGGCCCTGCTGGCCGGATTTCAGCACCTCACTGGAGCAAAGAAGTGCCCAATAGCTCTAGGGCCTGAGCCCAGGCGGAATACAGCGGGCGGGCGAGTCCTCATGGACCCTCACAGGTTCCTGTGACAACGCTCCTGTTGGCTCTCTGCTGTAAGCCAGGGGCATGGATCCCTTGCTCTGCAGGGGACCATGTACATGCTGGCATTGCCCTTGGAGGGAGGAGTCCCTTCCTGTGGTGTGCCCCTCACCCTGGTACTGGGGGCCTAGGACAAGCCAAGGGGAAGGCTTGCAGCCTGGTCTCGGGTCAGCAGCATGACAGCCCTTGCGCTCACTGGGGAGGGCACTTCCTCTGATCCTGCTGGAGGCTTCATCCCTGGCTGGCTCCTCTCCCCAGGTGTCTACATGGCGGGCGGTCTGGGGGCTCTGCTGCCTGGCATCGGTCGGGGGACTCCACCCTGCAGTTCGCCGTCCAGGCTTTCCTGCTGGCTGATGAACCCGAGGAGAAGGTGAGGCCCCTGGGTGGGAGCGTTACCTGCTGCCTGTCTGAAGGGGGCCCGGGCAGGGGAGATGGAGGCGAGCAGTGTCGGAGCACCCACCTCCTCAGGCTTCCAATGAAGAAGCCGAATTGGGAGCCTTGGAGGCGCTCCCTGCAGCACGTGACCAGAGCTGCCTTCATCTCGCAGCCGGGCCAACGTGCTCAGCAATCTCCTGTTCTGCTTCAGGGTCCCAGCGATGAACAGGGAGTGTTCTGAGCAGGCCTCTGCCTGCCCCCAGGCCGGCCGGCCGCCCTCCCTCCCAGCCTGGCTAAGCCAGCAGAGGAGGAACTGCTTGGTGACAGGTACCTCAACTGGACTCTGGATCCCCCTAAACAAGGATCCCAAAGTGTCCAGAGCCCTGTTCACTGGATGCTTTAACAGCCCCTAAACCTCCCTGCTGGGACGCGTCCCCCTTGCTGTGCACAGCTGATTCTCTAGGATGGCAGTGGTCCGTCCTGCCCCACTGCCAGGGTTGGAGCGGCTTGTGCGGCTTGCATCACCCACAGCGTAGCAGGGCCCAAGGCAGGTGTCAGCCCCAGAACGTGCGTGGTAGCCGGATTGGCTGAGCTGTCTCTGCACAAGCACATATGGCGGCCTGTTCAGAACTGCAGCATGTGCCCGCTCAGGTTCGGGCCCACGGGGGATGTCTGCACGCTGCTTCTCTGGAGAAGTGGAGCTAGTTGGCTGCTTCCCCATGGTTCTCCCCCTGCCTGGGGAATGGGACAAACCCACAGTCCCCATCTGCTTCTGGACCACAGCCAGGCTCCCTCCAAACTGCTCTGCCCATGACCTTGTGCTCACCCCTCTGCAAAATCCTAGCTGCTGTGCTGCCAGGCTATCGTGGGTGGGAGCTTTGAGCATGGGCTGTCTTCCAGATCTACATTCACTGCCTGCTGAGCGCCTGGGGCCAGGAGAGCCTCCCCAGCCTTGGGAAGAAATCCTGCTATTACGACAGCGCCGCTTTCAGGTTTGCTCAGACCTTCTCAGTGGGTCATCGGGCTGTGCCCAAAGCGTCTAACATTGGGGTAGCGGGGCTCTCTAAGGAGCAACCAGCAAGGCTGCTGCACCAGCATCTGGCACAGTGCCTCATGTCTGAGCCCAAGGACAGCACTCGAGGGCATCTGTCCAACAGTACCTGGGGGAGGCTCTCTGGGTGATGGAGGGGAGGGGGTGTGACTAAATTGGAGCCACGGCCTGGCTCAAATGTGGATTCCCCAGCACCGTGAGGGCTGTGACAGTGGGGTGAGGACTAGATGTTACCATTGGGCAGCTGGTTTGAATCCAGCTCAGTGGTGGGTTTCCGTTCAAGCGGCCACAGGGAACTGCCATTACGGCTGGCACCAGCTAGCCGCCTCCACAGGGAATGGGTGCGGTGCTGACCTGGTCTCGGTGTCGGCTCGCAGACCTGGCTTTGGGGGTGCCCTCTCTGTAGGACCACTGCTGAGCCCAGATGTGCTGTGGGGACTGATGTCTGACTCTCCTTCCTCTCACGTCTCCAGCTGGCGGAACCTGGAGGATCCTTCCCAGAACTTCAAGTGTAGCTGCTGTGACAGCCACTGCCCTGCTGACGACACTCCCCGAGGACTAAAAGGTACCAGACCCCGAGTCCATTATCGTCTCCATGTCTGATACGGGGCAGCCAGATAAGGGGTGTGGCCACTCAGCGAGTGCTGCCCAAACGGGTGTGGGGCGAGGCTGGGATGTGGTGTCTGGCTGCGGAGATGTTCCCTGCGGGGGTGGTCTCTGCTACAAGGTCCTACCTGCAGTCTGCAATGATGAGGGTGCCTCATTGGCCAGGTGGGAAGGGCTCTGGGTGCCTGGCCTCCTCTACTGTGGCCAGTTAGCATTGGGGCCCCTCCTGGATGTGAGTCATTAGGAGGGCGATTGCCCCACTCTGGTTGGTGGAGTTATCTTGAGGACGTGTGAGCCTCGATACAGAGAGTGAGACCTCCCTGCTCTGGGGGGGGGGGACAAGGAAAGTCCCCATCTAACACAGGCTGTGGCACTGGGATGGCAGGTACTAAACTACCTGCCTTTGGCACAGTGATCTGTGCGAGAGGGGCCCATGCCCACTAACCAGGACTGGATCCCCTGCTTCCATTAACCAAACGCCTCAACACGGCAGTGCCGCTGGTGGGCGACCAGCCCAGCTGGAGTGTCTCAGCTCCACGCTGGGACCTGTCACCTCATCTCCTTGTGGTGCCAAGGTGGCTGTGCTCAGCTGCCTCTCCAGTAAAGGAACTGGCTAATGCCGTGTGAACAAGGACACAAGCCTATTTGGTTTTTTCCTTCCAGAGTTCGTATGGGAAGGGACACTCCACAAAAGGGTGGCTGGCCCCTTGACCGTGCGCAAGGAAGAGGCTCCATGGTATGAAGGTAGGTTTGAATGAGACCTGCCCTCCAACGCCTCATATTGGGAGGGAAGCAGGAGTGACCAAGCTAGTCAGGGTCCCTCCAGCCCTACAAGTGGAAATGGCTGAGACATACCCACGGCTCTGGCCGCATGGGGTGTTGCTGAAGGAGGAGGCTAGCGCTATGGCTGGTGACAGCCAGTCTGGCCGTTTCTCCGTATAAACGGCTCTGCACTTGGTGCAGACACACAGGCAGGGCCTTCCCCTTAGACTGGCCTCTCCTGGGTCATGCTTGGTCCAGACGCCATCCCTGCATGTCTCTGCCCTAGAACGATGCCGCACGGCGAAGAAGCTGCTGCTGGTGGGTGTTGCTTTTGCGGGCAGCTGTCTAGTGGGAGCCCTCTTCGCAGGAGGCCTCTTGGCTCTGGCCCTGGCCCTGCTGCGGCCATACTGGCACGGTGCAGGGCGCAGGCTGGTGAGGAAGAGGAAGGAGTACCCTTACCACACCGAGCTGCAGACGGTGGTGGGCGCCCTCCTGACTGCAGAAGAGACACCAAAGGATAAAGAAGAATCCAGTGCAGACGGCAACATGAACACAGATGCCACAGAGAAGGCCTAACCAGCCCTTCAAGCTACAATAAATGCTCTATTTCTCTAACATTCACCTCGTCTGTCTTCCCTCTGCTGAGGCCTCCAGGCCCCTGCTGTGGGGGGGTGGGGTGGGGTGTGGAGGCAGAAGTCTGGATTTTGTTGCCCCTCGATGGGGGGCTGGGTCAGTCTGTCCAGCTCAGACAGGTCACACGTGGAAGCGCACTTACAGCAGGTTTGCAAAGGGCCACTCAGCCTTCAGTCCCGCGGAAAGCGGCAGGCAGCGCAGTAAGCGGAGAACACGCTGGGCAGTTCAGGGCTCCCAGTTAAATCTCGAGCAGAGGCTGACCAGTCAATGGGACCTGTGCTAAGGCCAGGGGCCAGTGGGCACAGCCCCACCTCTGCGTTGTCTGGGGTCTGCCTGTGGCACTGGCTCTGCTCTCCTAGGCCAGGGAAGGGCAGCAGCTGGGGCCACACTCTCATTTGAGGAAGTGAGACAGCTCCACACCTCTCCCTGCCAGCGAATGTGGCTGTGGAGGACTGTCCCCGCCCTGCAGCAAAGGGAGCCATAACCGATAAGTCTGTCCCGTGGAACTGGAGTGAATTCAGGTTTCAAGCAGTTTATTGGTGGAGTTGGAGTCATGGAGGGGGCACCTGACTAGTCGAGCAGGCCGTGGGGCTGGTGAGTGACTGTGACTGAATGCAAGTAACCCCCATCCCCGGGCTTCACAGTAAATCCAGCTCTCTCAAGGGGCCAGAACTCACACAGGCCTATGGCTTTTGAAGTTAAGCTACAGCATTCACCTGCACTAGCATCCTATTGCTTCCTACATACCAGTGCTGTACACAGACCAACAGGGCTACCCTCTCGGCACCTATTGCTTCAGTGTGTTTGGGGCAGAGGGCACTCTTCTCCCTGTACGCCTCGGGTAAGGCCCAAAGCACCACAAAAACCCTGCAATCCCAGGCTGCCAGAGCAGCTGGTCTGCCAGCACAAACATAGGGCGCCAGCTCCAGGAGAGTCAAATGCGTCAGTCTCTGCTAAGGAAAGGCTGCCCCAGCCCACTTCTAGCCTGTCGTTCTCCTCCTCTCCCCCCCCCCTTCCACACACATCAGTCAGTAGGTTTAACACCAGCACAGGAGGCTGAAATACAGTGGCCTGCTGTGGAGGGGTGTGTGTGAGAGGCGCTCCCCCTGGCTGCATCAGGAGGAAGAGGGGCGTTTCTCATCTGAACTGTAGACTTTGCGGAGGCTGGAGTCCATCAAGAAATCCACTGCCCTGCCAAGAGAAGATGCTGTGGTTACTTTAAATGCTCACTTTTTAAAATGGAAACTAGGATTCTAGCTCTTTGGGAGGGGGGGGAAGCTTGACCCTGTGCCTCTGAAAGCTAGGACACCAGAAACAATAGGGCTCTGGGCTGGCTTTAAAACAAAGCCATCATGGGTCTGGCAGTACAGAGCAGGTGAAAACAGAGCAATGCCTGCTCCATATCCTGCTGCCAGTCCCAGTGGGGGATCTGCAGCCTGGTGTGAAACCATCTACTGCGAGTGGGGTTCAGCATCATGGTCAGGCGGTGCCCTTGGCTTGGGAGCCTGCAGGTGCTGTCGCAGCAGGCAGCTCCTATGGAGCAAGGTACACACCGGCACTGGGTGGGTATGTGCCACGGGTCCCTGCAGTCACCCTGGGGCTGAGAGTCCTGCAGCACCAGGCGGAGTTTTGTTTATTGAGAGCTAGGCACTTGTTCCAGGCCTGGCAGAGCATCGCACAGCCGTTGTGCCACGCGAGGGTGGGACGCCATGTGGGCACAGGGCAATAGCGCAGCCGGGGCACAGGAACACAGGCCAGTGCCAGCTCCCACTCAGCCACTTGCTAGTGAACACAGGCTGCACTGTCCAGAGGACCGAGGGGCATGAGGTGTCTTTCCGTGCCGACGGCCTGCATTCAGAGACACTCAGCTGTTGCCCCATGCGGCACTGCCCTGCCTAACCTCACCTGGCTGCTGCCTTGTGGTCTCCTCCGCCCTAGTGTGGTGCTCTGGCACCCACACAATGCCGGGGGAGGTCAGGCACCTGAGGACAGGAGCTGCAGATGGCAGGGAACTGAAATGCAGTTGACCTGACACAGCCAGGGCCTCCCCTCTCCTGGAGTGAGGCAGCTGGCCTGGCGTGATGCGTGGGCTTCATTTAATGGCCTCTCACTGTCTCCTGCTCACCTTCCATTGCCCAGCATGAACTGTGAGTACCACACTGACCCCCTTTGCCCCCAGGAGCAGCCTGTGCCTGGTCCAACCTATGCCCAAACCATGGCTGGGACTCAGCCCCCCTAGTCAGACAGGTGGTCCCCTGCCTGGTTTGAGAATCCAGCTTTGGGGCCTCTGGGCATTTGGCTTGAGCTGGGGTGGTATCTGGTCAGGGTGGCTCTGCACAGCCCCATGGCAGCTGCATCATCGTTTCGAAAATGTCTAGGGTGCCAGAAGGGTGGATGTGAGCCCAGAGAGAGCGAGAGGCGCCTACATTCCTTGATCTGGGCCCACCTGCCTCCCTTGAGCCTGGCCCTGTATCTGAGCTGGCCCCAGCCCCGCTCAGCCCTGACCACGCCGAGTCTGGCCTGTCTGCAGCTGGTGCCACCTCCTTCCAACAGACCTGAGGGGAAACTTCGGCTGGGAGCTGCCGCAACGCTGCAAGGGGCAGTATCTCAACGGCAGGGCCAGCGGGGGTGTGGCACCGCATGGTGGGGGCTGGGCTAGGGGCTGTAAAGTGCTGAGCACACCAAGGGGGGCTGAGCGCCTTCCCCTCACACTGCCTGGGTCAAAGCTGCTGGGAAGGTCAATGCTGAACTAGAGACAGCAGCAGTCGCTAAGTCGTTAAACACCCGGCTGCTGCAGTCGAGCGGAAGAGTGCGTGCCAGACTGCAGCTGACTCATCATTATTCACATTGCAATAGCACCTCAAGGCTATGCCAAAGAACTGGGCCCTCCCCGTGCTAGATACCAGCCAAACGCACGGTGAGGAACAGCCGCTGAACAGAAAGCTAGAGGGAATAACATTGCTCAAGGTCAGTGACAGAGTCAGAACCCAAGCCACATTCTCCTGCCTGCTACTGCAGTGCCCTGGCCACTAGACGACGCTGTCCCTCAGCTCAAGCCAGGCCTATGGAAGAAGAGCCCTTGACTCCCGGTGTGCCCTGGGGTGTTACTCAGGCCCTGTGCTGCTCCCCAGCCCCCGGGAGGTGGGAACAGGACCCCTGGCAGGGGCGCTGGTAGCCCCAAAGTAGAAGGCAGAGCAGTCCTGGCAAATGCTGCATTTTTAATATCGAGCACAGCACCTACCACTGATGGAGATAGGGAAACTGAGGCACAGGCAGTCGACATGATTTGCCCAAGGTCGAATCACAAGTCAACAGCGGAGTGAGGCGTCTTGACTCCCAGGCTTCTGCTCTAATGCCTCAGTCATCCTTCCTCCCTATGCACATAGTGTACGCGACCCCTGTCCATCACCAGCCACCCCCAGGTCATCAGAGGCCTCTGGATTCTGGACCACAGGGCTGGGCCCCGCATTGCTCTCTCTTGGGGATGTAGCACCAGCAGGGGCTCTGTGGCAGGCCCTGAGCCAGTGAATAAGCAGAACCGTCCCGTCACATGCCAGGGAAGCCAAGCCAGCCCTTACCTGTCGATGGGCTTGATGATGAAGGGAATGGCTGAGAGGCCGATGGCTGTGGTCGTCCACTTCCGGACGGGGAGAGGCCAGCGGGTCGTGGTGCCCAGGAGGTAGAGGGAGGCCGCACAGATGCGGTTAATGGTGAAGCCAGGGATAGCAACAGAGGCCAGGGCCTGCCACACAAACGTATCCACCACCGCCACGGCCACCCGTGTTGTCTTTCTCGCGTCGTTTTCCCATGCCTGACGGGTGCATCACAGAGAGCATGGAGCAGGGATGCTGTATGGGGGGAGGCCAGGGCAGATCAGGGGGCAGGGGTGCACACAAAGGAATGTATCACTGAGCTGGAAGGGGGAGGGTACAGAGCACTGTCCAGGGTTGGGGAGATGGTGCAGAGCGGAATGGACCACGGTGAGGAGAGAAATCACGTTATGGTGCGTGTGTGTGTGCACCCACAGTGGGGGGGTGCAGATCAGTGTGTGTGCGTACACACGTACAGATCTCTGTGCAGGTAGGGGATGCACAAGTGTGTGCGCGCGCGCGCATACAGGTGTGTGTGCTGGTGGGGGGTGCACAGATCTGTGTCCATGCACGCACGTGTGTGTGCAGGTGGGGGATATATAGCTGTGTGTGCGTGCATGTGCACACATGTACAGGTGTGTGCAGATCTGTGTGTATGCACGCACACACGTCCAGTGCATAAGCTCAGCTGAGCAGGGCTGCTGCTGCCCTGTGCACACAGGGCATAGATCACAGCCTTGCTGCAGCTCTCCCCAGCAGCGCCAGTGCCCAGGAACGCACCGCAGAGCTCGGCTCGGCACTGCCAGGCAGCAGAGCTGACGCACAGCAAGGGAGCCGCCTGGTCCTTTCTGTGACAATCCATCACCTGTGTCTGACGGGGATTCCACCCCGCCCCTTCGAAGGGTGCCACACCTCCCCTGGCCCGCTCACCCAGACTTAGGCACATGGCTCCCCACTCTTTGGCTACCACGGGAAGGTGGGCCCGGGCTACCAGGCTCTGCTCCTCTGTCTCCTGATCGCTTTGGCCAGCCTGGTAGCCAGGTTCAAAACATCCTCTTCAGCATGTCTGCCTGGAGGTTCTGTAGCTGGCCTCTCTGGCTCCTGGTTCTGCTGCCAGCTCCTGTCCTGCCCTAACCCAAATGCTTTTGCAGAGGGCGGGCTCAGAAACGATCCCCCAGCCCGGCATATTGCACAGTTCTGACACCTCTGGCACTGGCCCCCATATGACTCATGACTCTGGACCGGAGAGCCCATGGGTCTCTTCCAGGGGTCAGGGATTGGAATACTGCATTAGATGGCCACGAGTTTCTTCGGTAGGGCATTGCCACAGCCCACTGTCCTAACACTCAGCTCTCCTGCAGGCAGGGAGGTGAGTGGAGAACGTACTGAAAGGAAAGGGCGGGGGGGCCCTGAGAGAAGCCCACAGAATAGAGGTATAGGGTCCTGCAAGCCCGGCACTGGTGAAACTAAAGACGCCCCTGAATTCCAATTTGGAGTGTCAACTCCCTGACTGGGAGACCCACCCTAGCTTGCCCTTCTGCTAGCACTGCTCCCTCCTCCAGGCCCCCACGAGAGGCTGAGAGAGAGGATCTCTGGGGTTTCGGACATACACAGGTGATCACCAGGGTCCAAGAGACAACCAGCTCTGGGGGACATGCAGTGCAGGGAGCAGTGCAGATGGAAGGGTTTGAGAGCTCCAGGACACTTACAACTGCTGCCTTTTTTCCCTTATCAACTGCGTCGGCTGTCACGTACGCCGTCGCCACCCCGTAGCTCGCCCAGACCAGCGAGACGGGCACAATGGCTCTGAAGGATTCTCCGACTTCATTGGCGTAGCCTGCAAGGAAGGGCAAAGGCCAGGGGGTGAGAGGGAGGCAGGGCTCGTTACAGAGAAGTCACAGGCCAGAAAGCAGAAAAATCAGAGAAATGGGTCTAGCCTCCCTCCGCCCACTGCCCAAGCTCTGCCCACAGTACCCTAGTAGCCAAACGATCAGCAGCCGGTAAGAGCCGTCATCCAAGGATGAGCACCGACCGGGCGGCCGAGGGGACAGCCCCCTGCAGCGAACGGGCAGGTCACGCGCCTCAGGGTGTCGGGCTCTGACAGCGGCCGGACAACTCTACACCAGGTCACCTCTGACATCAGGAGGCCAGAAAGTGCCCGGTTAAATTCTGCAGGCCAGGGAGAGGGCAGGCCATGGGGGGCGAACCACCTCTGGCCCCAGACGGGTCCCCCCTCGGGGCTGAGGCACGCGGGCAGGACGTTGGGGCGACGCTGGCCCTCTGGCGCGCCTGCTCTGCGGCTCTGGCTTGCAGACCCATCACCCGGCGCTTGTGAGCAGCAGGGCGGCGCGCCCAGCGCTGCCAGGTCTCCCTGGGTGATTTTAGCGCTGGTGCCTCCTCCTGCTGCCCCGGCGCCTGCCGGACGGGCCAGTGCCTCCCGAGGGGCCTCCCTGAGCCCTCGCAGAGGCCTCCCGGCCCTGGGCAGCAGGAAGGTGACCCGAGAGTGACCTTCCTTCCCCGCCCGCTCTCCGGGCAGCCGCCACCGCTGGGGCTGGGCGGCGGGTGGCACCCGGTGAGCGCGGCTCTGGCGCCGGGGGCTTTGGACCGCTCAGCCGGAGAGCCGGGCTTGGCCAGCGCCAGCAGGCGGCCCCGGAGCGTCTGGGCACACGGGCAATGGGGCCCGGGGACGCCAGACCCCAAATGCCCCATGCCCGGCCCTGCTCTGCGGTGGGACGCCCGGGGGTGGATCCCACGGCCCCGCTCCCTCCGACGAGCAGATCGCGCACAACGGCAGCCAGCGGCGACAGCATCAGCGCGGGCCGCGCTCTGGGAGCGGGGACACATGGACGGACACACGTGGACATGCAGGGGGACACGGACACGGAGCCCGGCACCGCAGCCCGCGCCCGCAGTTCGTGCAGCGCCGAGCACAGCGCCCGGCCGGCGCGGGATCGCGCCGCACTCACCCAGGTACCGCACCCACGTGTCCCGGAACAGGTCGGGCTCCGCGGGGGGCCCCATGGCAGCAGCCGCCGGCGCCTCACGCCCAGGACGGTGCGAGGAATTTTGAGACAGTCCCTAACCCACCCCCCGCCAATTCCAGCGCCTCAGACCCGCCCCACGATCCCGCCCTGGGAGTCACTTCCGCCCCGAATAAAGATGTCCGCCGAGAGGGCCGGCCCTGCCGCCAGCTGCCCCGGAAGCGCCTGGCCGGATAGTGCGCATGCGTATCTGCTTTTCCAGCCGGGTCCTCAGGCATCACTGCGCCTACGCCAGCAGCACCCCCCGGACCCCGCCCACAGTGACCCCGCCCAGTCCGCCTGTCGGAAGCGGATGCGGGTCATTTAGTCGCTTCTCCCCCGCACCGGGTCGGGGGGTTCGGGGTTTTTTTCTGACAGTTTGGGCTTCCCGGGGCGCCGGCGGCTGCGTGTAGGGCTGCTTCCTGCTTCCGGTTTGAGCGCCAACCGGAAGCGGAAGTGCTCGTTGCGAGGTTACGCGGGTCGTGTTTCTATCACGTGAAACACTCCCGTCCAATACGCGTCAGCGCCCGCCAAAGTGAAAAACAAACCCGTGATCGGCCGGGCACCAATGAGAGCCGAGCGTCCGCGCCTCGGGGCGATGATTGGCCGAGTGGCAGCGTCAGCTGCCGGGGCGGGGCCTCAGCCTGGCTTGGGGGGCTGGTGTACGGTGGGGGAGGGGGCTGAGGTTGTGGGACAGGGATGCTGAGGGGGCTGACCTGTGGGGGGTGCTGGGGGATGCTGTGGGGAGTGGGGGGGCTGAGGTTGTGGGGCAGGGGTGGCTGACCTGTGGGGAGTGGGGGGGGGCTGAGGTTGTGGGGCAGGGGTGGGGGGGTGCTGGGGGTGGAGGATGCTGAGGGGGCTGAGGCTGTGGGCGTGCGGGGGGATGCTGTGGGGAGCAGGGGGGGCTGAGGTGGGGCAGTGCTGGGGGTGGGGGGTGCTGGGGGGCTGACCTGTGGTGGGTGCTGTGGGGAGCGGGGAGGGGCTGAGGTTGCAGGGGGAGGCAGATGTGGCAGCAGCAGTGGCAGAGCAGATGCGTCGCCAGCCCCAAACATTCACAGATAACCCCGAGCTATGAGAATGGCTCCCCCACTCCCCAAAGGGCCAGGGTAGACAGGCCAGGGCTGAAGGCAGGGAGAAAAGAGGCCTGGCCCTCGGGAGCAGTAATGAACCTGCACCCCCAAAAGGAGAGGAGACAATGATCTGTTCATCCATTTACTAACGAAGCATGTGAACACCATGAGATAGCAAAAAATAGATCTATATTATTCCATCCTAGAATTACCCACTTTTATTCCAAAAAACAGCTCCGCTCTGAGGTTTACCCTGGCACCTGAGTTTCAGCTGAAAGGGCAGGAGGGCTGGGAGCTGCTGCGATTGAGGCTCTATTCTTTTTCCTTTCCTGTGTGAATTTACTCTCATTTTGTAACTTTTCCAGCCTGGAGCTTCTATAACAGCTGCAGACCCAGCAGCCTCCGGATAGCCCAGCTGCTTGCTAACAATTGTGCTATACTCATGGTCTTGTAAACATCCCTTCTAAAGAAAAACACAACCTGCAGAACTAGTCATTACATTCCCTGGAAGAAGAGACCTGGTCCCTCTTTAAGACTAGAGTTCCTATTACCAGTGCAACCTGTGTAAGACACGGAGGGCTGACACAAGCGGGGCTGTATCACCCAATATGGCCCACCTATGATAGTCAGGGCCTGAGGCACAGATGGGGTGATACAGGCTAGACTGCATATCCTCATAATGCCTACCTAGCATGTATTAACTTATTTTCCTCTGCTGTCCGTGATCCAAAGAACAAAAAGTGCTACATCTTTTCCAGACAGCTGAGTAAGTTCTGCAACCTTGGGACTCCTTCAAAACTTGGGAGGAATTTGTCCTTCATTAAACCCACCCATTCCCCCTTTATGGTCAGTGCAGTTCCATCCTGACACCATGCTTGGCTCTTCCACAGATGTCTGAGAAAATGGGAGCTGGGCAGGGATCAAGTCCCATCTTTGCTGTTTCTGGGATTCATTCCACATGCAGTTTGTACGGGCTGTTTCTCTATGTCCCAGAACAATGTGCATGCACATGGTACGCAGGACGGCCGGTTGCTTTTGGATGCTTGAGCCATCTTGGTTCTGATCCAGAGCTGGTTTTCTAGATAGTGGAGGGTGGTAGACCTTTGTCTCAAGCATTTTCATCTGCTCCAGTTGCACCCTTAACTGCTCGGTCTGCAGTACTCCTGGCTCTCCCTTCTCCACCCCCCAAGTGCTGCTCCCTCTCTCCTGTGGCTGGGGATTAGATCCTGCAGACTGAGGGTTTGGAAGTCAGTGAAATGGCCAACAGCTGCATTCAGACCTCTGAGTGCCTGGGTCCTTAAAGTGCAGGGCTTGTGTTTATGCCTCAGGCCAGCCTGGGTGGGAGGGTACAGGGGGGATGTGAAAGGTAATATTGCTGTCTCTGGGATATGCTCTCAGTTATAGTTGATTTTGCTTCTAAGGAGGGAAAATGCCCCAAACAAGCCCTTATGTCCCATCTCCCCTCTCCCTATGTCTATGCTTCCCACTTCTGGGGTCTTGCCCCTCCTCCCCATTGTGATTTTCTTTCTCACCCCATCTCCAGGTGGCCCCACTCCCTCGTAGCTGATAGGGCTTTACAAATCCCTGCCCTCTAGGGCACACTGGACTGTGGAGTGAGTGGGTAGCACCTGGGGCAGTCCCCACTCCAGCTCTATGGGTAGCGATGACCCCTGGGACTAGGGAACCTGCAAGGATCTGCCAGCCCAGGGAAGCCCCAGCCCTTAGGGAACATTATGTGCAAATGTTAGCGAACAAGGCAGTGAATTATACAGATAAAGTGCTGGGGAGGCTTTCAGAGGGGTGGGGAAGAAGGGGCCCTCTGACAAAGATCTGTGCTAGCATGGCTGGACAGCACCCACTGCTGCCACCCAAGCTGTGGGCTCTCAGCCTGTGCACCTCATTCTGCGATAGGGGAGATGCCACTGCCCAGCTTGTGCTCTCCCACCCTGCTTTCAGCTCAGCCCAGGGTATAAAGCAGGCCCTTCGTACCGGCTGGTGGAGGGCAAACCCAGCGATAATACGAGGGGTTTCCCTCCTGAACGCCCCCTTGATCCTGCCCCCAACCCCGGGAGTCTAAAGGCTGGTGCTCAGAGCAGGGACAGATGAACCTGGCACTTGCTGGCTGGATGGGCAGCTTGAACTGGTGCACGGCTGGGCACAGAGAGCCAGCTAGCCCTGCAGCCACTGACTCCCGCCTGCTGCAGCTCAGCTGTGATCATTCTAGACAGCTGCAAGGAAGAGGTGGGAAACTTTCCGCCCTGCAGAGTCCAGTCCCCTGCCTGCAAACACCCCTCCAGGCTCGTCCTGCCTGGCCAGCCCAGGGCGAGGGAATGCCTGAAAGAGCACTCCAGAGAAGCTGCCTGAACCTTCTAATGGCAACTAACAAAGATTCTCTGGAGAATGGTCCCGCTTTCACTTCCCAGTGGGAGCTGGCTGGGGCTGGGGGAAGCCCTGGGTTTCCTTGGACAGAGAGCTGAGAGCAGGGCTGGTGTTGGGGGTCAGACACTGAGGGAAGAGGGGGCTTTATGAGCCGTCACTGGTTGGCATCGTTGAGGTCCAACTCATTCGTGGTCTCTTCCAGCTGCTGGATCTGCTCCTCCGACTTCTTGTCTGACAGCAGAACCTCCACGGTGTAGCTGATCTTCTTGGCATAGAGGTAGCTGTAGGTGTTGTCAAACCGCAGAACATCTGCAGGCAGAGGAGAGAGAGGTTACTCTACGCTCGGTTCGAAGGTGAGAGTCCAAGGGCACTGTCCCCGGCTGGACAGACCCAGACCTGCAAATGTGGGCAGTTATTTTGCCTGCTAGTGGCTGGAGGATAGAGATGCAGAAGATAAAAGCTCCCCAGAGAGGCTGTATTAACACCCTACTGTTAGCATTTCATACGTGGCCATTTAGAGCGATTAAATACAACTTTCCAGAACCCTCGGACTGCCTCTTACTTGCATGTAATGCAGCAGGATGGGGTCCCAGGGAGATCCCAGAAACTAGAAATCCTGTGGAGCTGCTAGTTTACAGAGCGTTCCCAGCAAAAGGCTCCTGATCGCTCAAATGGAAATGCCTGATTTTGTGACGTGCATTAGACCAGGCAGACAGCTGACAGAAGGGTTCTGTATCTGCCACGCAAGCTGATGTGGCCCTTAGAGTTATTCAGGCTTACACAGCCAGCTTCTTTTTTCCCATGCCCTCCTCCCATTCCCTGGCCCATGTAAAGTGGGGTCAGTGACGCCTTGGGCCAGAACAGGCCCTGGTCATTGACAAGGCAGAAACTCGCACTCAGAACGGCATTTCCAGCTGTCAGATTAACTCACAGCCGGAGGAAAGCTCAGAGATTGGCCGGGAAATTAACGTCCTCATTACTGGGGAGGATTTTCTGTATTTTCTTTCCATAAACACTGGCAGAGGTGATGCCCTTTAAGCCCCAGCTCCTCCCCCCACCAGATTCAGCATGGTTGCTGCAGCCAACAGCTGGGGAAGCTGCCAGCAGGAAGGGAGAGGGAGCCACTTACAGACACCAGCCTCAGAGCAGGTGAGGGAGCCGTCCTCGGGCACCAGGTGGGCATTGTAGCGCTGGTTCGGGAGCACCTCCGTCATCTCGCCAGCTCGCTGCCGCTCCCCGATTCTAGTCTTCAGATAGACCCCAAAGCCCACGTCGGCCCCGTCGGACATGAACTGCCACCTGCCGGGGTGCAGGCCTTAGCCACATTACCCTTCCCCTGAGGAGCGGGTGTCACCACACCTCAGTGCCACCCCACCCCATACAATGGGGCTCACCCAGATCTTACCACCCTGAACCTGGGGAGCTGACCCAGACCGTACCATCCCCCCGTCAGGGGGGCTAACCCATGCCTCGGTACCTCCTCTCCCCCGACCTCAGTGTCATTCCGGGTAGTTGGTGTGACCCACGATTCATTAACGCAAAGCAGCTGGTCTGACCAAGCCTTGGTACCTTCCTGCCCTACCTGCCTGGGTGGATGGGCTCACCCAGGCCCCAGTAACCCCCAGCCGTGCCTTGGCACTGCCCCGCCCATTCACCCTCACACTGTCACTTATCGGCTGGGCCCTGTATTGCTGGTAGCCCCGGGGACAGCTCTGCCCCTGTCCCCCCTACCTGAGCACGCAGCCTGGGAAGAGGATCTCGTACTCCACCTGGTGCGAGGAGCCCCGGTTCACCACCACCGAGTGCTCATACTGCTGCTTCAGCTGGTCCCGCACATAGTACTTCTTGGGGATGTCGCCGCCGTAGTTAATCTGGAATGGGCGAGAAGCAGGCCCTGAGCCACAAGGGCATCACGCCCCCGGCCTCTGCCAGTTCTCCCAGCCAGGGATCACAGAGGCAAGATGGCCGAGACCTCTCCCCTGCCACTGTCCCGCTGGGCTCCCCGCCGGTGGCTGCATTAGCAGAGCTGGGCTGTCCCCCCTGCAAGTGGGGGACACTGGTATTCTGGAGGGGGTCCCCGTACCTTGGTCACACACTTGGGGTTCCCATCTGGGTCCTGGAGGGCTCCCCCATACACCACAGGGATCTCCTCGGGGGCAATGTACTTCTGTAAGACCTCCTTCCAGTTTGCTGGCAGAAGAGAGGAGCAGCGAGGTTTACAGTCCCTCCCCCGTTGGACCATACCCTCCCAGCCCAGCAGCCGAGTGCACGCAGGGGGCGATGCCATGGCGCTGGGCTGGCACAGTTTGTGACATGGTGGCGGCGCATAGCAGACCCCCGCACTAGCCATCTCCCCGCCTTAGCCATGACGAGAGGAGGCGTGGGGGGAAGTAACGCTCTCTGCTCCACTGGGATCCTGCCACGGGGCTGCGATGACCGAGGGAAACAGAACCAACATCAGCCTTGAAGTTTGAAGCCAGCTCTGGCCAGCTGCGCTAAGGAGAGCAGGGAGCTAAACGCAGGGCACGCAGGGGGCTTGGAAACAAGGGGGCATTTCTGTATCACTGACACAGCGTGTCCCCTGCATGGCACAAACGTCACCACAGGCCGGGACAGTGACAGGCTGACGAGCTTGTCCAAGCTCCAGAACAGGCCGGGCCTGAGCATTTGGCGCCAGTCTCCTCCACCTCACCTCGTCACTTCCTTAGCGCACAGCCGGGTTCAAAGCCAGCCTGGACTGGCAGAGCCCGAAAACCATCGCCAGGGCCAATGCGGCTCTCAGCCCAGTTGCGTGTGACATGGGAGGGATCAGGGTTGCTTGCCTCTCACGCGGAGCAAGGATCTTTATTAGAATAGGACAGCCTTACCCCTACAGCTCCTGGCCCTGCTCTCTGCCTTCCCTAGCCTGAGCCGGGCAGTTTAGAGAACAGCACACATCTCCCCGTGTCGGAAATCAGCCCCCCTGGGGCAGCCAGACCAGCCAGTGACTGAGTGGGCCATGGAACACGACCTCCTGTCTCGCACTGGAGGGGACACGCTCAGCTCAGAGGAGAGAGGAGGCGTGATCTTGGGGGGGGGGGGGTGCTGGAGAGGGACTCAGGAGAGCCGACTCCAGTTCCCAGCTGTGTGACCTTGGGCAAGTTGCTGAGAGTCTCTGGCTCTCATGAGCTAAGGATGAGAACGCTCCCCTTTGGTTTGCCTTGGCCCTTTGGGGCAGGACTGTCTCGCTGCATCTCACTGGGGCCCTGCTCGCGGCGGCTCCGCTGTAAAAGTGACACAAGCTGCCTTGGCCACCACCGTGGGCTCCGCTCCGAGGCTCTCAAGCCAGCGTCCCACCACGCAACGCGCTGGGGCTGAGCTGCGGCCTCCTTCCCTGGGCTGGGGCGGGATTAATGGGGCTGAAATGAACAATGGTTGTTTCTGTGGCTGTGCAGGAAGCGGTGCCCCCGGGGCGTGGCAGCGCAGAGCCAGCCAGGGGCGCTCCCACGCTGGGATTCGTGTCAGGAACAGAGCAGGAAATGCACAGGTGACACTCAAGGGGCCTGGCCTACCTGACTATCTCCTTTAATAGCAACCGACTAGGGGTCGTACATTTCTTTATGCCTTTAACACGAGGGGCCCAAGGGCTTTACAGACCATGACATCACTTCACCAGCCTCTGGGGAGGGCTGACGGCGACAGCACCACTAGGCTGTGCTGCAGGACAGGCAATGAAACGTATTCGGGGGAGGCAGAATGTAGCTCTGCAAAGTGCAACGTGGCCAGGAGGGTGGATGGATTTACGGACAGCGCCACGGGTTCTAAACACCTCTCGGTTTTACCTTTCATCTGAAATACGGCCGTTCCAGCAACACACTGCCCCTAGCGCCATGCCGACGCACTGAGAGCAGCGCCGCCATGGAGACGCTCACACCTGCCGGCGTCTTCCTGGCAGGTCTCCCAGCCAGCCAGCCGCCAACCAGACCCGCCCTGCTGAGCCGGTGCAACGTACGAGAACGCTTTGGACGGCTTCCTTTATCCTGTGCACCGTCATGATCATCACGAGGCCCTCCCTGCCGCTCTGTAACAGCCCTGTGTGAATGGCAGGACTGGGGCGTAGCATTCTGGTGGTGTCACCACACCGATGGGTTGGACTCAGGTGGGCAGCAACTTCCCCTTAGAAAAGGGGCTCTGGGACGGGGGGGCCAACAGCCAGGCGGGGATCGAGGGCAGAGCCAAACTCACCGCCCAGGACGACAATCTTCTTGCGGGTGTCTTCGCTCAGGAAGTGCTTGATGAGGTTGTAGGCCACAGGGAAGAGCTTGGGCGCTGCAAGGATGGTACCGAGAGAACATAGCAGCATGGACAAGAGATCCTTCACACCAGCCTCTCACCCTGGCCTTCCACCTCCTGCACCGCCCCTTGCCAGGGAGCCCCAATACCTTCCCCACGGCTCCTTGCCATGGAGTGCTAGTGCTGCACTAATGGGGCAGAGAGCAGGGCTTGGGAGAACAACATAGCACATGGCCAATAGCCTGCTGCATCTCTGGGGCTGCCTATGGTGCCTAGTACTATGCTTCACCAGCTGGTACCAGCACTGTCTCCCCAGTGGGGCTGCGCAGAGCACCCTCCTGACTGGGTGTCCCCCCAGGTTTCTGTCCCCTGGGGCAGAGACGTGGATGCAGCACCTCCCCCAAATGCACGTCTGCTGTCCCAGATCACACGTATGTGTGCACCCATTTGCACAGCTGGGCGGGGAGGAGATGCACACGAGGCTGGTCCCGCATGGGGTTAAACCCACCTTTAATTACAAACAGGCGCTTCAGGGTTTCGGGATAGTTCTCCTCAAACATGGACAGGAGCTGTGAATCCAAAGCAGCTTCAGTCAGTCAGGATGACAGAAACCCATCCAGAGCCCTCCCTGGCCCCAGTACCCCGTGTCGGGAACTCGGCGTCAGTCCCCACCAGCCAGCCTTGGGCTGTGGTAGCCAGCAGCTGCGGGAATGGCGCCAGAAACGGATCCGCGGCCCTCCCCAGGGCCAGCTCAGACACCCGCACAAGGCTTGCAATGATCTCAGATGGGACCAGCCTCCCCCAGTGACCCTCCCCACCCCCTCCCGCTGCCAAAAACAGACAGCAACAGAAATCAAAGCGCAGAGGCCAGCAATAAACACCAGGAAAGGACTGGCAAGCAATCCAAAGCCCAGCTCCTCAGGAAAGAGGGGTCAGGCTAGGACGGACTGTCAGAGTCCCAGATTTGAGATCCACAAAAGGGCATTAGAACAAAACCACCAGCTCTCCTGTCCCGGGGGACACCGGCCCTTTGAGAGGTAAGAGACCAGTGCACCTGTGACTGGTCAGCTGACACCGCCCTGTCCCAGCTGGGCACCTGGGGCCCAGAGGGGGGGCAGGGAGAATCGGTCGGCTGGCTGGGAAGCAGCAGGTCAGAGCTTCTCGAGGGAGCACTGTAGAGAGCGTTGTGGTGAGAACTGACCGAAGCTGGAGACCCCTGATGCGGGGAAGGCTCGGGCAGTGCCTCCTCGGCAAATGGGAATGATCCAGTTAGCTGGGGACGCCGAGGCTGGGCTCACGGAGGGTGGATCCCCCTGGCAGGGAGGCCGGGGGCGTGGAGTCCTGGGCAGCTCTCTTGGGGACACCTGCCTTGGGGGCTGTGGAGACTGGTCACTCGCAGGTGGGCAGCCTGGGGAGCGGGACCCTGCCTAAGGGGTGAGGGCACTGGAACGAAGTGCTGCTACTGCGTGGGTGGTTGGTGGTGATTTCCCTGGTGCAGGGAATGGAGAAGCCCCTGTATTTATGTTTCCTGTGCATGTGGGAGAATGGCCTCACTGTCAGGCTTTTGGAGAACCACTGCATTGGTGCATGTGAGTGAGCTCTGCCCAGAGTGGGCTTGGTAGCAGACACTGAGACTATATTCCAGGGCTAGACAAAAAGGGAAACTGAGGCTGGGTGTGCCTGTCATGCTGCAGCCTGCCACTGGAGGGTGCCCTAGGCGGGAGCAGCCCTGTGACATCTGCAGAGAGGATGAAATTTTTCTGTGCATAGAGGGTTAGAGCAACCATAGGCCTGACGTGGGACTCATGGGTGCCCAGGCCTTGAGCCATAGCCCTCTGCATGGGGTGGAATTTGACCCCAAAAGAGTAAATTGTTAAAGCCTTTCCAGGCTTATTAGAACCACACAACCACAGGGGGGAAGACACGCTCATGACTTCCTACAGCAATCTCGTGATTTTTGGGGCCCCGACATGATTCTCCAAATGTTTGGGGTTGGTCAGTACTCGAGGATAAAACAGAATCATTCCAAACCAGCTACACTGGAAGACACCATCAGCCTAGCCAGCCCCAAATGGTCAACAATTCATGAGTGAGAGCTCCCTGGCATCAAGAGTTTGGCTTGAAATTCATGAGATTTTAAGAAATAATTTAGGATTATTTGTATTTGCTTTCTGGGTTTCTCTTTTTTATTAATATTTGCTTTCAGGGTTCATGTTTTTGAGGGTTTTTTCCAATGCTATAAGGGCCAGAAACTTTCTGGGGGGGCAGGAGGGGGTAAATGAGTGCTGAAATGCTCACACATTCCCATGACTCCAGGAGCTGGGGCTTTAAGAAAAATCACCAAAGACTGCACGACACACAATAAAGCTGTGAGAGCTGGCAACACTGCAAAAACGACCCAAACCCCATGGATACTGTAGGAACGAGAGAAGCGACCAAAAATCAGCCTTCAGCACCTCAAACCCAGAAGATCAGAGGGCCCAGGTAATACATCAGACACTCCACTGAACACATCCAGGAAGCCCTTCTAAAACAATCCAGCCCAAGCTTCCAATCCAGACACTCACCCAAGATACAGGCGTGTGCACACTGCAATAGGAAGGTGCCCTTGCGGCATGTGTACGTGTTCCCAGGCTAGCTTTGATCTAGCTAGGTCAAAGCTCGTTTGCCTAGGTCCCTGGCTACATACCCATGCAGCTGCCATGTTCGCTGCTATTGCTAAATGACGGCTGCCCTTGCAATTACACCCCCTGACTACAGTGCAGACATCTTTTGTCAGCTGGGCTAGTTACCCAATGATCAAAAGAGGTGCCCTCAATGCACACATCGCCTGTGGTATCTGTGTGAGCCATAATAGCAGCAGATGATCCTGTCAGACCCGCCATACGAGGATAATACTGGCTCTGGCCAGCGGCGAAGTCATCCTGGAAAATCCAGTTGGATCCATCCTGGGAACGGACCAGCAGCCACATCTTCTGGCCAGTAGCCACTCATTAACGAACAAGGGGGGGCCACGGACGGACGCACGAGAGACACGAGATATGCTTTATAGCCCCGAGGACTAACCCTTGAATCACCATGAAGTGGACTTGAGGGAAAAGCATCAGATCTGAGGAAACCCAGGCACCAAACCATCCTGCAGGATGAGACTAAGCAACGTGCAAACAGAGACCACCTCCCCGCCCCCCCACCACTCCTACCTCCTCACCTCTCCATACGCCTCCACAGCTGGCTTCCAGAGATGCTTTAGGCCCAGCCCCTCACAGTCATAGATCATCATGACCATCTCAACCCTCTTCCCCAGCTGCAAGAGACCAGAGCAAGGTTTAAACAAACGCCCTTCCAGCCACTTGCAGGGTAACATCCTCGGGAAACACACACCCAGCTTCAATCAAGACTTTACTATGTGATGGCTTTTCTCCCATTCGCTTCCTGTGTCTTAGTGGCATCCTAAATGAGCCCCTTGAGCTGTTGTCCTGGCAGATCTCACAGCTTTGGGCTAGCCCAAGAAGACACACGGTGCAGAAGACAGTGTTGTACGTGGCTCAGAGGGGATGCTCTCCTCTCACGTGCTGGCCCAATGCTCCAGCATGGTGACGAGGCATTGCAGAAGACCCCATCGTTCAGGGGACCATCTGAGATTCCAAAGCTATTCCAACAATGCGGGGTGTTAACACCCGAAGTCCTGATCACATTCCAACACAGGCAGTTAATGTGCCTTCTGCCTCCCTGATTTCCACCCACTGTTCCAACCGGACAGATTTCTTCTTCGCTACCTGCTCTGAGCTGTTCTGCAGTGCTGCTGCGTGCTGCTAAACAGCTGCTATCTTCCATTCCAGAGGTGGCTGCATTTCACTGATGGGCAACGTGATCCTTGTACAGACAGCCTGTTACATTTCAGTGACGAGGACTTTAGCCAAGTCTGAATGGAAGTTTCCCCTGAGCCACGCTCCAGGTTAAGACCCTAGCACTCAAGAACGAGAGCCCCTGGCTGCTGCTACAGGCTCCTTCCCTGCCGTGGCCTCCCCAGGCCCAGATGACAGTGATTCGTGGGGGGAGAAAGGTCTCACCTTCTGGGTCTGCCTCTCGCATTCCTGCAGCAGCATCTCGCAGTCACGGAACTTGTTTTTGAGCAGATCTTGTTTGGAGGCCGAGAAGAGGATACCTTTGGCATCAAGGGGCCCGATGATGTCGTACCAGATGGGGCAGCCGTCCCGGTCATGCCCACACATCCCCCCGGACATGTACTTCTGAATCACCTGTACAGAGGAGACGCGGGCCTCAGGCTCCCCCACTAAGCACAGCCACGCACAGGCTGCTCTCAGAGCAGCGGAAATCCAGCTCCGGTTCCACCGCCACGGGGCGGAGAACCTGGGGCAGGCGGGAGAAGGCAAACGGGGGCTCACCTCTGGGGGGCGCCAGGTTATGATGTTGTCAGCGTCCATGTGCTTCCGAGTCTCGAGGTGCTGTTAAAACAAACCAGGGGGGAGCTGTTGGGGATGGGAGGAACCAGTCTGGGTCACTTTCAAGCAGGGACACAGGCAGGAAATACGGGACTCTCGGTCCGTCTTCCACCCTCCTCCTATCAGTGTTGCTTGTGGAGCAAAACTCAGCAAGGTGGGGAGGAAGATGTGGATTACACAGCTGCAGCGTCATGAAAGATACAGGATCGTGTGTAACTGACAGCCTCTGCTCAGGAGGGACTCAGGACTGGAACGGGGGGAGGGCTGCACCTCAGGATTGTGGGGCATCAGCCGAGCTGGGTGTGTGTGGAGGGCAAGACTGGAGCAGCAGGGTGGGAGTGAAGTGCACTCTCTGCGCTGCTCCGGGGACTGGAATAGCAGGCAGGCAGACTAGATGGTCTGGGGGTCCCTTCTGGCCTGAAAGCCTGTGACTTTCTGAGAAGAGGGCAAGAAGAGGTGAATTGGGGTGAGGCAGCAGGGCAGCTGGGAGTGAGGAGGGGGAAGGAACACGTGCGTTGTGCAAAATACAAGATAAGCAGTGATCACTTAAATAAATACGTCAAAGGCTTCTGGTGTGAGCTGGACTGTGTGGAATCAGAGCAAGTCTTCACTTCCTGCGATGGACAGGGGGGCCTGGGCAGCTTTGTGAACGGCTGCACACAAGACCACAAGTTCTGCTCCTGCTGGAATCAGCATGTGTGTGCAGAGGGGCAGAGGGGCAGAGGGCTTAGGCACGGCTTTCCCCTTCCCCCTCGGGAGGCAGAAAGTCCCAGGGATGGGGCGGGGGCGAGGGGCTCTCTTACCTTGCGGAGCATGGCCTCGGACTTCTGCAGGTCGAAACATCGGGCTGCAACAGAACGGGGAGGTTACGCTCAGGGCCGGGCCGGCTCTGTTGTTACCCATCTGAAACACCTGGCGAACGTGCCGACACAGCAGCATGGAGGCGGGCACTGTATCCGTAGAGCCAGTAAAGTATGGGAACAGCAGGGCAAAATCAGCCCCCTCAGTGTTCCTGGCCCCTCAACCAGAGGGGTCGATCACCAGGAGGTAGAGTGGAGTCCACCTATGTCAGCCAGTCAGTCCACGGCTTCTCAGCTGAGGCGCCACTATTGGAGTGAATAGCACCAAGTGGGATGGCGATTTATTTTATGTGGACACCTGCCACTGCAAACTGGGCTGAGACCCACCAACTCGTTGCACACAAGCCCCCCTGCCTGCCATCAGCTGCTGATGAGTTTCAATCCCCACCACCGCTACTTGGGCTGCATCCAAACCAGAGACCTAGACGGGAAAAGCTCTTTTCCATTTTCATTCTGCAGTGATGGGAGAGACTCCAGGGCAGCCTCGGGTCTGCCAGGGAGCCATGCAGCTGTCACTGACCGGCCCGGCCTGTTCACGATGCCTAGGATGAACTAGACTCCAGCTCCTCCTCCCTTAGCCGAGTTAGCGCAATAGGGCTAGCAGGCACCAAAAGGTGGCCACGTTTCCTCTGTCATGGAAGCCAGGAGCTGCGTCTGATCCACGCCAGGAGCAGCCAGGGGCTGGAACAGCATGGTATGCGCCTTTAAGGGCGAGAAGCCTGGGGCCAGCCAACCTGAGTTACCAAGTAGACACACCTGAGCAGACACCCGGCACTTCCCCTACATGAGCTGCAAGATGCTGGGGTGAGACCCCCAGGGAGGAAGCTGTGGCAGAGGTCACACCAGAGCTGTGACGAGCAGGCCACTCCTGCAGGATCCTTGGGCCTGGAAACCAGAGCCAGAAGCCAGGGAGAGCCAAAAACGACTCCAGCCAGGTAGGATCTGCTGCAGTGGGAAGGCTTGGGCGTGGGTTAAAGGGTTGTTGAAGTGGAGGGGGCAAAGAACTTTTGTTGGACTTTGTTTTGGGACTTTGAGACTGACTTTAACAAACCCAGCCCCTCGGGGAAGTTTTGGCCATGAGCGGGGCATATTGATTGCCTGGGAAACAGGGCACTGCAGACCCACACCTGGCTGTGAAGGATACGCGGGGCAGTTTTCCTTATACCATTTTGCCATAGCTGGGGCTGTGTCTCCAACTACAGGCACATTTATACCGCAGGGAGGATTTCTGCCACGGCCGCTCTCTGGGTTTGCCTGGCGAGGTGCTAGGACGTTGCTTTATGGCGTTGGGATAGTAACCGGATTACGACACTGCTCACCAGCTCCGAGTGCCTGGGCTCCCACGTTTCAAACGTCATCATTGTGATTTAAAAGTAACGTTAAGGGCCAGTTCCCTCTTTCTTATCGCTACCTCCTCCCAGTCCTGCCCTGGATGCCTCAGATGGCCGTGGCAATTATTTATATTCCTGCCTTAATTCTGCATCCCAAATAATAATGGCTTGTGCAGTTCATGCGCCAGTAGAGCAGTGGAAAAACTAGTCTCCTGTCCGGAGTTGGTAGCTTGTCACTGTGTGAGAGGAGCCCAAGCTGGGCAGACAGACGGCTCAGTGTTATCCCAGCACCAGGCGGTACCCCAGGGGTTCTGCATACCATCCCCCAGGGGTGCACAGGTCAACGGCTTTGCAGCATCCCTCCCCCTTTACTCCTCTGTAAGAGCTGCATGGGTGAGATCTCATTGAAGGGCTGCTAGGGTTTCAATCCCTCTGGGTTCTTCCTGGTAGCTTTTCAGGTGGAGAAACCTGCCCTAAGAAAAAAACCCTGCAGTGATCTCCGCAAGCCCTGCAGCGTTCGCTAGGGCGGTGTCACCACCTGCCGTGACTGTATGGCCAATCTCATGGCACGTGGGGGCTGTTCTTCAAGTCCCAGCCTTTGGAGTCTAGTGATTAGGTGAGACTTTCACCTCCATGAGTTTCTGGCCCGTGCAGGTGTGGAGAAAGGCCTGACATTGTGACCCACCCAGTGCGCCCTACAGGCGCCAAAAGCCGACAGCCAAGAAAAGAACCAGGAAGTTGTTTGGATGTAGCCGTTGGGGTGCCAGGACACGGGAGAGGAAAGGTAGGGGAGGTGATCTCTTTTATTAGACCCATGTCGTGGGGGAGAAAGACCTGCTTTTGAAGAGCCACTCTGGGTAAGCCAGAAAGCTTGTCTCTCACCAACGACACTGGTCCACTGAGACATTCCCAGCCCACCTCGATGCTCCAGCCTGATGAACAGACTGGTGATTTTTAAGGCCGTTTTTTGAAATTTAATTTTTAAGCCGTGAGATTGGCCCTGGTCCTGGGGACCGCTCTCGGGCTTTGCGGGTACACCTAGCAAGCCTCAGCCCCAGAAGTGGATCCACCTGACAGAGCCATTACGTGACAGCTGCCATCTTGGCCAGCCCACTAGGAAGTGAAGCCGGGACCTCGCGAGTTGTGCCAGGCTGACAGCCACAGTTCCCTACCTGGGGCAGTACCAGACTCCAATTTGCTGTAGGTCAGGCACTGAGGGGGCCCCTCTCACACACTCACCAGGGGTTACTTGCAACAAAGGGTAGTGCCCCATTCGTGCACTCCCCTCCGGCAGCAGATGGATTTGAACCCAGGACCCCTGGCCTAGGAAACCTGAGTCCTAAGCCCAGCTGGCTTCCTCTGGCACCTCAGTGGACCCTGCTGGTGCAAGACAAGGGCTTCCCTTTGTTGTAATGCTGGTCCCCACACTCAGGTTTTTACAAAGCCTTTACTTTAATGACAGAACAATCTAAGTTTGGGGCCAAGCAGCCTGGGCCCATGGTGTCCCTTCATGCCTAGGCCAGAGCGTTCAGAACCTCAACCCATCAATTAAAAGCAGCCTGCTGTTTAGACAGCCTGATCACCCAAGCCCTTCCTGCTCTCAGTGCGCGCTGGGGTACTCCACACCCCTTAGACCAGAGCAGTGAGCTCAGGGCCTCCTACGTGCATTTAGGGTCCTGGCTTCATGGGGCCAAGTACCAAAATCCTGATCTTGGAGGCCCTCCCTTTGGGGCCTGCTCCAGTGAAAGCCTGGGAGGTCAGAGCCTAAGGAGGAAAAATGCAAAGGCAGGAGGGGGAAGTCGAGGAGAAATAGGCAGCCCTGCCCTTTGTGCCTTGGGAAGCCTCCCCCTTAGCTCCGAGGCCAAGCAGACAGGATCTGCACAGTGCCTTGTTTCGGGATTTGCCCTGGATCTCGCATGGCCAGGCCCAATGTGCCCTGTTGCACGGGGGGACAGAAATGTCCCCAGGTCATGGCTAGGCACAGCTCTGAATTTTGGACTTTCCAAACCAGATAGGAGGGAGCAAGGGGGAGGGAGCTCCCTGCGCTGCGATAAGAGAGCTCACAGGTCACTCCTGCGGCCCAGCCGAGATAAGGCGCCACATCCCACCTGTGATATCAGCCGCATCGTCACAAACCCTCCCAGCCCCTTGCAGACAGCACCGGGAGCTGCCCGGAGCGGGCCTGCAGGGGAGGACGGGGCCAGGGAATAAAAGCTCCTTGACAGGGCAGGGCGGGGCCATCTTCGCTCTGCAGAGATGTGTGCCCAAGCCTCTGCTCGTCTCTTCTCCCCCAGGACAGGCCCTTCCCCTGCCTCCCCATAGGGACGTGCTCCCTGCCCGTTCGCTGCTCAGAGGCAGAGACGCCGTGGCTGCCCCTGGATGCCGTCAGTTTAGTCTTGGTTTCCTGCTCAGCTCTAGCTGGGGGGTGTCCCCCTGGTGCCCCTGGCTGGGAATCAGATCTGGGGTCCCCCCCCCAGGATCAGGCCCCATGTGAGAGCAGCAGCAGGGCTGGAAAACCGCAGGGCTGGGTGCTCAGAAAGCCCCACGCCCCAGAGCCGAGTCGGCCCCCGGAACGGCCCAGGCGGCGCAGGCCAGCTGTGCAGGGCCAGGGCCCCGACCCCTCGCGGAGCTGAGCTTGTCGGCCTCTCCCCGCTGCAGGGCTGGCTCTGGCTTGCCCGGCTCCTGCTCCCAGGGATCGTGTGCAGCCCCAAACCGCAGCCCTCTGGGCCCAACCCACCCCCGACTAAAGGGCAGCTTCTCCCCTGCCACCCATCCCGCTCCCGCGCTGGAACACTCTTCCATTGCAGCCAGGCCTCAGCTGGGACAGCCAAATCCCGGCTGCAGACTGCTCTGCTGCCCCACACAGCTCGGCCTGCTCTATTGCTCTGGGCTTTAATGGAGAAAAACCGGCACCGGACGTGCCCCCACCCAGCAGCGCTGCCTGGGGCTGAATCTTGCAGGGCAAGCCCATGGGAGCCCTCCATTGTACTCAGCAGTCCCCCATCCCAGTCCCATCCATTTTATTCCTGCCTCACAGGCCTGGGAGCAACTAGGGAACTCCAGGCAACGGCTCAGGGTCTCTGTGGGTGCTGGGTTCCTGGGGCAGTGGGTTGCTGGGGGCAGGTGGCACCCACTTGGCTCCCCCTCTTCCTCCAGCCCCATTTGCTCCCCCTGCCCCTGGGTACCTCGGAGCCAGCGCAAGAGGAAGTAGTCGTCCTGATGGGGAAGGGAGGGCAGCACGTCCTGGAGGTTCTCGCGGAACTGCGGAGAGAAGAGAGCCGGATCAGAGGACTGGGGACGCCGCAGGGCCCGCACAGCTGTCTCCGTTCAGAGGCCAGGGCTTCTCACCCAGCCCCCAGGCACTGGGTCCAGGGACTCCCACCCTCCATTCCACCATGGGCTGTTAGTCGGGGCAGGGGCCAGGGAGGTTTGCCGCTGGAGGGGAGCACGGCGTGCACGCAGCGCTCCCCCAGGATGTGCTCAGTTGCGAGGCCCCGGGCAGACCCAGGCCTGTCCTCCCAGCTGGCCACGGCCTCCGCAAACCTGACTGTCTCCCTCGGTCACTGAGCCAGCAGGGCAAAACAACTGCTAAGCACCTCTGCAGCAGGATGCGTCTCCAGAATGTGCCGCGTGCTCCCAGGGCTGGGGGCTACCTAGCAGCAAAAGGCCCAAGGCTGAGGTTGGGGGCCCTGAGGTGAGACACTCAGACCTCAGCACCCCCAGGGAAAGCGAGGACAGCCCTCTCCCTTCCTGCCCGTGCATGGCACAGGCCAGGCCGGTTGCAGGCATATGGGGCATGCATGAGGAAGGGGCTGGCTAGTGAGCAGGGCAACATATGCTGCCCCCCAAGATCACAGCTCCAGGGAAGACGCCGTGGAACTGGAAGAGCCCCATTGGGGCCTATCTAGTCCATCCCTCTGGGCTCAAGGCAGGATTGTTCTCTGTCCATCACCCGCCCCACCCCGGAGGTTCAGGGCCCACCCAGGGGTTCGGGCTGAGGCTCCAGGTGCTTTCGGCTCATGCCTTTCAGTGGAAGGGCCTCATCGATCGCGCTCGGCGCACAGCACTGGATTTCATGCTGCCGCGGCCAGTTCAAGGCCTTGGTCCTGCTCATCAAAGCCCTAAACCAGCCAGGAGCTGGCTCCACTGAGAACCATGCCCCGTTATCACTTAGGCCGTATTCCTGGGCCACGTGGCAGAGCAAAGGGGTCATTAACCGGCTCCTGGGACTAGCTCTTGCGTAAGGGGACTCCCCGGCCTAGATAAGAGATGGTCTCAGCCCTGCGGCACCCCGCCTGCCCTGGGAATAGGGGGAGACCTAAGGCCGTTTAAAGGCACAAGCCGGAAGACGGCAATGGTCAGTCAGGCTGCTGCGCTCCTGGGGGAAGGGCCGGGCACAGAGCCCCGGCAGGGGTGAGATGGGGGCTGGCTGTGGAAACACGTTTGCCTGAGCCGGAGTCTGACCATCTAAGGGGAGTGCCTGGGGCTGCCTCTGGGATCGAGCCTTCCTGCCTTAGCGGGGACAGTCCCTGCACAATTCCCCTCCCCAGAGTAAACCCCCCACCCCGCCCTGCAAGCGGAGAAGGGGGCTGGCTGAAGACGCCAGGAAATCTAGCGGGACCTCCCTGCGCCTGGCTAATTAACCGGCCGGGCCCCCAGACGCTGCTCTGAGGGGAGACAGACAGACAGACAGACGGACGTGAGGGTCCTGTCTAATGCCCTGCGGTGCGGGGGCAGCGCATCCCGCCCGGCCAGAGGGGATGCGCCTGGTGCTCAACAGCCGCTCCTGCTGGCCAAGTGTGGAACAGCATGGCTGAGCTCCAAGGGAAACGGGTCAGTGACACCGGCCAGGGTAGCCCTGACCTCGGTCTCCCACTCTTTAGGGGTCTCAGTGGATCTCTACGGTTCCTGAAGGGACCCTTCAGCGGCTAGCACAGGGCACAAAGGCACATGGATGGCGGCTTGTGGGCAACTCGTGTCTGCGGCAGCACGTCTCTCCTTCAGCTGCCTGTCCTCAGCGGCAGCACCGAGCTGACCCCGCTCGAGGGACAGGGACCGAGGGGTTAACGGCTGGTGGGCAGCCCGACGTTGGCGCCAGCCCAAGAGGCAGCAGGAAGCCCCGGTACGTGGCTTAGGGTCAAGGCGAGCGCAGCGTGGGGCAGCCCCACGCCCGTGCCAAGGGCAGGAGAGGAACTGGTCACAAATAACAGCTCCAGACCCCAGGCATCAGCCACGGCCCCAGCAGGGCAATGAAGAGCATAAATCTCAGAGGGGCAGGTCACTCCAGGTCCTTCCCTCCTTAATGAGGCTGATTAGATTATGGTGGTCTGAAATTAGGTGTAATTAAACCTGGGATTAATTCCTTTGCCTTGAGAGCAGCAACGCGGAGGAGCAGTGAGAAGGGAAAGGGAGGGCTGGATGAAATCCCAGCAGTAGCTCTGGGAAGCAGGAGAGGAGAGTTTCCAAAGATCTGTTGTCAACAAACACTCTGCCCCACCTGCCCTTCCTTGACTCAGAGATACTGCACAAAATCGATTTCAGTTACATGCAACTATGCACCGGATCAGACCCTCTGCAAAGGACATAACACGTCTCCGTTTGCAAACCTGCCCTAACCGCCACAGGACTTAAAATCTCTCTCTCTCTCATTCGACTGTCCATCTAAAATATCCCCTCCTTTCCCAACCAGTCCAGTCTGCCTCTTAGAATATCAACACAGGGGGCGCCCCCAAGACATTAAAAGGAAACGTGGTTAAAAGAGATAGGAGGAAACACTCTTTAAATGTCTAATTCATCTCTGGAGCTTTATAGAGATAATACGGGCAAATAAAAATGTATAAAGGAGATAAACCTTTGTGCTCCAAAGTGTAACCACACACCCGTAGATCTGTGGATAGGAAGAAATGTCCCCCATGGGCTTATTATTTCTAAGGGCCACATTTTCGAGGCTGCCCCCTGATTTTGGGTGCCTGATTTTCAAAGTGCTGAGTACCCCCAACTTCATTTGACACTAATGGGAGCTTTGGGCCCCCAGCAGGTCTGAAAATCTGGCCTCAGGGGTGTCAGCTCAAGCACCCACAATCTGAGAGGCAACGTTGGAAGATGTGTTACTGTCTCTTCTAGAAGGGCTTTTACACTGTCCGCGGAAGCAGCCATTGCTGGCCACTGCCAGAACCCAGCCACTGAATTACAGGGACCTTGGGTCTATTCCAGGCCGGCAACTCCTCTGTTCAGCTTGAGTCGGAAAAGCAGAGGAGTCTCCAAATTGCCTCTGAAATTAAGGCAAACAGTTGGTTACAACGTCATCTCAAAGAGAGAGACTTGGCCATTTCCAGCCCTGCCCCTCGTGGGATCACTGACATTTGTGCAAAGGGGCGGGGGGAATGGTGAAATGCTCCCCAGCCACTTTGCACAGGAGTCAATGGCCATGCAAGGTGCAAGGACCAGGCTTGTGGGTCTAACACTAGATGAAACCTGTCCTATGCAGGCTGACAAACCCTGTGAAATCGGGTGAGCTGAGGCAGATTTCAGTGAGGAAAGCAGCCATCTCTGAATGATGTTTCGAGGTGATTTTCAGCCAGCCTTTAGGGGAGCTGTGAATGTCGATTTGCACGGAGTTGCTGTTCCTTGCACTTGTTTACTTCTAGGCAGATAAAAGGGCCTGGGCTCCGTGATGATTAGCTGCAATCCCTCCCTCACCCACACCCAAACACCCCAGAGAGAGCTCCTCTAATGTCTCACGCTTCACCCCTGGACCCTCTCCCTTGAATGCCAAGAGTTGCGATGAGGAAGAGGTTTCCCTGCCAGCCAACATCTCTCTCTTCTCTGTAAGTCAAAAGTTCCACTGAAACTGACAGCCTGCAAGCTGATGAGAAGAATACAGAACAGCTCCGTTGGCAGCACGCAAGCTGCCAGGGCTCCTACACCACTAATGAGAAGTCAGAAAGTAAAACTGTCCCTATCGCACAGCTGGGGAAACTGAGGCACAGAAATTAAGTGACTTGCCTATGTCCATGCAGGTAGAGCTGGGAATAGACTCCAGATCGTCCAGGAGCACTCTCCTACCTTACCTACACGGCTATTCTTTATTCCCTGGAGGAACACGTTTAAACCACACAGCACCTGTGCTCTTCAACGGGAGTGGGGGCTGGTTCTCCACCAGCTTGTGCCCAACGCGTGTCAAAATCCCCTCCCCCATTCACAGCCGTGGTGAACGACAGCTGGCTCAAGGCAGTGGGGACGCAGGCTTAGGATCTGCAGGAAGGTGGCTGCAGAGGAGCACATGGGGGCTGGATGCTGTTGCCTCCATGCACAAATCCCAGCCCTTAGCTGCCTCTCAATTCACTGAAGCAGAGGCTGTTCCAGGCAGCTGTGCTTTGCTCCCCCAGACTCTTACAAACCTGTTCACATCCCGATCCAAGCTGGCTGCTCCCCCCTCGGAACCCAGGGGACGGGTTCTCCCCGCTTAGCTGATCACACGCCCTTGCTCAGCACGGGGCCGTGGGCGCCCCTGATCAGGGCACACTGAGCCACTCGCTGGCACCAGAAATGTTCCCGCTTCCCCAGTATTTGTAAAATTGGGGGTGGGGTATGTAATTAAAATGCAAAAACACTGGATATCAGAGCCAGGCCTTTTCCTTTAACATCCCCCTCAGGCCTCTCCCCCCTTCCTAAATTCAGCAGAGAGTTAGCACCCAAGGCAGAGCAATTTCATAAAAGGCCCCCACAGATGCTCCTGGCCACAGAGACTAGGAAAAAGCTGATGCTTTGTGCAGCCAGGACTCATCACCTTTTTCACGCAGAAGCCGCTTAAGTAACAACTACGGAGCTAATCAGCCCACGAGCGCCCTAAGCCTTTTTCACCAGCCACAGGCCTCGACTCCTCCCTTGTGTCCAGTCTCTTCCGCTAGTCACCAGGCAACCACATTCCCCAGCGGCGGTGCCAGCTCCATCCCTCCAGCGCCCAGGGCCCAGTGGCGACACATCAGAACGGTCCCATTCCCCGCTCGCTCGGGGCACCACTCAAGGTGCAGAGGGTGTGGGGGGGGCTTTCTCCCAGTCACCCCGGGACCCTCCTTCGCCCCTTTTTCACAGTCTAGAGGGAGCTCGTTAGCAGAGCCCAGCATGAGCAGGACGCTCCTCCGAGCCAGACCCTCTGCCAACGTTTCCTGGGCTAATCACGGCTGGGACTGTCACTCGTTCCCCGTGAGTCAGTGCCTGGAGCAGGGCCAGGCGTCTCCAGGCGCTAGGTGCTGGGGAAGGAGCGAAATCCCCTGGCAGGACGGTCCTGCGGAAAGCTGGGCATGGGGGGATCTGGAAGCTGGGCGCAGGGAGATGTGAAATCCCACTTGCAGCCGGCAAGTGAGGTCAGGGAAACAGCCTCTCGCCGCTTGGGGGCCCAGGTGTCCCTTCCCCCCAGTCCCTACCACCCCCTAAGCTCCCTGCCCCCGCCTAGGTGCTCATACAGCCCCCATCACTGCAGGATCCCAGCATCTCGAAGGCAGGACCTTGGGGAGGGAAATAACCCCCCACTGGAGGAGGGGGGGGGAATAGCCCCGCTGAAGGCAGGGGCCGCTGCTAGATCTCACCTTGGCTAAGGTCTCTGCCTGCTTGGGGCTCAGATCCCCCACCCTGCCACTCATGGTCTCCTGCTGTTGATCAGCTGGCTCCTGCCTGCAGCCTCCTCTGACCAAGGCAGCTCACTCCAGCCTTGATCTTCCTGTGCCAGGCTGCAAGCTCCACCTCTTAAAGGGGACAGCTCCTGGCAGCCCTGGCAGGCCTCCGCCACGCCGGAAGGCCAGGGTAGGGTTTGGGTTGGGACCGGCGTTGCTGGAAGGAGAGGGCTTGTCGCCAGGGCGCCGTGGCAGAGGTGTCGGCAGGGAGCAGCCGCTCCCGTCTGGGACCAGCACGGTCCGGTGCGGCCTCCTGCCCTTGACAGCCTGGGATAATAGTCGGTCCCTTTCGTGCCTCTGGCCTTGGACCCTTGCTCTGCTGCCTAGTTTGTCCTCTGTTGCCGAAAGCTCCGACTGCCCCTGGGCGGGAGCGCGGGTTTGCGCTGATAAGAGAAGGGAGATTTTGACGCCACGCGTTTGGTTTGTTCCTTTGGCTGGGAATCAGGAATTCACCCAGCGATCCCCAGTGTCGGCGGCACCACACGGGCCATTCCCCACTCCCCAAGTCCTGAAACCCTCCAGGGAACAGGCAAGCCCCTAGCACAAGTGAGAGCAACCTGACGGCTGCTCTGAGTTCTGCTTCCTCGCAGCGTTACCAAGGCCCCATCCCGGCAGCGAAGACTAGGCAGGGTGCAGAGGGCACATCCCCCACTGTAAGCTGTCATTGCTCTGTGGCAAGAGCTTCTTGTTATCCCTCCGTACAGCACCTGGTCCTTGAGGGGGTTTCTAGGCGCCACAAATATTTAAGAATAACTAAACACCCCCCTCCCACTGTTATGCCCTGTGCAGGGAGCTGCACGTTCAGAGCCATTCATCTGGCTCTGCGCCAGCCAGGCAGTCCCCCATTAGCAGGGGCATCTTCAGGGGCGCCTGGCTGCTGCGGCTTCTTTACTCCTGCAGAGCTGGGGGCCGTGATCCACAGCCACGGGCAGAGTGGGGGTCCGGGTCCTTTGGTAGTTATCGGGCAGCTTCTAGACGCGGGCACCAAGTGCTAGCGAGGCCGTTGCCAGGCGCAGGGGAGCGGGGTTAGGGTGCCCATGGCAAAGACACCAGAGCAGCGGCTAGCCTGGAAGCCATCAGCCATTCCTGTACCACTGAGCTGTACCACAGCGCAGCTGCCCGTGGGCACACTGACGTGCACTGAGCCCACGTTAGCTCGCCCGGGACAGCCTAGTACTGCCGTAGCACCTAGAAACCCCGGCCAGAGACCAGAGCCCCTCTGTGCCAGGCCCTGCGCAGCTCCTTCCAAAGGCTTCTCCCACATTTAGTTTCTTACCTCCCGCCGCTGCCCCTCCCCCAAATGCCTGGGACAGATGCCCACTTCCTAGCAACCCCCCAGCCCCTCCCAGCCTTCCCCCACCCTCCCTTCAAATCTTGCCTGAAAGCCCTACTTCAGCCACGAATGGTTCAGACGTTGCCGTCTGCGCTAATAACCTCCCCAGCCCTCCTGTCCTCGCACGGTCGTCTGCTCTCACGCCTGGGCACGTCTCACGTTTGTGTGATCTCGCCAAGCTCACGGGCCGTTTACAAGACGGGTGTCGTCAGTGCCCAGGTGGCGGGTCAGGGACGTGCTCGGCTGGTGGCTGATAGTGGGTGAGGCTACCCCAGCGCTATCAAAATATCACTATTTCTACTGGAGCAGAGAACGAGGATCCCGGAGCCCTGGGTTCAATTCCCGGTGCACCCACAGATATGCTGTGTTATCTTGGGCATGTCACTTAGAATCTGTGCCCCAGTTTCCCCAGTCATTTCTAGTCTGGGAGGCTCTAGCCAAAAAGTGCAAAAGCATTTGTGCAGATTTTGCCTCTCCCCCCTTCTGGCCCCCCCCCCCAGCACTTTCCATTTTGACTTTTCTTCTGACCATTTGCTAGGAGTGGGATCAAGAGGCTCAGCTGGGGTGTCAGCCAGAGCTGGGGGGGTTGGGGCACGGCTGAGGTGTGGTTGGCTAGAGGGGAGATGAGAGTCCCAGTCGGGGGGGCCTGGATGGAGTGGGATAAGGGGTGCATTAACCTTCACCCTGACGTAGCCCTAATGTCACTGCCTCAGCCACAGGCCTCTGTGTGGTCACTGCTACACCCAGTATCCGGAGTGACCCTGCATCCGTCCTCCAGGCTCTGTGCAGTCACTGGAGT
>ML675694.1:191711-211827 GCA_007922155.1 Mesoclemmys tuberculata
TACCCGGAGTGACCCTGCATCTGTCCTCCAGACTCTGTGCAGTCACTCATGGCCTCACTCCCAACCAGAGCAGGAAAGCAGAGGCCCGGCGGCCATGGGAACATGAAGGGCCCAGCTGGCTAGAATAGGGAGGTGAGGGCCCCATCTGATGGGGGGGGCTGACCAGAGTATGGTGAGGGGCCCCCTAGTTCAAACCCTGTCCCTGAGTCTCCCCACCATAGCCTGAGTGAGTGAATGGTGATTTGAGTGGAAATCAAATTTCTGGCTGTCCCCAAAATAAACAGGGTTCTGCCCACTGATGCCTGAATGTGCCCTGAAATCCTGGAATTGATCCAATGTGGTTTTCAGAGTTATCATATTACAGACAGACAGACAGAGCAATGCCAGCATGTTGAGTCTAGGGCCTGACTTTGCTCAGCCTTTCGTTATTAGAAGTAATGGATTTACTGTGTAATCTTGGGCACATCACTTAACATCTGCTCCTCAGTTTCCCCGTTCATTTCTAGCATGGGGGGGAAGGGGGTCATGAGTAGAGCTGGTTGAAAAGGTCACAAATATTTTTGCAGATTTTTTTAGAAGTGGCAGTTTCCATTTCCGGTGAAGAAGACATGCCATCCAGTCGATAAGCTGGCTGGAAAAACACACATCCGCAAAACAGTCCCATTTTTTCCTTTAAATTTCAGAAGTGTTCATCCATCTGCAGGGGTGAGATATCAGACCCGAATGCCTCCTTGCCCATGGTCCACAAGCTAAGCTAACAATCTCTGAACCTCAGACCAGGCTAATTTAATTCCTGATCCGAAAGAGCATCTGCTTTAGAATGGAGGCTGGGTAAACCAGGGAGTGATCCTCGCCAGGGAGGGTCCTCAACTCACACGGATTGCAACAAGGAGTTGAGTGGTGCTTAGCTATTAGTGGTGTGAGCCCCAGGTCATCCCTTGAGACAGCCTCTAAACATGAGCAAACCGCATTGATCGATCTCCCAATGAGAGACTTAAAACTCAGCTGTGCAGTGCAAATGGCCCGGGGGTAAGGACCTCATCCAATATCCTTACAGTCAAAAGGAGGGTTTCCATTGACGTCAGTGGATGTTGGCTCAGACTCAACGTGTGGAAACGCGTGGCACGTGGTGTCGTCAATTCCTGCATGCCTCCAGTGTGCGTGAAGTGCTGCCACGCTCACAGGCATAAGTGACTGACTGCGCAAGGCAGCAGAGAACCAAGCCTGGCATCCTTAGGACAACTCCGGCTGTTACTTCGGTAATCCACACAATCACAAAGGCTCCTCTACCAGCAAAGCATGTGAGGACTGTTCCAAACCTTCTGGCTCAGCTCTCCCCCCGGAAGGAACCAGGATTAGTTGTTTTGTTATTTAAATAACAAGTAGCACAGGATCTTTTTCAGGGGATAAGGCAACAAGCCACCTTTATTATGAATACAGAAATTTGGTAAATAGTATCCATAATGCAAATACCAGGGAAACCCAATCAACACTGTAGCAATATCAATATTGTGCTTTACCTAGTGATTACAAATACAGACTCTTGTTAATAAAGTATACTTCATTGACACGTTTCAATTGGAACTTCCATTCACACTCACACACAGACAGACATACACAGACGGAGACAGACACACATACATAGGGGTCTCACAGATGTTATAGTTACCAGCCTCTTGGTGCTCGTGGTAGTCACTGGCCAGGTGACTGTAGCATGAGGGTGAGATGCAAGGTTCTGCTGATGCGCACCCGTGCCCCTGGCTGGTGTGGTGATGTAGACCCGAACCTCCAGCCTTCATCTTTCTATCCCATCTTATAGGGAAAAGACCCCATGTAAGTCTATGGGTTTTTGCTCTGTCATGTTGCATCTGCATATGGTGTGATCCTTAGTCACCCACGTTGTTGCAAGCCTGATCAGATTTTGTCCTTTGAAGTGGCCTGACTCTAAAGTTATTAGGGTGGACTCCTCTTTAGCCAGTTGAGTGATAAAAGTTATCATCTTCGCTCCTTTCTTCCTCGCTTCAACGTTTGAGATGAGGCTGGTGTTTTCTTCATCATGTTTGGATATCCCTTACTTAGACCAATTGTTCAGTCACTCTGCCCCAATTTACAGCCCATGCAGGTGCTGGGATGTAAGTTAGGGTCCCCTGCAAGGACAGAAAAGGTTTGAGAGACAGTAAAGAGTAGTTAATCAGGGAAAACCTAGAACCTGTTGGGCTACTCAACAGGGTGGCCAGTTTTGGCTGGACGTATTCCTGGAGATTTCATCATATGACACAATCTTTAACTAAAGATGAATCTTTAATTCCTGGAGACTCCAGGACAATGCTGGAGGGCTGGCAACCCTCTTCTGCCAAAGCAGGGAGGGAAGCTACTTTGTTATACTGACTGTGCCAGATCTAAGAGTAGTCACTGCCGTCAAGGTGTCCCTGCCGTGTGACGGGCACGGGCGATGTTTGTCAAAAGGCCTGAGTGAATCATCTGCCCAGATCCCACTGGCTTCCATTAGGAAAGTGCTGTCGCCTCCACCCCATGGGTCTCCGTCAGAGCCGCCCCGCAGGTCAGGCCTATAGCGGAGAAGGAAACTAGCTCTGCCTCTTGAGAACACCCAGAATGCTGCTGCTGGTGTCCTGTGTGGGCAACGGGGACCCCCTCAGCCCCCGATGATGAGAAACAGCAGCAGCAAATCCAGGCCCCATGTGGGGTAATAGCCTCACCGGCCAAACGGGCCCGTGCAGACGGACGAGAGATGTGGCCGGGCGATCGGGAAGCCCTGGAGGTTCCGAGGTGGGAACTGTTTTCAGAGGTAGCCGAGTCTTCTCATCTGCTGGGGGCTCAGCTCATCTCTAGCTCCCGCCCTACACGTCCCCTGGGTTTGACTCCCTGGCTGGGTGTGTTTGCAGCTGCGGCGTTGGGCTGAGGCTAGGATTTAGGTGCAGTTGGTTTAAAAAGAGAAAATGAAGCTGGCACAGTGGCCTTGGGCACGAATGGGAAGTTACCCCTGCCCTGTCCTAGGCCAGCTCCTTAGCAGTCGGAAAGGGCAAACCTGCCAGGTGCGCACCGGCTGGAAGGGAACAGATCCAACCTATTCCAACGTAGGCACTTGAGGGCTCTGGCCGCTTGCCTCTCCCAAACGGAAAGGACCAGCCCCGAAACGCAGCCTGGGGGGCAAGTGACTGTACGAGAACAAGGCTCTGGTGAGGAACGCTCGGAGGAATAGGTGGGTCTCCAAGAAGGGCTCGTTTCTCTGTCGCGCCTGTTGCTGCTGTATCACAGCGAGTGTAACACCTTGTAACCTTCAGCTATGGCCGGTGAGCGGAGCTCAAAAAACCAGCCCTCTTTTCTCAGAGCTTCTGGCGATCAGCCACTGAAGAAGATGGTGCAGCCAGAGCCCCCATGGGGAGGAAGAGTACACTTTACCGGGGCCCAGAGGCCCTGGGGGGACCTGCCCAGGCTGTAACCCCCATTACCACAAGGAAATATTTGTTCATGGCTCATGCGATTGTATGCACGGGATGAGGGATTGTGGGATGTGTGTGGGAGGGGGCCCATGTTACAAGTTCGTGCTGAGCCCAAAACAATTCTGCTTGCACCCTGGGTGCAGCTGCACTGGGTACGAGCAGCGGGGTGACCCACACAGGCTTCCCGGGGGTTCTCTGGGAAGGGACGTGGTTTCCTGTTATGGATGCTGTGTAGGTGAGGGGCTGCTGGTGCAGATTGAGGAGGTCTCTTTGACATTTCCTCTTTGGCTATTTTAAGAGTAGCCATTCGCTGTGGGGGCAGGGCAAGCAGGACCGATCCCATGTCCGGGGTACAGGACTAGCAGCACCCTGCCTCAGGGGTCAGGCCTCGCACCTTTTCCTCTCCCGGGTAGACACCCACCATGCTCCGCACCCGGTGTGTCGCCGAGCTGTCCCAGATCAGTGCGACTCCCGCAGTTCTTCCCCCAGGTGTCTGGCTGGGCTGAGCAGAGGGCCAGACACCCGGCTTCAACCAAAGTATGTTTGTTTGAACAGTTGTTTTAAAGCAGTCCACAGGCCTGGCTATGCTCCAAGGTGACCTGGACAGACCTGGCTTTTTCAGACACCTCTCTTGACAGTCTTCCTTTTGAAACTGCTAGAGTCCTTTTGTTCTTCTGTGTTCCCCGGCTTGGGCTCTTCTGGCCCTGCCACTGTCCCTTACCTCCCCTCCCATGTCTGAGCCAGTCTTTCCCTTCCTGCGTGTTTTTCCTTACAGCCCCTCTCCAACGGCACCAACATGTTCCAGCCGTGACATCCCAGTTCCCACGTCCCGGTACTGTATGCATGCCATTACAGAGCAGCTCTGGTTCCACCACAGCCTCGTCCACATCCCTGTGAGAGCCATGCTGTGTGGGGGTGGGGGAGTGCCATGGGACGGGCTCACCAAGGGCCTGAGCTGGGCAGCGTGGGTTGGGATTAGAAGATTTGGGAAGGGTTTCCAGGCGCACCCATGTGGCTTGGTTTAGGGTGCAGCCTCAGATTTTATTGCACCCACCCAGGGATATTATGCGGGTGCCCCAGAGCCACCCACTGTTAATCAAGATGGGGGAAACACTTACTAAACCAGCAAGGACCCTGCTGTTTCCCCAGTCCTTGTGGTGACCAGGCAGCAAGAGGTGTGTTTAGATACAGGCCGAGCGCCGGCTGTTTCTTGTCCATCCGTCTGGCTGGGCACGTGGGGCGTGTCATCAGTAACCGGCAGGGCGCTGGCAGGGGTGACTCTGAACTGTGGTGTCCCCAGAAGCAGCATTATCCGTAACCAAATCTCAGCTGAGGTCCCGGCCCGGCTTGTGTCACTGAGGCTGGCTCATCCGTGTCCTCTTCCCTGAGGCTGAGATTTAGTGCGCTGCCTCTAGGGGGTCAGCACAGGGGTGGAGAGTCAAACCGACTTCACACCACGTCGGTGCCTTTGGATTCCGAGCTGGCTGGGAGCTGGCCCGGCGGGATCCTCGCTGTAAGCCAGAGTGGCTGCAGAAGTGGCCAGGTTTACAGTCATCTGGGTGGCTCCCTGTGAATCCCCAGCGTGCTGGGGAGGAAGGCGGGGGTGATATGGCCTTGTCCCTCCTGCCCTCAGCACATCCCCTGCTTGTGAGGCCCCGAGGGAAGCATGTAGGGTGGCTTATGGCAGACCTGTGCCCCAGCCCCTCCTAGCACCGTTCTGGCCCTGTGTCCTGCTGGAGTGGCATACGGGGAACAGGAGCTGTCCCTGGCTTACACGCTGGAGCCCCCAGCCCAGGCGAGGCCCAGAATGTCGTGAATTGGGCTGTGCTGCCAGATGATATTGGAAGGCATTTGGGAGCAGCTGCCGAGTTTGCATGTGCAGCCTGGCTTCAGAACTTCTGGGAGCCTGGACAGATGGAGCAGCGGGGCTGTGTGTGGCATATACTGCAAGCCGAGGCTAGCTGGGGACTGTGGAGGCGGCCAGGAGAGGGTGTCCATGGTGATTGCATTCAGCCTGCTGCTGCCTAAGGAGAAAAGGAGCGTGTGCTCCCGATAGTCAGACCCCTCGTCGCTTGCGCTAGGACCCAATGCGGCGCCACTAAAAGCGTGAGGTTGCTGCGCTCGTTAATCCCCAGCTATTGAAAGGGTTTCCGTGATAGCCCATAGGGCTAGCCTAACTCTGTCATATCCAGCAGCAATGCAAGGAACCCACAGGCCTGTACGCTATCAGGGACTGGCTTCAACAGTGAGCCTAAGGCCTATGGACTTGGGCACAGATCAATGGCCCAACGGTCACCCCTACGTCCTGGGGAACAGCCAACCACAGGAACATGAGCTAACACCGGCTTTTGGGGAGGACACCCGCAAAGTTCTGACCACGAGAGTGCCATGGCAACGAGCCGACGTACATGATAAGCTGAGCACTGAGCTACCAACCTGTAGGAGAAGGCACCCCAACGTTAGCAGGTGAGGAATTACAAGTAAGGAGGAGGGCAAAGCCCCTGGTGACTATGCATTAGACATCGTGGCATCAGCGTAATGTGTTATGAAAGCCTGTGTGCGAGAGGAGAGAGCTGTAGCCCTTGGGCAGTGAGGAGTTGGATGGCCACTGGCGATGAGGAGGAAGGGGCTGGTGTTGAGTATAGGGATGCTGCGAGGTGCGTTCTGCATTACCTCGGCCCACCTTGCGGGGTTAGCATGTGTGCGACTGCGCTGACTGTAGCCATACATTATTGTCAACGCAGAAGGGCCCCGATAGTGTGAGCTGGGCACTCCCTCCATGGAACCAGGCCCTGCATTTGGCTGAGCAGGTTCCATTTATTCTGAATACTGGAGCAGCTACAATGTGGGGATCTCTTCATCCAGTTAGTTACGCTTCGGTGCGCGGCTCCCACAGGTGTTGTAAGACAGAATCAGCAACATTCCCTTTTATTCCACTCAGGAAGCAGAGGTGCCCATTATCCCCTTTGCTGTGACACCGTTAGTCATGGCCTTCTCAGCGCTGCGTTGCCGGCATGAAATGCGTGACAGCCCTTCCTTCTGCTCTGTGCTAGCCTCACCGACTGTCAGCCACCAGCGCAGCATGTCCCGTACCCACCTCCACTGCACTGATACAACCCCACTTATGGCTGAAGGTAAACTGGGGTTTATCTCTGAGCTGTTCCCCCCTGGATTCAACAGTGATTTCACACCCAGATAACCTTACAGCCATTGAGTCCAATTCTCTTTTCCACTAACAACGGGAGTTTTTACTATAAGCTGGGGACTTAGCAGAGGAGAAGAAAGACCTGAGTGTACTGGTCAGTCACAGGATGACTATGAGCTGCCAATGTGATGCAGCTGTGAAAAAGGCTAATGCAGTCCTAAGATGCATTTAGGCATGGTATTTCCCATAGAGAAAGGGAAGCGTTATTACCATTGTAGACAGCACTGATGAGGCCTCATCTGGAATACTGTGTGCAATTCTGATCTCCCATTTTTAATTCAAACTGGAAGAGAAGGGCTATTAGGAATGGAGAGGAAACTAAAGGAGGCTTGCTTAGCCTAAAAAAATGAAGGCTGATCCATGATTGCTCTCTATAAATACATCAGAGAGATAAAAACTAGGGAGGGAGTGGAGTTGTTTAAATTAAGGGCCAATGGTGGCACAAGAACAAATGGATATAAATTGGCCATCAACAAGTTTGGACTTGAAATTAGATGACCGTCAGAGGAGTGAAGTTCTGGAACAGCCTTCCAACGGGAGCAGTGGGGACAAAAAAAACTAACTGGCTTCAAGACTGAGCTTGATAAGTTTACAGTGGGGATGGTACGATGAGGTTGCCTATGAAGGTATGTGGCCCATGCATGACTGCTATTAGCAAATATCCCCAGTGACCGGAGATAGGACAGGCTCTGAGTTACTGTAGAGAATTCTCTTCCAGGTGGCTGACTGGTGGGTCTTTACCACATGCTCAGGGTCTAACTGCATGCTAGATTGGGGGTTGCAAAGGAATTTTCCCCCAGGTCAAATTGGCAGAGACCCTGGGTGGGTTTTACTTTCCTCTGCAGTGTGGGGCGTGGTCACTTGCTGGTCTGAACTAGAGTAAATGGTGGATTCTCTGTAACTTGATCTTGAAATCATGATTTGAGGACTTCAGTAACCGAGCCAGAAGTGATGGGTCTATTGAGGAGTGGGTGGGTGACGTGCTGTGGCTTGCGATGTGCAAGAGGTCAGACAAGATTGTCAGGCTAGCCCCTTTGGCTCCTTCTGACTTTGATGTGTGAGTCTATGAGGTAAAATGTGCCAATGGTTAATTACTCCCACTGTAAACAAATAAATGGGCGCCTTGTTTCTACTTTTAATTTGTTCAGCGTCTGCCTCCAGCCATTGGATCTCTCGGAGCCTTTGTCTGCTAGATTAAAAAGCTGTTTACCCTCAGAAATCTCTTTCCCAACTTATAGACCATGAACAAGCCAAGCCATCTCTTCACCATAAGTTAAATAAACTGAGCACCTTTACTCTCTCACTGCAAGGCAGGCTTTCCAGACCGCAGATCAGTCTTGTGTGAAACCTTTCCAGTTTGTCAACATTCTTCTTAAAGCTTAGACACCAGACGCAGACCCAGCATCCGGCAATGGCCTCACTAATGCTGTATACAGTGTCCTACTCGCTATTCCTCAGCTTATACACCCAAGGGGAGCAAAAGGTCAGTTAGACTTGCTATAAAGGGACCTGCTAGCAAGATCACAGCATTGCTATAGGAACGTTACCTCCCTGAGCAATGGAAGCATTCTTCTGCCAACCTACCTGTGTCCCCACTGGGGCCGGGGGTTAGACTGGCATAGCACTTGGGGGTGGAATTTGCACACCCCTGAGAGCCATAGTTATGTCGACCTAAATTTGAAGGGTAGACCAGGCCTCTGTTAATTTGGATTAACTTCCCTGCATATCCACATGTGGACGAGCCTAGAGAACAGTTCCAGATCAGCAGTGAACGTAGCTCTGAGGCGATTAAGGACGCAGGCAGCTATTAGCTCAGGGCTCAACAAACCCTGGGCACCAGGTCGCCATGGCGCCTAAAAATTTAAGACTGGCACCTAGCTTTTTTCCTGGGGGGAGAGACTGCTGTGCCCGGATAGGGCACCCCACCTCTGGGCCCATGTTAGGGGAAGGGGCAGAGCCACGAGAGGAGAGCGGCTGCTGCACTCTGGACAGGGCATCCCGCCACAGGGCCCACCTTGTCTGGCTCCTTAATTTTTGGGCTGGCTCCTAACTCCGAAGCAAATTTGTCGAGCCTTGTATTAGGGTCACACGTATTTTTCTCAGTGGGATTTTTTTATGATGCAAGGAAGACATTGCCATTGACCCCGTCCCACATACCATAGCCCCACTGTGATTAGTTAAATGCTGCCACTGCACGTGCACAGTTCAAGACCCTGAAAAAGTCCCTGCCCGCAAGAGTTCACAATCCAATGGCCAATCCGCCAACTCTTACACACGAGTAATGTTACTCGGATGAGTAGTCCAATTTGACTTTAAGGGGAAAGCTAGTCTTGTGCGTGAGTGTTTGCTGGGTCACTAATAGGCAGATTGCACAAAAAACAGTGGGAACACCCGGTCTGATTGTGGGGGAGACGCGTTAGAATGGAGGCTTGTTTATTTTCTGCACAAAGGCTGGTGACTGTTTTTATGGCATCCATGCGATGTTCTGGGCTGTGTGTGGCTTTTATTTATTATGTCTTAGCTGTGTGTTTTTAAACCATCACGGCAGAACTGCTGCAAGGGTTTAATTCACCTCTGGGTGATTCCAGGTTCATTTCAGCAATGTTGCTCTGAGATAAAACTGGAGCAAGGCCGGATGTGACAATGCCCAGCGTCCGGCTTTGTGTGAAATAAGGATTTTCAGCACTTTCTGTCCCGTTTTAAATTTTCCAAATAAGTTACTGGCCAGCTGCAGTCTCTGAATGTTATACTGCTCCAAGCGTGTTTTAAGCTCTAGGTACAGACGTGCTGAGACCACCACTCTTTCATCCCGGAGCCTAGCCACAGAGCAATCAACATGACAGGCCACTAGATAGTCTTTAGCAGTCAGACAAGGCAAGGAAACCTGGATCCAATAGTATTACTCAGCCAAAATCTTCCTTAACACCCTCTGAAAGGGTGGCTGGCCACAGTGCCCAGAATATTAAGAAGTCACAGTGGAGGGACATGGGAATGTCAGTCCCCCATGGTTTGTCAATAGTGGGAAGAATTTTTAACTGGGCCAGGGCGTTGCTGCAAGGAAATCTTGCTGTATACAACCGACCAGGCTGGCTGGACTGGAAAAACAACCCCATCTCCAGCTGTGCCCCTGGAGTTCAGGGTTACTGGATGGCTCAGGTGTTTGATCATGGAGTACAGGACCCTTCACATTCAACAGTCTGAATTTAAATTGGTCCGTTGCGACTGGGACTTGCAACCATGAACTCACTGTCTGGCGTCTCCTTTGACAAATGAATTGGATGGCGTCAGTTTGGAGCCCGGACCAGCTTATTCCAACTTGGCCATTCATTCCGAAAGCTTCAAATCTTCCCAACTTGAGACACGTTTCAGAGGTGCTGAGCACCCCGAGCCCTTGCTGACGTCACGGGAAGCTGCGGGTGCTCAGTCTCCAACAACCAGGCCCATGTCTCCAGTTAAGCACCCAAAACAGGAGGCACACCACACCAGTTGCTGCTTCCAAATCTGTTGCCCCTTGTCTGCTTCATGGAACTCATTATGGTGTTGGAGCCGGCTGGACCCCCACCAATACCATCACTCACAATAGAGAGGCCAAGGACTGAACGGGACAGAGACTGGGTTGTCTTCCCAACCCTAGACACGATGGCAAGATGGTGGGAGGAGGCACCACCCACTCAATGGATCAGTGGTGGCCTTCAGACTCCAGGGCTCCCTGTCTGGCCCCTTCTTGCAGGCCTATGTTCACTTGACCCAATGTGAGTGTAGACTGGGAGGGGAGGTTGGGCTCTGCTGGCCATTCAGTCCTTAGCCTCTCAGCTGAGATTGCCAACAAACGGCTGATTAATGGTGATGCCTTTGTAATGTGGACACCTGTCCACTTGAGACCTCTGAGGTGTCACTACTGATTGTTTGGACATGTGGTATGTTTTCCCCAGTCAGACAGACATTACACTCTCACCTTGTGGCCTCCCAGTGATTAGTTTCCTGTTTCAATGGTGTGTTGACTATGCTGTCAGTGACCCACTCCGCACCTGGGCGTTATTGCTCTGTATAAACACCTGGTCTGTTTCCCCAGAACGTTCCACCATGTGTAATCAGGGCATCGGGCTCCTTTCCAAGGTATTGATTATACGTATCAACCATCATTCAACACAGCGTGTGCGTGTCAAATAAAAGCAAATACACTCAAGATGTACAAAATACCAGAACCCTTTGGAATTCTGATTATTGAAATGTTTCTTCAGCATCTTGGTTTCCAACGATTATAAATCATTTCCCCCCTTCCTCTCTCAAACTGCCCTGGCTGATTTTGCTGGGAGGGAACTCAGGTGGGTCAAAGGGCAGAGCTCAATTTGCAGTTTATATTACAGTCACACCTACTGGTGCCAATCAAAGCTATGGGTGCTCTGACACTCCCTTAAAAGTTACATCCGCTGTCCACGGTTTGCAGCCAAAGGAAGCACCAAGTGTTAAGGACATTGCTGTACTCTTCCTTCCTTCCAGTGAAATTTCCATGGTGTTATACTAAGATTAGAGCTGGTTGAAAAAACATCAATGGAACAGTTTTCTTAAAAAAAAAAAAAAAAAGAAGGCATTATTTTCACAATCTAAACGTTTTGCAGCAACATGTTGATTTTGATAAATTTTAGATGGGAAAAAATTGAAACATTTCGACAGTCAAAACATTTAGACTTTTATAAGATTATACATAATCTATATTAGGAATGCATAATATATATCGTATTTAATATTTTAGCATAATATAAAAGATTAAATGAATCAAAACAACACTAGGAAAGCAAAATGTTTTGGATAATGTTTTCCCCAAACGTTGGCCTTTGCTATGGAATGGAAATTTTCATTTGTGACCAGCTCTCGTTAACATCAGAGAGCACTAATGTAGCTGGGCTGCGCCACCTCTCACCCTCATTGTTAGGTAACACTTCCTCATATCTAACCTACATGTTTTCTGGTTCAATTTCCAGTCATCCTTTCCTGCCTTTATGTTCCTAACCCTGATAGTTGCAGACAGTTTCTCTGTCTCTGTCACTTCTGAACTCTGCATATTAAGTTTCTTCTGCTCCTTTAATCACTTTCTCACACTTCTTTGGATTCTCTCTGCAGCAAAATGTCCCAGCCCCTGCTCACAGATCACAGTACGAGAAGCTGAGAATCCAGGGGATTATTAAAATAGGATTGCAAGGTGCACATTTGTCTCAGAGAGGGGCATGCCCTCTTCTCAAACCGCAGCCTGGGGCTTAGAACCACAAGGTGGAGATACAATTAATCACTTATCTCTAACTCAGAAGATCTGTATGATACAGATATTAAAATGCTGGCTGATCTGAACATGAGCTGTCAGTGCAGTGCTGGGGCCAAAAGGGCTAATGCAAGCCTTGGATACATAAGCAGGAGAATATCAAGCAGGAAGAGGGAGATGGTTTTTACCTCTCTATGCAGCACTGGTGAGGCTATTACTGGAATACTGTGTCCAGATCAGGTGTCCATGCTTTAGAAAGGATGTTAAAAAAGTTGGAGAGGGTTCAGACGACAAAGAGAGACTTAGTGAGAACCTGATCGTTCTGTGAGAACCCTATGCTGGGAGGAGATACCTGATACTAGGGTTTTTTTAGCAGATGAAGAACAATAGGTTGAAACTAGAAAAATTCAATCTGAAAATAAGGCTTAACTTTTTAATAGTGAGAGTAGTTAACCACTGGAACAGATTACCAAGGGGCTGGCATTGCCAGGCCTGGCCTTAGCCATCGGCAAAGTAAGCCATTGCCTAGGGTGGCAAAAGGTAAAAGGCAGCATATTCTCCTCTGCTGGGCTGCAGCCACCCACCTCCCACCCAGTCCCAGCAAGTCTGGCAGCAGCCGCCAGCATCCAGGGAAGCAGGCGACAGCCGCCCGTGTTCCCACTGGCAGTGGGCAGCAGCAGCTCTGTCTGAGAGCCAAGCTCCAGCTGCCCCTGGCTTTCTTGTTAATTTCACCACTGGAGGGGGAGTGTGAAATTGACAAGAATGATAACTCCTGCACTTCTGCAAATACTCAAATTTTTCTGCTGGGGGGAGGGAGGGGGTGTCATGCAGACTAGATTGGGAGGGGGGAGGCATTTGTGTTATTTGACATCAGTATGTCAAAATCATAGTGATTCATGTGAGACCTGCCATGTCAGGTGCTGTTAGAAAGGTTATAATGTGCTGAATAAGAAGATATTTGTGTTCATGTGTAATGTGTGTGAGGAAAGTTATGGAGATCTTTGATACACCTGTATTTCAAACTGTGCTGTAGAAGACACACCCCAGACAGAGAGGCTGCAGGACAATAGCCCGCTTAATGGCCCATCAAGACCTTTACAGAAGTCAAAGGCCCAGGAAGAAACTAAAGGCATACCTGAAGAGTTACCAGGATGGGCCCATGTGACTCTGGACTCCATTTAGGTGCCTGTAAAGTTCCACAAGCCGCATGGCCGGTGACAGAGGGTATATAAGATCAAACCACAGAAACCATTTTGTCTTTGTTCCTGTCCAGCTGCGGACACATCTCTGGATCAACACACTTTGCAACTGAACTGAAGGACTTAGACCCATCCAGGTACTGGATGTATGCCAGAGGGACTATACAAGCCTGCAACTCCACAATTGTTCTAGAAACCTGATGTATATGGACTTTCCAATCATTTGTATGTATCTGATTGCTTTAAGCCTTTAACACTTCTCTTACTGTTTGTTTTTCTTTTATTAATAAACCCTTAGTTTTAGTTACTAAAGGATTGGCTGGCAGTGTGGTATTTTGGGTAAGATCCAAACTTATAGTGAACTGGAACTGTGGCTGGTCCTTTGGGATCAGAGGGAATCTTTTAGTAAAGAGCATAGAGTTTAAATGACGGGTCTCTTTACGGGACCTAGTGTCAGTCTGGGAGCCAGAGACTGAAATGCAGTAAAGGGGGCTGTGTGTATTTGCACAGTGGCTTCTTGATAACCTGTGTGGGGGAATCAGAAGCACTGTTTGTGGCTGGTTGGGAAGTCTGACTGCTGTGTCACCCACCAACGCTGGGAGAATCTGCTCTCCTTTTGCAGCCTGCCCTGACCCTGGCATTATCAGTGGGCTACCCCGGGCACGGACGGGTCACAGGGGGTACGACACATTTTTATTTTGTCTAGGGCAGCAGAATATGGGTGTTGCCATCACTCAAAGTCCTGAAATCAAGATTGGATGTCTCTTTCTAAATGATACATTCTACTTAAACCAGAAATGGCTCACTGCAAGAAGTTCTCTGACCTGTGCTATAAAGGAGATCAGCCTGGATGAGCAGCGTGGTCCCTTCTAGCCGTATAATGTATGAGTCTACTTTTGTTGGAGTTGCAGCACTGCTACTGCATTGGTGGCAATTTAAAAAAAAAGCCAATGTAGATAAAGCCAGTGTGCCCTGCCCTGGAGGAAGTGCCTTTAGCATATAAACAGCTAGAAAAAAGAGACACAGACCTCACCACCAAGGATGGAACCCAGGACCTCTGGTTTCAGAAACAAAAGTCCCTACCTAAGAATAACTCTCAGCTGAAGTGGCATTTATGTCAATTCTAACCCCTGAAGGGTGACACAGATACACCTGAGCAGATGGTATGGCTGGTCAAAAAAAATTTCCATCCATTTTTTTAAATAGAAAAGTGTGTTTTTGATTAAATTAATTTTTTTTGTGGAAAATGGCTGCTTTGTGAGAAAATGTTGATTTTTTTTTGTCTTAAAAGGAAATGCCTGAAAATATAAATTTTTAGGGGTTGGGCAAAACTTTTCAGTATTTGAAGTTTTGGCAAAAATTGGAAAGGTTCTATGGAAAATTTAGATGAAAACTTTTTTTTGTTGTTTTCATCAAAATTTCCTACAGGTTGAGGGATAACAGACTACACAAAGTGTCCTCAGATGCACTGAACAAACTGAATAATTAGAGTGAATTAATTATTTTTTTCCAGATACAGTGGCTATAAGGAAGATTTATGACCAGAGTTAAAAAACTGTTTTCAGACAGAATAACTGTCAAGCTTATTGTGTACCTTTAACTATACGTATTTACACTTGCAAGTTTATTTGCATTAAAATAGGGTGTGAATCTGATGTGCAGCAGCTATTCTGGAATAACTCCACATGTGGACAAGTTCCCGCATTAGTAACAGTAAATGACTTGGCTACTCAAATGGAAAGTATGCGTACAAAATCTGCTTATTATACCAGTCAGGTGTAATAAGGGTTGCAAGCACTTGGGAGGACAACACTAGAATTCAAAACGACCTTGACAAATTGGAGAATTGGTCTGAATTCAACAAGATGAAATTCCATAAAGACAAGTGCAAAGCACTTCACTTAGGAAGGAAAAATCAAGTGCAGGGATGGTCTAGGTTTACTACTTCCAGCCTTGGGAAGGAGGCTGGACCTGATGACGTCTCAAGGTCCTTTCTGTTGGAGAGTAAAGAGTTAAAAGCTGGATAAGTGGTCAGGCCTAAGCTAAGGGGAACAGGGTTAAGGCACCGGCAAACCTTGTTTCTGTTAATTGGTGTGAATTCTAATTAGAGTCTGTCATCTCTCTTCTTCTCCTCCTTTCCTGGCCATCTTTGCTGCGAATGAGGTTAATAAAATAACTATCGCCATTTCTGCTCAAGGCCTTTTGGTGGGAAGAAAGCCTATCTTCCTTCTCCCCCTGGCATACCTTTACTGCAAAGAATGTTAGTGTAAAATGTATAGGTTTTAAGGTGATGGGCCTGCTCTCTGTATGGTAATCCTGTAAACAACAAACAGGGGTGGGTATAATTGTATTCATCATGTAGTTGTTAATATTCATTGTATAGGTATCAATGTAACCAAATGAGGGTCTATGTGGAGTTGCTGGAAATAGATACATTTACATACTGTTATGGATAAAAGAATTTTAAAGTAACCCCTTGTCACTCACTCGCAGTGTGGACGTGGAACAAGCAGGCAATAAAGGGATCCGTCTCTCCAATCCGCCCCCTTGACAACCTGTTTGGTTATTTCTAACCCTTCCCAGCTGGACATTGCCATGAAATGCAGAGCAGGCTGCTAATCTGTAATGAATCCCAGACCACAAACAGACAATGCACATGCCAGCTAAACTGAACTAGGTCTGCAGCATCAGGCGCCCATTGGTCTGTGGTCTCTCTGCTGCAATTGCCAATTAGTGCCAATTACCATGGCGGCTTTTGTGGTTTGCAAACACATTTCCCCTGGGAACTGGACTGAGACCCAGCAAGCTCATCTCACATAACAGCTTGTCATGTCTGCACAACAGGGTGTCCAAGAAATCTGTGACTGGCCACATTGCCAACGAGCCTGTCTCCCCTTCATACAAAGGGAGTGGCTTCCCCCACCCCCTGGAGCCCTGTTTATGAGGGCTTTCTGCCCCTCCACTCTCCCAGCAGTGTAGCTAGCTAGCAGCTGATGAAGGGGGAAGGGGCTCGTAGATGTAAGGAACCAAATGGGGGGTGCAGGACAATTTTGGTAGCTGGGGGGCAGGTGTCGGGTCGAGGGCACTTGTCACAAGGAGGGTGTTGAGCTGGGGATGGTGATGTTGGAGACGATACAGTTACCTTGTACCCTCAGATCCTTTAGCCCTGAGGGGATCCCCATGGGTAATTCTGTGGCACTCTTGTGGAGGAAGACCACAGCCGTCTTCATGCTGTCTCCTTCAGCTTTCTCTTCCCCTCTGCAGGAAAGAGAGAGAGCTCGGGTCAAGTTAGATTAAGGAAGAGGAGCACTGAGTCACCGTTTGCAGATCAGAGGGAACAAACTGGAAGGACTTTTAGTTAATTTGTGCCTGAGATGGGACCACACAAGCCACTTCACTAGCCCTGCCCTTTACATTACACCAGCTCAGCGCAGCGCCCTGGAACTAAACGCACGCAACACACATTCACTGAGTGAGCCGTGGCATGAGCCACGTCCCTGGGAGGCAGGTGTGTGCTGTTATCCCCATTTTACAGCTGGGGAAACTGAATCACAGAGGGGGGATGGGATTTGCCACCATCACGTGGTGAGTGAGTGACAGCTCTGGCGATCCTGGTCCCTAAACTCAAGCTCATTCCGATCAGACTCCCCATCTGAGGGAGAAAGCTGGCTAATATTATCTCACTGCACTTCCACCTCTGTCTGCATCGGTCATCTCCTGTCCTATCCTCAGACTGGAAACTCCTTGAGGCAGGGATCATCTTTGTGTTCTGCATGTACAGCATCGAGCATAATGGGTTCAGGACAGGAGCTCCCGGGTGCAATGGTAATACAGTACTCATGATAAAGGTGACCGGCAAGGGGTGAAAATGGGCTTGTGCCCTTTAATTGCTGCTTTATGATGCATGAAGGGACCAGAAAAGGCTTTTTCTTTCTTTTCTTTTTATTTCCTTTCTGCTGGCTTTTTTAACCTTGGAAATAGCAGGAAGGTTGAGTCTGGCCTGGCCTTTGTTGGCTTGACTGGAGGAATTGTTGGACGTCTCTTTTGTGGACTGGGAGTCTCTCCATTCCTGATGGGAAGGGTGGAGGTGTTTGATCTTTCAACTGCTTATTCCGGCATTTGAGTTAGAGGCATTAATGAAAGCAAGGGCCCACCTTTTGACAAGTGGCCGCTGATTTTGAATACCTAGAGATGCCAGATTCTCATCCCAGCTACAGCAGAGCTGGTGAATCCAGCCCCTTTGTGTAAGTGTCCCAGGTGGCACAGAATGGCTCCCTTCAGCCTCCAATACCAGGGATGTGTCTGGGGAGAAGGGGGCATGGCCAGGATGTCTTTATGCCCCAAGAGACCCAGCTGCCAGAGGCCCTTGGGCTTTGCATAGCTGGTGTCAATTAGAGGGGCCTAAGGTTGTTTTGCCATGGACTGTCCCTGCCCTCATCCAGCCTCAGGATCAGGGAGGGTAAAAGTGCTTCAAGTCATCTTTGCCCCTCACCTCTCTGGCCCTGTGTTGAGTCCAGCTCAGCCAGACCAAAATAATTTGGCATGGCACCTATTGTCTCACTGTGATATCCAAAATCAATGCCCACTTTATTCAATATTTAAACAGTCTGAATAAAAATTACTTCCTATTAATCAGGGGTTTTTGTATGGTAAGTCTGATGTCATAGGCCTACTAGATCTCCAGCTGTCCATAGAGTCTGCCAGGGACAAGACGACCTGATATTTTACCATAAATCTGTGTCAAATTTGTCTAAACTAACATTTCTCAGGAAACCTCCTGTTGCTGCATTACCACCACTGCGGCTTCACCGGGGCAGCTCCACGAGACAGAGCAAGGTGTCTCTATTGCCTTGCTGTCTAACTCTGCCCAGAGTAGGTCTAGCTCTGTGTTTCTCAATCTTTTCCGTGCTCTACCCCCCTTTTCCATAGCAAGACACCCCGCCATTGAGCTCCTGTTCCAGTCTTCCCAAGGTCTGCCTGAATCCTTCTCTCATTGAGCAATGTGGAAAGGGCGGAGTGGTCATGACCTACCAACGCCTGTTTGCAATCCCCCAGGTTGAGAATACCCGGTGTTGATGGCACAGCAGTTAAAAGCCCTGTCTACACTAGCCCTAATGCCATTGCAACAGGGGTAAATTACAGGTCCTGCATTTGCCATTGTATTTCACATCTCCTGCTGAGCCTGGTCTAGGCTGGGCACATATTTCTTGCCTACTGTGCTTAGTGCTTGTGGCTGATTGGAAGCAAGCCCTTTCCCAAAGCTTCATTAAGGCGCCCATCACCCAGGCGTGTCTGTGAGTCAGGGGAGCAAAGCAAAACAGGGTCTAATGATGTGAGGAAAGGCCACCTGGCCTGCAATTACAAGCTAGCCAATTACAGCACAACTTTGCCATGACCCAGTTACAACCCAGTACCAGACTTCAGTGTCCATGGACCTAAGCTGCATTTTGTAACCCGAATTCCAGGCTCACAGCCAAGGTCTTAGCCTGGTTACAGAAGGCATCTGAGTGCCAACCACACCACAGGCCGGGCCTGTGCTGGACCCAGGTCCCCTGACTTGGATGGAATTGTCAGTGGGGCTGCAGGTGAAATAAATCAAATGGAAATGATACCTTTCAGTTGTAAAGGTGACCAGATGTCTGTAGTGAATTGCCACAGGGTGCTAACTGCTTCAGGCAAGGGTGGACATTGGTAACTGAGGAGTGGACTGAGTTGGGGTTTCTTTGGCATATCAGAAAAACTCTCCTGCCAGATTCTATCCCCAGAGCTGAATTTGTCATGGAAGAGGTGCCTGGGCTCAAGCAATTTTTTTACTTCCATAAGTGAGGTGGCCAGCCCAGAGGTGCTGTGACTATGAACTGCCCAGCGTAGAGGTGCCGGGTCTCAGCTGTGGCACAAATGAAGCACTGCCTCTCCCCCAAGGGGTGGGAGCTGGATTGGGGGTGTTACCATTGGAGGGGGCCAGAGGGGAGAATGGGAAGATCACTCTGCTCAGCCCTAAATAGCCATAGCGGGCACTGGCTGTGTCCTCTCGACCCTTTCTAGCTTGTCCACCTGCCCTGGAGCTCCCCTTTCCCACTCCTCGTGCCCTGGCTCTGCCCTGCAAGGCATTATCAATAAGCCCTGCAGCAAGCTACGCCCCCCTCCCTTGTTGCTAAAGCCAAAACAGGTCATGCCTGCCTCGCCCTCCCCAGCCCTTCTCCCGCTCCTCCCTCCTGCTTCCCACTCCTTGCCAGGTTGGTTTCCCTGATCCTGGCTCCTGCCCTGCCCCTCAAGGCCAACCTTGGGGCTAATCCCTCTCAATCTGCTGCAAATCCCTGCAGCCAGCCTGACACCAGAGCGCTGCTGTGTGTGAATGGCTGGCAGGCCCGGCCGGACGGCTCAGAGGGGAGGGCATATGGGGCATGGCCAGGGCTGAGTAGGGTGGAGAGGAAGGCACGGCCTCCAGGGAGCATCAGCTGGGCGGGGTCATGCCACCAAAGGGGGGGGGCGGACACGTCCCCTCCGACCCTGGCCCACAGCCTCCCCACCTGGCTTCGTGTGGGGCGCTTGGCCTGGTGGAGTCAAAGGCTTCCCCCATCTCAACCGCCCAAGGTCTGGGGGGCCATTGAGCAGAGACTCCTGTGCTGGACACAGTGTCTGTACAGGCCGAAATGGGGGCGCCCCCCCGCCCATCTCCCCATTGCAGCGTGTCCCTCCTGGCTGTCTCACCGCGGCGGGTGTCTCTGCCCCCCAGTGATGGCGGGGTGTGCCACCCCACTCCTGCCCCCCGAGATCCCACCCCTCACTCCCTTCCCTGTGAGCAGGGCACCCCCCTCAACGGGGCAGTGGGCGCCCGTCGTGGCTGCGCAGTGACCCCCCAGGGAACCGCAGGGCATGCCCTCCCACGTGGGGGGCTGTGTCCCTGGGCCGGAGGGTGTCGCTGTGTGGGAGGGGGGGTCACTGCCCGGCTTGTGACATGTCTCCCGGGGGGGGTGTCGCTGGGGGGGGTCAC
>ML675694.1:212227-263294 GCA_007922155.1 Mesoclemmys tuberculata
CCCCGCCCGCCGGCGGCGCCTACACGCTGCGCGGGGCGCTGCTGGGCCCGGGGCCGGGGCCGGGCGCGGAGCGGGGCCGCCCGCCGCGGGAGGAGGCGATCGAGGGGCGCCTGGTCCTGGTACGGCCCGCGGACCGGCCGGGCCTTTCCACCCCAGGGCGGCGGCCCCGGCTGGGGTGGCCGCGGCTGCAGCCCGGCTCGGGGCGGGGTTGGGAGGCGAAGCCTTTTGCCCCTGTTCTGTTGGGCCCCCGCCGTGCTCGGCGCTGTACAGACCCGGCCAGCGCAGAGACGGGCAGGGCGCAGGAGGTGGCGGGAGGACGGGGCCGCGCGGCTCGGGCCCTGCGATGGGCTCCGGCCACCCACTTACAGCCTTTCTCCTCCCTCAGGTGGGAGATGCCGAGCCGGAGCTGGAGGACGAGGACAGCTGGATTGGGGTGGTCCCGGTGGGCGAGGAGCAGGCAGAGATCCTGAGGGGCAGCAAGGAGGAGTCCTTCACCGCAGCCGTGGTCAGCAAGGTGAATCGCAGCCCCCGCAGTGGGTCTTCCCTGGGCCGCAGCCCTGCCCACTGGGCACAGCAGCGGCGGGAGCTTCCCCCCCATGGCAGTGCCCCACTGTGGAGTCTGGCAGTGGGGATTTCCTCCCAGTGGTGCCCCTTTGCGCGTGCCAGGCTCTCCAGCACCGGGAGCTTCCCTACGACCTGGCCCTCTTGGTACCTGCTGGGATGTGTGCCCTGGGGCGCTGGCAGTGGCAGCCCTTTTATCCAGTGCTCGGCCAGTCCCGTGCCCCTTAGGGCTCTGCTTGGGCCATTGAGGGGCGCCTGGCAGCCCAGGATCCTTGCAGCAGCTCAGCGAGAGCAAACGACTCAGGCTACTGCCTTGGAGTGATTTCCTGGAACACCGGCGGGGGCTGGAGACCAGGGTCCCTCTTATCACCACCAGGAACATCATTGATCCCGAGTCCGAGTGTGACCCCCGGAAAACCTCCTGTCCTTGGGTAGGGAGAGGAGTGGTTGGGTCGCCCACCTGCCTACCCTCCCTGCCGTGGGGCTGCTGGGCCCCACCTCTTGTCTCCTTCCCTTGGCCTCCATGTTTGCGTGTGCTCCGTAACAAGTGTAACTCTGTCTCTCTCCCGGGCCCCGGGCCCTCTCCCCCCGCAGATGAAGCGAGCCCTGGTGCTGGGAGCATCGGCCCTGCTCATTCTTGCGCTGAATCAGAACACGATCCGAGAGGTAGGCGTGTCAGCCGGCTCCCCGGGACCCTGCCGCGGGGGCTGTGAGCAGGGCAGCCCAGCGGCTCCGTAGCCACGCTGACGTGTGTCACCTTCCTCCCCACTGCAGCTGGACGTGTCCCAGGTGCTCTCCAAGCCCGTGATTGTGATCCAGACCTCGGACAACGTCACCAAGCTTCTTGGGGCTCTGCTACGGTAGGAGACCTGGGGGAGGCAGCTGGAAAATGCCACGGCCTTGCAGGGGTGTGTGCGCGTGGGTGTGTGTGTGCACACATTACCTTGAGCTCCAGCAAAGGTGTGTCTGTGATCCTTAGCCCCCGGTGACCGCACTGATAGGCACACGCTACCTGGGGTCCCAGCAAGGCCTGTGTGTTCTCTGCCCCCCGGAGGGCCGAGCTGGACTGTGTGAGGTGTTGGCTCGGCCACATGCCAGTCCTTTAAGGCGTGTGGCATTCTCCAACTCGGACTGGCAGTTCAAGCCATTCAAACCCGGTACAGCACCCCCAGGGCCACCTTTGAGAACGGGGGCTTAGACCACAGAGGCTGAAAGGCGCCAGGATTGGCCTGCTCTGCAATCTGTAGTGGCAAGAAAACAAGGCCTCGTGGTGCTAGTGCGGGAGGATCTAGCCCTGGGCCATGAAGCTCAGCTGATGGGGCTCAGATGATAAAAATTGTCCTGTGTGTTCTTTAGAGAGCTTGGCTTTGCTCAACAACTGCCTAGAGCTCTCCAAGTGTCAGCAGGGTCTGGGAGAGCCACTCACCTGGCGATGGGGTCTCCTGCCTGCCTTCAGGGAAGGGGGGTGGGCTACATGGGGGTAGAATGCTGAGCACTTGCAGCACTTTGCAGACATCGGTGTCACTTCTTAGCCCCCCACAAGGGGGGGTCAGTGTCATCCCCATTTTACAGCTGGGGAAACTGAGGCACAGTGTCTTGCCCAAGGTCACTCAGGGAGTCAGTCCCAGCGCTGGGAGTAGATCCCAGGTCCCCTAACTCCCCATCCCACGCTTGAAGTGCTCCATTTTCTTACTGCTTCCTTGTCCCCCTCTGTGGGCGCTAGGACGACCACCCTCCGCATGTGTTTTGGGCTCTGTTACTTCTTCTGTGGGTTCCCTGATTCCTGGGGGTGGGGAGGGTGGGGTGTGTGTGTGTGTTCGTTCTTGTGCCATTCTCTGACCTGCGGCTCCCAGACCATTCACTGCATGAGAGGCAGGCTGGGGCACTTCCCAGACCACCTCAGCTGGGGTCCCCCCTTGAACATTGAGCTCCCCTCGTCTGTGCCCCTTTTCTGCATGACAGAGGTGCCTGCGCGCCCAGGGAGTGTGTGGGACTAATGCTGTTCTCGACTTCCGCTAACAGGGGGCTCCGGGCGACGGCCAAGATCACGTACCAGGCGGTGCTGCTGGAGAACCTGGTATGTATTCTCAGCAGGGAGGGGACGGCACATGAGCGCGCTTGGGGCTGGGCTGTATGTTTAGACCCACTTGCTGCTGCCGTCTTCCCTTCCCTGGGGCCTGCGTGGGTCTCATCTTGGCAGCAGGTGCTGCTGTTGGCAGCCTGTGTCTGTGCTCTGTGAAGTGTGGACCGGGGAACGTGTGCGATTGTAGCATCCTGGCCTGGTGCCTTCTCCAGTCCAGTGTGAAATGGCCTAACCTGCAGGGTTTCTACCATCTCCCCAGGGATCCGATTCCACACCAGATATACCCCACTGCCAAAGACTGTCTAGATACTGTACTCCGCTTATCTGGCCGTCATCACTGTTTTATCTCAGCACCTCATGTTCGTGAATGTTTTTATCCTCACAGCCTCTTGGGAGGAGGGGAAATGCTCTCTCCATTTTACAGATGGGAAAACTGAGGCACAGAGTAGTTTGAATAACTGGGACTGAACTGGGAATGAACCTGTCTCCTGAGTTCCAGACCAGGTCCTACCCACTAGGCCAACCTTACCCCATCTCAACACCAAGTTTCCCTTAATTTCACCCCATTACCCTGCTTTCTGTTCCCTAAGGGGCCGCTAACTAACTGCAGACTCAAGTCCTGTTGTCACTTAGCTGGGCTATAGACAGACAAGGTCTCTCTCCTAACTTGGCAGGCTCCCTTTACTTTGCCAGTATCCGTCTGGTAAAGCAGTGCCGTTGAGGTCAGCCGACAGCCATTTAGAGCGGGGATTCGGCCCTCTCCTCTGTGACGTGGTGCCGTCTCGCTCTGCTGTCTCCTGTTGCCCCCTACGTCTCCCTGTTGCCTTCATATGTTGGCATTGCCTGGCCCTGTTGCTGGCTGATGCGTGGTGCTGTGTTTTCTCCGAAGGGAGTGACCCTCACCCTGTGGTCGACCTGCGGCCTGTCCCGGGGAGGGCTGTATGGCGAATGGCAAGGCGTGATCTGCACGGGAGAGAACAGCTCGCGGGTCCAGGTGTGTGTTGCTGTTGGCTGAGGAGTCTGATGGTGTCCCTGTGGCTCCAGGCACATAGCACGTGCGCGGGGCTCCACGTGTGACCGGGGATGCTCCCAGGGCTCTAGCGGGATTCGAACAGCCTATTCGTCAGCGCCGTGCTCCTGTGCCAGGGGACCAGCTCTGACTCCGTCTCCTGTAGGGAAGGGGGAGAGCGAGATGTTGCTCAACAGCACCCCCTAGGGACGACTGTAAGAGCAGCACAGCCGAGTACCAAAGAGGATCCCATCCAGTCCTTGGCTGAGATGCAGGTGGGGTTCGCTGAGTTGAGGGAGGATGGAGGCCCCGGTGTGTCCTAATGGCCTGTGTGCTGCCCCCACAGAAGTGCCTCCAGCAGCTGTGGAACACCATCCTGTTCATCGCCCTGATCCTGTGCACGGGCGTGATCGTGCAGGCCCGGCGGCAGTCCCAGCAGGGCCAGCCGGAGCAGGACACCGAGGTGGGCTCCCCCGCCCCTCTCCTCCCTCCTCTCCCATTGGGGAGGTACGGCTGGGAGCTGACTCTGCTCTGCCTCTCCAGCTGGACCTCAAGCAGCACATCCTTCGGAGGCTGTCGGCACTGAAGACCCGTCGCTACCACCCCATCAGACACGCCTGGAGCCAGGCCCATGACATCGATAGCTGTGCTGTCTGCTTGGACCAGTTCCACAAGAACCAGGTAGAGCCTGGCTGGGGCAAGCTGCGCTGGGGTCTTGGGACCAGGGCCGGCTGGGCCAGCCTTGCCAGGCTGGTGCTAGGGACAAGCACAGGAGAGCTGCAAGATGCCTGCTAGCCAGTGGCAGAACCGGGTGCGGATTCTCCTCTGGACATAAGAGTTTCTGCCGATGTTCAGCTTCATCCCCGTGCTCCCTGCCTAAAGCAGAGCCCAGGCTCTCTGTCCTCAGCTAGCAGGCGTCTAGCAGCTCCGCTGTGCCTGCCCCTGTCGAATGTTTGTATGGTGCTTAGATGTCCTTCCACGGCCGTAAGGACACACGGGGACTCCACTGTCCCCAGCTGGCCTATCAATCCATCTCCCGGCAGCAGGGAGGCACATACTGGGCTATCTGGCTCACTGCTCTGTCCTGATGCATCTCCTAGGCTGACTGCCATGCTGCATGCCTTTGCTCCTGATGTTCATTGCTTCACCTTCTGCCCACAGTGTTTGCGGGTGCTGCCGTGTTCACACGAGTTTCACCGGGACTGCGTGGATCCATGGCTGCTCCTGCAGCAGACCTGCCCCTTGTGCAAGCACAACATCCTGGGTGAGAGCAGTGGGGGGCCACGGAGAGTGTCCCTTGGGCAGCTGACTGGCGCTGGCCCTAGCGGTAAGGCCTCTCACTGCAAAGCCCTGGAAGCTCCTGGAGGAGGCTGCTTGAGGGCAGTAACTGTTGGGCTTGTTCCCAGCAAGCCCCGTTGGACCGGGGCTGCCCTGGCTTTGGATGTGCAACGACAGGGTGCCGGGCAGCTCCTCGCCCCGTTTGCCCTAGTGAGAGCTCGTTGGCAGTGAAGGGGTTACTGGCTCTCCAGTGACCACCCATCTCTTGCTCTCCCCTCCAGGTAACTGCTGCAGTGAGAGCTAGCTGGCCGGTGGACCTGTGGCGGGGACAGCCACCTGCACTCCAGGGGCGGGGGGTGCCAGGTTAATTTGGGAACCTGTCTCAGGGGACTGGGGGCACCCAGGAAGTGACGCCATTCCTGGGGCTGGGGAAGAAGCAGCACCATGCGTGTGTCTGCAGGGCTGGGCAGACCCACGGGGCTGTGTGCTCAGCTCAGCTGTCACCCCAGGCAGCCAGGGAGTCAGAGGGGATGAGAATGGGCTCTGCAGCCCTGTTTGGCAGGGGGGTTAAAGGTGGGATCAGCCTGGGGTGGGGGGTCGGGTGGCCAAATTCTGCTGTCTCAAATCCATGCAACCCCCCTGAGATCAGGGAGGGCAGAACTTGACCTCTGAGCATGTGTATATTTGGGAGGGGCGGGGGGTGGATCTGTATTAGCGTAGCGTCTTTTGAGCGGTGGGGATTGTGGGGGCAGGTAAATAAGCTAAGGAGGCATCTGAGACCCCTCGGGAATTAGGCAGGGATGTCGGGGCTGCTTAGGTAATGGGGAAGCTCCAGCTACAATGGGAGAATCTGATCGGCCCCGTGCTGCCTGGGGCAGACCTGCCCTGTGCTCCTAAGGGACTGTTACTCTCTTTTATAAATCTCTATTTTCTCCACTCCCCTGGCTGCTGCTAGGAGCCCCTGGGCCGGCTCGGCTCTCTGCTACTCCTTTGCTATCTCAGCGAAGGCAGCGCTGAGGCCCTAGTCCCTCGCAAGGTGGTGAGTGGGAATCCTCAGCCCGCCCTGGGAGCAGGGAGCAGGGGTCCGGAAGCTGTGGCTGCGTTGATCTGCTTCCTTTCTGGCTGTCCCGTGGAGATCACCCTGCTGGGGGGCTGGGGCAGGAAGGGGCAGGGTTTGAATGCTTGCTTTATTTATACTAACTTATTAGAACGTGAGGTAGCTTCAAGGGTTGCACAGTACCCCTGGATGCGTTGCAGTGACCAGGCCTGTGCTGGGAGCCCTCAATGGCTCCCGGCCCTGCTCTGCAGCCAGGGGTTGCGAATTTGATGCCCTGTACGTGTCTGTAAAGCCGCCTGCGTGATTAAATCTAGAGCAAGGAGAAAGCTGCTGCTGCTCTTGTTGCTGTTTCGTTTACAGAACAACCCAGCACTGATTCCCCGTCCTCCTCCCTGAACCCATTCCCTCTGCCTGGCTCGAAGCCCCTTTCTCTCCTGGTTTCCCGATGCCATTTAGAAAAGGTTCCGTCCAAGAGAGCAGAGAAGCTGAAAATGACCATGGTGCGGGGCGGGGCAGGGCAGAAAACAGCCTGGCTTGATTCTCGCTGTGAGTTCAAGGCGGCGCCCTGGTTACTGCTTGGCTGCAGGTTCAGGGGCCATAAAACTATACTGCTCAGGGTATGGTCCCTGCCAGACAGTCATCTGTTCACAGCACAGGGACACGTGAGCTCGTTTGGACGTAGCAGTCCCTGGACTTCCCAGAGGGTGGGTGTGGCAAACTAGTATACGCGTTCCAGCGGCCCTGACTCCCAGTCCTGTGCTTAGGCCACTAGCCCATGCCTCTCTCCTAGAGCAAGCCTTTGGGTACCTAGCCAGCTCCCTTTGCCTCCCCCAGCTTTAGAGGGTAGCACACTTTTCAGCTGGGTGCACAAACAGGTTGCTGAAGACTCCAGGGAGCTGCATGCAATGCAGCCTGGCTAGTCCAGTGAAGGAGGATGGATTTCAAGGCAAGAGGAGAATGTTAGGATCATCTAGTCTGCCTTCACCTAGTATAGTGGGATAGACTTCTGCCAGAAGCCCATTGCACGCTGGGCCCTATAGTTTCCATAGGCTGTACGCTCTGACTCAAGCTGGGGCATGGGCTTAATCATTTAGACTGAGGCTAATGAACATCTGCCGAGCCCCACTTTGGCTCACTTTTAGGTATTGCTGCTGCCGAGGAATTTTACTGTGTTTCTAGTGACGCTTTGTCTCCCTCAGTCCCTTGAACTGGGGCTGTGGTGTGAGACGTGAATGGGCCCATGCCCCCTGCTGATGCACAGCGCTCTCCCTGCCGCTAATCTGCTGGGATCCAAATCAGGAGACATCTTGGCTTGTGCTTTCTGAAAAGCCATCGGCCAATGAGTGGGATAAAGGTGAGGAGAAATTGCACGTGCAGGTTAAGGGGGTGTTGACCAGCACAGAATAGGTGATGGGGAGCCTCAAGAATTATAACAAGGGGTGAAACTTACTGGCCCCCGGAGACCTTCCTCTGGGCTGGGCAGAATCCTCTGGCCTACCACCCTGCTACAGGGCAGAAGCTCTGAGCTCCCCCCCCCCCCCCCCCTGGTAGGTGGAGAATCGGGGGGGACATAAGGGGCTCCGCGAGCTGCACTTTAAAGGAGCCGCATGCGGGTCACAAGCCACAGTTTGGCCACTCCTGAATTATAATAAAGTAATTGGCAGAGGCTCTTAAGGAGTGGCTAAACTTCAATACAAAATCCTAGCACTGCCATCTTTTATCTCTAACTTCCCGGAGCTGCACTTGGCAGCAGAGCTGTTGGAAAGGACTAGAGCAGTGGATGGTGTCTATACCTGCTGCAATTGTTAGCTAGCAGTCAGTCAACACTCAGTCCTGTTCTCCCCCCTTTTCTCAGTCATTGGCCAAGTGCCATCAGATGGGTCAAAAGATCTTAGTTCTTGAATCTTTTATTGAAACCCAACGCTGCTGTGATTCCACATACCCGACCAGGATGTGGCGGGGACTGCAGTGAGCTCTGGATGTCAATCCCTGGGATGGGGGGTTAGCCTGCTCGTTCAGAGCTCTTGATTCCCAGCCCCTGAAATAGGAGGAGAAGTCCCTTGTGACTGTAGAAAATGAGGCAGTTCCTATGTGGGAATGGAGCACTCTCTCATGCTGGAAGGTGGAACGCATGCAGCCTTTTGTCAGTGTTCTGGCTGGGGTGTCTGTCTTCATGAGATCCTCTGGATCCCTCAATCCTCCCATCCTTCCCCCCTCCTGGGCAGCCTCACAGCAGCCCTCAGCTGTTCCACGAGGTCTGGCTGGTTCTCCTGGTGGAGCAGCCAGAGAACATGCTGTCTGCAAGGTGCTGCGTTCACCTCCCCCGACACCAGCAGAGCACTTAGGGAGCAGGCGAGTGGCAGAGGAGCTCTGGCTCCAGCACGGCACGGCCCTTTTGCGGCTCTTTCACGGTCACACCCGGAAGCCCTGCACTCGGAGGGAGCTGGGGATGATCCGTAAAGGGCTTTATTTGGGGCTGCTCTCCTGGAGTTCTATTTCCGGTGGCTCCTGGGGCTGGGAGCTGAGAGGGGCTGGACTCTGGTGGCGCTGCCCTTCCCTTTCGCTCTGGCGTGAGTGCTGCTGGCGGCGTTCTCGGCTGGAAGGGAGACACAGGACACTGCCTTCCACGTGGCCTCTGCAGAGGAGGGCTTTGGCTGGCTGCCTGGTGGTCTCTGGAGCGCCGGGCTCTGGCGGCTGGGTTGGCCACTGGGAAGCTTGTGGGGCCCCGTGCTCTGAGGTCTGTGTGCCAGGGCAGGATTGCTGTAGGAGAAGCAGGACAAGGCATTAGAGATGCAGCCCCATGGTAGGGAAAGTCGCCATGCAAACCAAGGCCCCCAGCTCCTTGCTGGGGTGAGGATTCTGGAGCAGACCCGCTCACCCCTTGGAAGCCTTGTGGGGGTCCATTCCACCGTCCTCGTAGCCAGTCTGGGAGGGGAAGCAAGTCCAGAGCTGAGTCTGCGGGATGAGCTGGGGAGAGAAGAAGTCGGGGTTAACGCCTCACTGCCTGATGCCGGGAGCTCCCCCTGCAGTCGCAGGAAGCCATGGCTGGGATGCAGCAGAAAGAATGTCCCCGTTCCCCCATGTGCCTGTCATGGCTGGAGTCTGTCGGGACTGACTCAGAACTGGATGGGTAGCATCTAGGCCCCAAAGGCCACCCCTGCTTGTGGGGTTTCCCAAGGAGCTCCAGCATGTGGGGAAAGCCTCTCCTACCATCTCCCTGCGGAGAAACAGCTCCATTCCACTGACCTACCTGCACCTACAGTGGAGGTTCGATTGGCCTAATTTGCGCACAGGGTTGCAAAGTATTTCATGGTCCCAAGTGATGGATGTGATCTAATTTTTAGGTGTAGACCAGGCCCGAGTTTGTGGCAGATCCAGTTGTGACTCTTCCTCGCCCTAGCCTGCTGCACACAAACTCCTTAGCGCACTTTGATCTCCCTTGCATGGAAACAGGAGCGCATCAGAGCTCTCCGTAGCACTGGTAGTCCGCGGCAACAGCGTCCACGTGGGTGCTTAGTGCGTGGTGGGCGAATGCAGGCTTGCTGCCGACAGTTTGTGTAGACAATAACAGTACAGGTCTGTTCTTCAGACCAGTTTCCATCGTGTCCACTGGGCCCACCCTGCTGGAGCAATCCACAGAAGTAGCACCACGCCTAGAGTCCAGGCCAGTAGAGCACAGGCCTTGGCCTGGCCCTGCAGACAAGGCCGAGTTTCAGTCATCTTGTCTTCAGCACACGGCCCTTCCCATAATGGCCTGGCCCAGCCCCTTCCAAACAAGAGCTCCCACGAGCCAAGGCCTCCAGCCGGAGAGCAGAGTAACACCAGGAAAATCCTTCCCTCATCCGAGCTGCCCCCTCTCCGAGAGGTGGATTAAAAGCTCCTTCCATTGATGTAGAAAGCATCTACGCCACAGGGCCCAGCTGCAGCGCTAGAGCTGTGGGTGTAAGTGCAGGCATGACCCAAGCGTTCCTTCCGACAAGCACTCAGCCTGTGGCTGCCCTGTGTTGTGTGACTGCACCCCAGAGCCTCCCCGGCTGTTGTGCTGGGCTCATCTCCAGGAATGCCCACGCTCGTTCAAAACGTTCATTTCAGACAGGACTTCATTCTTAGCAGCTGGGGCCCCTGTGGTGGGGTGCTGACCCCACACCGGAAAGGAAGCTCGATGAGGCTGTGCAGAGGGCAGCCCATCGGGGCCCAGGGCAGAGCCGGGTGAGTTGCTAGAGGGATCTGGTGGAGAAAGCGTTGTGCAATGCTCCCAGCGAGCTGCAGGAAAGTAGCTCCTGGGACAGAGCAGTTGCTGGCAGGGAGTACACGAGGGAGCTCCCGGCTCACTGCGGGGACGTGCTGGCTGGAGGCCCTGACAGGAGGGTAAGAAGGTGCTGCGGCCACATGGAAGAGGCCCCTGGAATTGAAGCAGCTCTGGTGGAGAAGTTAAGGAGAGACAGCAGGAGGCTGCTATTGACAGGATCCCTGCACTGTGACCCAGAGAGGGGTGTGGGACTGTTCCCCCCACACCCTCTCGCCACTGGGGAAGTGGCTAGATCATAGACTATAGATACTTCCCCCCACCCTGCCCCCAGAAGGGCCGGGTCATGAAAAGAACGCTGCGGTGCCTGGACTGAGGTGGGTCTGCATGAGGAGAAGGCAGCAGGAGAGGCACCACGAGAGGGCACGCAGGCTGAGAAAGCGAATCCCCAAGATCGGCAGGAGACACCACTCTGGTTAGTGCACTCCGTCACTGCATCTCCCAGCCGTGGTGCTCCGGGAGCAGCCTCTGTGTCAACGCCCTACCATTGCACTTGCGACCCAATCAGCACACAGCTGTGGCCCAGGCGATATCCTCAAGGCCCTACGGGCAGTATATATAGTGTGGATGCGGCTCACATAACAGTGAGCTGCAAATGAGGCCCACGGTGGCAAATAGGTTGAGAGCCACTGGACCAAACCTCCCTTGAGGCAAATTACATAATCCATGATGCAACTGGGGCCTGAGGGATGACACAGGCTGGGAGAGCAGCAGAGAGGCAGAAGCACTTGCTAAAAAATATCGTCAATATTATTCTGCCCTGGCCATAGAGTTCAGGAGCCCTTCATCACTAGGTTGGACCAACATGCAACAACACCATCCTCTTACCTGGGTTTGAGCTGAAAAGTGGGAGGGCTTAAATGAGGGGTGACTGTCCTATGTGAAATTACACGGGGGCCTCAGCCTGGCCAAACCTGGCACTGTTGTTTGTATGTATTGTTGTAGCACCTGGGAGGCCACAGGCCTGGGTCTGCATAGACCCAACAAAAGAGGATCCTGCCCCCAAGAGCGTACAATCTAAGTAATCATGAGTGAAAGTCCCTGTGCAGGAGAGGGCCAAGTGTACAGCAATGCGAGCTGCTGTAGCCTGTGACAGGCACAGGCAAAGCTGGGTGGAGGTCCAGGATGGGCCTAGCAGGAAGGCTGCAAGGCAGGAGTGACGAGCATTAGCTTCCTCGACAGCCCTGGCAACAGCTCCTGTCACTGCTCCCTGCCCTGCGGGGCGATATCAATTCCTCACTTTCATGCATTCCAAAGGAAAGCTCAATTGACGATCAGACTGATGGACACCCCCTCAGAAATGGCCTGGACAGACTCCCCCTGCCTCCAGTGGGCTTTGGATCAGGCGCTGTATGCTGCTTCACTGCACTCGACAGGTGTTTTCCTTCTGTTTGTCGCTGACAATAGTTCTAGTGCCCACAGCTCACAGCTACCAGACACCAGTGCCCACACAGCTGGCCAGAAGTGTCTCCGGGAGGCTCTGCCCTTTCCAAAATGAGACTGGAACAAATGACGAGCTGGACTAAGCCTAGTAAAGAGCAGACTGCATTGAAAGCCGTGGCGTGAGCTATTGCAGCGCACTGCAGCCCACGCACGTGGCTCGTTCCCAGGCATGGCAAGGCATGGAGCTGAGCAGCCCTCACTCTCTGCTGTATGTGCAGTCTTTCGGAGCCTGCTCTGGGAAAAGAAGGGCCGTGTCACCCCAACGTACAAACAGCTCTGTTGATGGGAACCCGAGGGCTGTCCTCCGTCTTTTGCTTCCACTGAGTGAATGACTCTATTGTAACTCCTCAGTCTGGCACTCAGCCAGGGCGGAGAAGGCCCCTCAGTGGAGTGAACATGCCTAGAACCTGGTCTGGCGGGATATGTTCCTGAGCAGAGCGCAAGGGCTTATGTGCCACATGCTGAGATGTGGGGTTCTCCTGCTCTGCCAGGGCCTGAAAGGGGGCAGTCGCTAACACCTACTGCTCGTTTGCTAGTAACAGCACAGGATTTTGGCTGGGAAACGCAAAACTGACACGAAACTGCCTCGGCCTGTTTTCCAGCTGCGCCAGCTATGGAGCAAGGAAATCACGTGACTTTCAACTAAGGCCTCGTAGCAAATCTGGCACCTTCCAATGGTCTGCAGTGATTTATATTGCAAAATCGAGCCCAATTGCATATTGGTTCTGACCTACAATAGTGCTCGTTACTAGGCAGCACTGCCACGAGGAATAGAGCATGGCAAATGTGAACCTCACTGAGAAGTACAGGGAGGCAGAATTAAACCTTCAGCGCCAGAGACAGTAGAACTAGTCTTGACGCACAGGGTGTGTGAAAACGGTCCTGAGCTTCCAGCCCTTTAAAGCAGTGGGGGTGTAGTCCCCCAGCCCCCTGTAGGGACCACGGGATGTGTCTCCTATTCCCCAGCCCTAAAGTCTACTGAGACAGTGGGATGTGTCCTAAATCCCCCAGTAGCACAATGTCTAGGAACCACAGGATAAGCTTCAAACCCCTATCCCCAACGTCTAAAGAGACCATGAAACTGGCCTCCAATCCCTCTGCTCCAGAGTCCAAGGGATGGGTCATGAACCCTTCATGTCCAGCAGGGTTCCCACTGTTGCACTGACCCCCTATTCTGCCTGCTTTGCCAACCTCCTATTGATATTTAACAGTCGTGTGTGTGTGTCGTCGTCCTGTCGTGTGTCCCACTGCCCCCGCACTGAGAGGTGCCCTCTCCACCTGTGGCCAGACTCACCCTTAATGCTCCTTGTTGGGCCGCCTCTTTCATTTTGGCTAGTGCAGCCCGGAGTCGTGAGTTCTCTTCCTCTAGGACGCTGATCCGGATGTTGTTTGCCTGCAGCTGCTTTTCCATGTCATCAGTGATGTTCCCAGTGCCTGCAATAAAACAGGATTTCCCTTCACAACAATGCAAGGGGAGTGTGTGTGCACAAATCCTCTGGACACGGCAGGGTTGGCTCATGCAGGAGTGAATGTCAGCCCCAACTCCTCCTGGAGAAGTAAATGTCCCTTCGCCCGCTGGCACTAACGTGCAGATAACTGCTAGTAACAGTGCAAAACAAGCACAGACTGGCTGCTCACGGGCCTCTCTCATTTAGCCTAGGGATGATAATTATGCCACAAAAGCAGCAGGCCATTTAAAAACAAAAGGCATAGACAGTGCAGGGCCAAATCAGAAAGGGTGCAGCAATGGCAGCAAGAAACTGTATTCCTGTTAGCCAGCATGCGATTCCTCTGGTAACTAAAGCCATTGTTCACAGGCACAGGGCTACGCACAGCATGTCTGTGCTGTGTGAGGCAGTGGGGAAATAATGGAAGAGTGGGAGGCCAGCCTCCAGCCAGTGAGTTCCCATGGGTACAAAGCTAGAAAGAGAAATCGTACCCTGGGGCGGCAGTCTGCAAGCCCCATGTGACACACCACCCGTGACGGGGTGTTCACCCCATGCCAGCACTGAAAGGGTTAAGATGGCAAGGGAGGCTGCACGTAGTAGGCAGTTATCGGGCAATGACACTAATTGTGAATGAAGCTCATCTGTGCAGAAACAGGTGGGGGCTTCTACAAAGCCTAGGAGCTGAGGCTAGCAGAGAGGTGACGCTGCAGTCCCACTCCCATGCAAGGGGGAGGAGCAGGGCCCTGAAAAGGCAGTGTGTAGGAAGCCAGCCAGGGGAGCATAGATCTGAACTGCTGCTTTGAGGGGCCTTGGAGTGGAAGGAACCTGGAGCAGAAAGGTCCCCTACCAGCTGCTGCGGGAGCGAGTGGCGCAGCGCAGCAGAGACGGAGTGTGCCTAGGACTTTGCGGAAGGAGGCACCGATCAGACCCTGGAAGGGAAGGATGATTGTGATTTGGCCAGAGGGCTAAGCCACAACGGAGAGAATGGCTGGAGAGTGAGTGACTGGGCAGCTGAGCGTGAAGAGTGGTGTGCTAGTTCCCCAGATGGGCCAGGAGGTGGTGCTGCTGAGCAGCGAGTGGCCCATCTCATCACACCCCAATCCCCGCAGTGCTACTCCCAAGGGCATGGCAAGGTTTTGCTCTTAGCTGAGGTTCGTGTCCTCCCCGTTATCTCCCAGCATTGTGTTGTGCTCACTGATCTCGTTGCCATCACCAGTGACCCTCTAACTCGCAGCCCTCACCCACTCCCCAAACTCATTCAACTGTCTTTCAGGGACCCCCATGCTCCACCTGACCTGCTGGGCCTTAGGGCCACCCCGGGACAGGCTGAGCATTGGAGAGCAGCGAGGGCGTAGTCCCTCAGCCCCTACAGGAGCCACGGGCTGTGTCTCCTATTCTACGGCCCCTTCAGGAGTCAGGGGACCAGTCTGCACCAAAGGGCCAGGCATCTTACCCCTCCTGGGGCTGGGTGCCCAGCAAAAGTCTCCCCTGGAACCATGCTGCTGACTTCCCCTTGTAGTGGAGTGATGCCCCCCATGGCGGGCCATGCTGAACAGGTGAACCAAGATAGATTCCCCCCACCTGTCTTCACAACAACCTCTGCCTGTATGTGGAGGCTTTAGGACAGGTTATCTGGCTAATATGGCCACTTAGTGCCTTGCAACAGTTGCATAGACCCCTTGGGCACGAGGGATGGAGGTGGGCTGGGGGATGAATGGGCATGGCAGAATGGAGCTCTGCTAAACCTGTTCTCTACTGGCATAAAGTCACTGATTCCTTGCTGTTCCGCTGCTCTAACTCCCAGTGGGGCTGGGCATGTGGGACTGGAGAGCTGAGACGATCTTCCCTGCCTCAGACCACGTTTGGATGCAGCACAGAACTGAGCCCTTCGTTATGAAAGGACATGGGGTAGCAACAGTCACCGCCACGGGCTGTGCCCAGTTAAACTCAACGAAGCACCACTGAGCCCTGAGTAACTGCGTAAAACTTGGGGTGGCTGGCTGCTAGCAGGACCTTGCCAGGTGGGATTTTCTTGTCCTGCTGTACTAACCCCATGCTGGCCTAATCGGCAGGGATGTTGTGTGACTAGAGGTACCTCCATTCCAGATGCCACCTGGCATCTCCCCTATGAACACATGCCCAATACATGACCACGATCCGATGTACCTGACTGCTAGCCAAAGGAGGGTTTGGGGGGGATGTAGACACCCTGCTGCAGTCTGTAAAGAGTTAAGATGACCCCAACATAGTCACTTGGTCATTGTGGTGGTCACTTGTCTCATGGGTAGATCCCTGTGGGCTGCAACTGATTTGTCAATAGCCTAGTTCTCCATGTTTAATTGAAGGTCTATGTTTATGATTTTTATACTCATGCAAGTCTAAAACAGCCCCTGGACTCACACGCTCCCATGGCTGGGAGCTGTGGGATTCACACCTGCTTCTGGAGCACTATTGTACCAGGGATGTGTGTAAAAAGTCTGCTACCGTCCATTTTGGTGTGAGCTCTTACTGTCTGCTGCCCTCTGCCCATTCCCACCCCTCTTACTCTCAAACTGCGCCTCAGCAGGGATGTGGAGGTCAGGAAAGGACACCAGCAGCCTTTCTCTCTCCCTCAGCTCCTGCAGCAGCTCCTCCAGCTCGGAGACGTTCCTGAGTAGCTCAGATGTGGACTGCTCCAGGCGCCGCTTTTCCTGCTGCAGATTTTCTGTTAGCTGCTGCAGTGGACAGGAAGAGCATGGTTAGGTTTCCCCAAGGTCCTTCCCTGCTGTGGTCCCACTTCAGAGTGATTCTGCCTGGGAAGGACTCGGGGGGTGCTGCAAAGTGGCTACGAGAGGGGCTCCGGCAGTGATAACACAGCCCTTGGGGCAGAAGCTGATCTCCTTCTTATCCCGGGAGAGGCACACCAATGTGATGAACCACCAGGCTTCAGCTGTGCCTCTGTCTCAGTGTGATGTGGGCACCCCAGTGCCAAACAGAGACACGGAATTTGTCCTGGAAAGCCCACAACCTTCAGTGCTTAACAGGCCTCCGCTAAGAGGGCCAGTTCCTGAGGCCCCCCGCTCACCTTTTACTTGGTCCTTGCTTGGAACCAACTCCCATCAAGCAGAGGGAGACTGCCTGAGTAACAATGGGGCAGTGTTGTCAGGAAGGGGCCACAGCTGTTAACCGGGAGGGACTGCCTGATTGGAGCCAGGGCAATAGGAAGCCCTCTCAACCCTCCATCACTGCACAGTGCAGCCTGCTCCCCACACCTAGCACACTGGCACACTCCACTGGGTATTCAAGGCCCATTAAAAGAGAGGGCCACTCATTTTGAGCCTTTACTCACTCCCTCTCGCACTGGAGCTCCACAGTCCAGATCTAGCTGCCATTTCAGTGCTGAAGGGACTCCTTGCTGCTCTGTGGGCATTGACACTGACCTGCTGGGCCTCCCGATGGCACCGAACCTGCTGCTTCTCGGCCTGCATCTCCTTCAGCTGTTGCTCCAGCTTAGCCTTGTCATCCTCAGCTTCGCCCAGGCTGACCCTCAGCCCCTCGCACTCCTGATCCAGGCAGTCCAGCTGTTGCAACAGGACCCTCTGCTTGGCCTGGACCAACTTCACAGAAAAGGAAAGGTAGATGACCTGGATGGATGTTGGCCCAAGCAGCTTTAAAGCAGGAAGGGCAATAGTAAGAAGGGCAAGGGGCCAGGGATCCAGCTGGGGGGGGTGGGCCAGAGCGTGTGTTTGGGGGGGAACCTAACTGGGTGTACATCTGTCAGGGTGTGAGCACTAGTATACTGCAGCCTGGGATGTGCAGGCAGCAGCCGAGGGCGCCAGAGAGCTTCCTCGGCCTGCAGCACAGGTCCATGGGCACCCAGTGGGCCTGGCCCTAGGGGAGATCAGGCTACTCCAGCTTTCACCCACATCATTGGGCCCTGCTATTTTCAAACGTGCTGTTACAGACAGGCGGAATGCCCGTGCCTATTCCGTGCCCTCAGCGCACTGCGCGGGTGCTGGGGAAGGCAAGCTGCTCGCAACAATCCATCAGACAGGCTGCTCTCAGAAAGGGAAGGGTGCGGGTACGCAGGTAAGATGGCACCGCTGCTCAGGCGCACAGCTCCTATCTACCATCAGATACTCACCTCTTGAACAAAGGGACGGCACAACATATCGCCAGGAAGTGCAAGCAAAGAACCACGAGGGGGTGGGGGAGAGGAACACTGGGCAGAGACCCTGGTTACAATCCCGGCATATTTCTTAACTGGAAACAGGCTGGGTGGTCTTCAGACTAGCCCAGAAATGTGCTGCTCATACGGTGGCAGCTGCAGAGGGAGCAGAAGCGAAGAAGGGATGGGGTGACGGGAGAGGAATGGATTGATGGGAATGGACCATGTCCAGCCAGAGATGGCCTTAGGGAGAGTAGAAGGGAGTTAGACTCAGGTAGGGTAGGGAGCAGCAGGTCCTGGTTCCTGCCACGGCCGCACCTCCTCATGCCTGAGCATGCTTTCCACTTTGGCCTTCTCCTTGTCCAGCTGGATGGTGGCCTCACTGAGCTCATGGCTTGTTTTTTCCAACTGGCTGGTTAGCAGCTGCACTTGGTCTTCCAGCTTTGTCATCTGGCTCTTGTGGACCATCTCGGTCCTCATCTCCTCCAGCAGGGTGCTTTTGGTCAGCTCTGTGAATACACAACCCCTTGCAACCAATGCCGTGGGGGGGAGCTCATAATGAGGGAGAGCAGCAATATGGGCTCTTCCTTCCCCAGGTTCTGTAAGCCCATGGGAAGTGGGATGAGAGCGGGGAGAGGAAGTTTTCTGGCATGACTTCACAATGCTCTCAAATGGGCCCCTCCCAGGAGGGGAGCCACTGGTTCCACCTTTGCCTGCAATTCTGAGAGTCCCAACACATGGTGCTAGCACTCCAGGGCAAACACAAACTTGTCCCAGCTTGGCAGATAGGCTGCACTCTTGGTTGTTAAGGGGAAGCCACGTGGAGCAGCCATAGTGTGAATAAGATGGGGGAAAGTGGAACATGGAGCCTTCCCCTTGTATAAGCAGGGAGACTGTCATGCTAGTATTAGCCTTCTCAAAGCCATTGGTACACCCCCACCCCTGTACCAACAGCTGGCTGGGTGCAGGGGAAGCTCTGTTACACCCATCTGATGAGTGGCAGAGAACAGTCAACAAGGACCTCGGAGGCCTGGCTGACCCGCAGGCGGGTCCCATTGCAGCAAAACTTCTCCACAACCCTGTAAGGAATAATCTAGCCCAAGACTCCTTGTCCCAAGGGTTTCCAGTTTGCTGGTCCATGTTCCGAAATGACTGAGATTCTGAGAGGCTCATGGGATCTTGCCCCAGCCCCCAGGATTCTCCCTAGAGTGTTACCTGGGCACTGGTGGTTAGAAGGCACTCACATACTAAAAAGATGGAGACCATCCTATTCTCCTCTCACTTACACCAGTGCTAATCAGGAGTGACTCCACTAAAGTCAACAGAACTACACGGGTGTAAAAACAGTGAGAGAGGAGAATGAATTCCTCAGATGAGATCAGATGGACGGATGAGCCCATGACACTTCTTACCCAGCTCTCGCATGGTAGCTTGCTGTGATAGCAGCTCCTCTTTCATGGTGGAAATTCTCTCCTCCAGCGCAACAGCTCCTAAAGCAACCAGAACAAACGACTGAGCAAGGACCTCTCCAGCAGCTCTCACCCCATGGCGTTTCTCATCAACTATGCATCGTCTTACGCTTCAGTAAAGGGAGGAGCTAGGAAAAATGACATCGCTGATCATCTTTATTATTTACTGAACTTCTGGTCTTTAGACACCTGGCCTTCCAGCCGGAGGGATCTGGGAAATAGCACCTTTGCAGTTTGAAAAAACTAGGGTCATCTGTCTTCACTCTTTAGGTTGGTGAGGATCAGATGGATCAAACACGTTGTGAAGATGCCATCTTGACCCCAAAGGAGGATGTCTCCCTCCCTTTGAATGGCCACTTTCTCAGCTAGTGGGTTAGATACACATACAAGGCCAGTCTTACTATTCTGAAATCCCACCGCCCCATCCACTCATACGTAGAGCATTCAGGGCTTGCAAGGCGCAGTGAGCAAGCACTAGTGGCCAGAGAATGGAAAGCAGCAGGGAATAAAAGGAGCCCAGAATGTGAGGGTAAGTAGGAAATAGTCACCCCTTCAGATGCAGTGAAGTGGGTGAGTCTGCAATGCCAGGCCTCTCGGCCATCAGAAACACAAAGAAAGAAGAGATTTATGAACAGAAGAGTTAATTTAAAGGGGACAGTCAACTGTCTACAGACAAGGAGTGAAATCCTAATCCCATTGACGTCAGTGGGACCAGGATTTCATCAAGGACTCTGGTTGTGTCTCCTGCAAACACCAATTGATTAGGGAGAAGCTGGGAATGGTACTGTACCTATCTGTAAATCCTCCTTCTCCTTCTCTATTTTGGTAGCGATCTGCAAACTCTCTTTGATCTTTTCTTCCATGTACTGTTCAGCTTCCTTCCTCTGCTGTTCCTGGGTCTCCTTCTCCTTCTGAAGAAGTTGGTCAAAGTCCTCAACCTGCTTCCTCAGCTCATCTTTCTGTTTCTCAGATTCTTCCAGCTCTGCCTTCAAAGGGTTTATCTGCTCCATCAGCACCCCAAGATGTTTGTTGATCCGGGAGAGGTCTTTACTCTGTTCCGATGCCCAGAAACTCATGTCCATAGCTGTGAGTGTCTTGTTGCCTAAGGTGTCCTCAACCATCTCTTGGAATTTGTACAGGGACGAGGGGATATTCTGGCTGTGGCAAATGCTGATGATAGCTTTACCAACCTCCCGGAGACTGGCCTGGCTACTTGCACATGCATCACAGGGTACCAGAGATGACTCAATCGTCTGAGAATGGACACTACAGATGTTCTTGGTGACCCCATATGCAGATGGTGGCTGTGAGGTGTCGGAGAGATCACCGTCTGGCACACTGATGGTTTGTGACAGACAAGAGACAGTTGATTTGGAACTGGCTAATGATGCACCAGATTCTGAGATCACAGGTGAGCAACTTTTCAAACGCTCGTTCTCAGCTTTCACATCTTGCAGGGTAGATTTCAATGCAGAGATGTCCCTCCTGTTTGCTTTCTTCTATTAGAGAGAGAACATAGGAGAATGAAGACATTTGCTGTCATGTTTAAACAAGTTATTCTTAACTATCTTCACAGACCAGCAGCTCCCACATTGGCCTAGCAAGCCACTAAAATGGTGCCCAACTTTAAAAATGGAACCAAGGAAACTGGAAATGAATAATTCCTGTAACACAGAGACCCCTTTGCTTCACTGCTAGTGAAAGGACTGGAAAGACACCTCCAATACAGCCGGAGTGAACACCGACACACCCCCACTGGGTGGGAATGTCAGTGGAAGGCTGCTGTCAGTTTTGGTAGCTTCATCTTAGAAAAATGTCTTAGACTGAATAGGTACAAAGAGGGGCTACAGAGACAGTGAGAGACCAAGGCAGGATTCCCCTAGGTGGTGGTCTGGCAAATACTGGGGCTATTTATCCTGGGAAAGAGAAGCATTCCAGGGAATGTGACTGAGGTACAGTGTTAAGGTTACAAAGGGGACAGCGATCAGCATCCCTTTTTTGCCCCATAATAGGAGAAGAAAGTAATGGCAGATAAATTTCAAACAACAACAGGCAGCACTTGATCACACAGCATATAGGCAGCCTGTGGAACTCTCTGCTGCAGGAGGCCAGAGAGTTAAATACAGTAGCTGGATTTTAAAAGGGTCTGGCTGACTTTACAGCCACTAATACCATTTTAGCTAGTTCTGGTGACTGGACAACAAATTTTTTCAAAAGTGTTGCTTCCTCAGAAATTTTTTTTTGATTATGCTAGACCGCTTGAAGCTGAACACAAATATAATTTCAGACTACTTGTAACACGTAGGAATTTGGAGAAACAAGAAATTGACTTTTATTGAATGTAATGCATTTAATCGCATAACGGTGCTGACGGTTGGCAATAGTTCAACTGAGCTAAAAATGTTCTGTTGATGATTTTTGTTTGTACTCAGTGTCTGAGGCTTCTCGTTTAAGTGTCCAACAATAATCGGCCAGCATTGATGGATTCCAGTTGCCCTGATACCATTTTTCCATGATTGCAATGTCTTGGTGAAACCTTTCTCCATGCTCGTCACTGATTGCACCAAGATTTACAGGAAAGAAGTCTAAATGCAAATGCAGAAAATGAATCTTTAGTGACATGTTGCACTTCATGGTTTTTATGCTTGAAGCATGTTGTCAACTAGCTGCACATAGTTTGGTGCTCTGTAATTGCCAAGAAAATTTTCAACAACATCCTTGAATGCCTTCATTGCGATTTTCTCCAGCCCTACTAGAAGTTCTTTGAACTGCCTGTCATTGATGACCTGTTTGATTAGTGGACCAACCAGAATGCCTTCCTTAATCTTGGCATCAGTTATTCTGGGAAACATCTGTCTCAAATATCGAAATCCCTCACCTTCCTTGTTCATCATTTTCACAACATTTTTCATCAGTCCGAGTTTTATGTGAAGAGGAGGCAAAAATATCTTTGTCGGGTCTACAAGTGGTTTATGTGCCACACTTTTCTGCCCTGGAACCAACTGCTTACGGAGTGGCCAGTCCTTTTTAATGTAATGAGACTCTTTAGCACAGCTGTCCCATTCGCAAATGAAACAACAGTACTTGGTGTATCCGAGCTGCATTCTTAGTAGTAGCGCGACTACTTTCAGATCACCACAGATGTTCCAGTTGTAGTTGCTGTACTGTTTGTGTTTCAACAAAACTTCCATATTTGTGTAAGTTTCTTTCATTTGTACTGCACAGCCGATTGGTATTGAAGGATGGACATTGCCGTTGTATAACAACACAGCTTTCAGGCTTAACACTGACGAATCAATAAAAAGACGCCATTGTTGCGGGTCTTGCTGGCAACCAAAAGCAGTGAACACAGACATCAATGTCAGTGCAGAAACACAGATTATCAACCTGACCAAAGAATTGTGTCAAATCTTCTTGGCGGCTGCGAAAGACAGAAATGTTCGTGCCTGGTGACAGCAGACTCCACCCTTGCAGTCTTGAACCCAGTAATTCTGCTTTTGCCTTTGACAAACCCAAGTCCCTGACCAGTCATTTACCTCAGATTGAGTTATCAGATGAGGCTCACTCGACGTAAATAGTTCAAAATCTGGATCAGTGTCATTTTCCATTCCTGGCTCGTGCATCATGGCATCTTCGTCTGCCTCCTCTAGGCTCCATGTCTCTGGTGGCTTCGGTACTGGAAGACTGTCGTCATGTGGCACAGGTCTCATGGCTGAAGGGAGACTGGGGTATTCAATGGGTTTCTTGTTTTTAGCAGAAAACCCAGACACATTGGTCAGACAGAAACAACAGTCCATCACATGATCCTTCTGCTCTCGCCATATCATCGGGACAGCGAACGGCATTGACTTCCGAGTACCTCTGAGCCAAGCTCTAAGATCGACAGCACATGCTACTCAAAAAATGTGAGGAGTCCAGGCTTTGTCCTGATCACTAATTTTTAGCCAAAGTAGAGCTCATACACTTTCTTAATACGTGCAGGCTATATTCACCACAAATGTAACAGAATGTATCGTGGCTGTTGTGACATTGGCAAGACATTTTGCTATCACGAATCCTCCTGAAAATGCAATTGCTTTATTATTGTAAGTACACACAATATGCTATGCACACAGAGCACGTGCATCAACATGAATGCAAACTGATATAAACACAATGCATAGAACGATGTGCGTGAAATGCTTTTATAGCCTTTCTAAAACCTGTCCTGCCAGCATCCGCCCTGCCTAAGCCTTAGCATTCCCCCTGCATGTTGTGTGGCCTGCACTAGGTGCAGTGTCACTGCATGCCCAGGCATGCTTGGACACAAGACAGAAAACTTTTCAGCTTACATTGTGGGCAACATTTTAATAGACTTAATTTATTAATTGAAATAACAAATATAGGCGATTTCAAAAAAACGGTACGTGATAGGGAAATTTCATGGTGATTTTCGTAATTAACAGCCCAAAATCCATAAGATATACCCAAAAGTATCCAGGAAGCAAAATCTTTGTTGTCCAGTGTTAGATGAGGTTAATCAAAGCTCACGCTTCCAAGTGTAATCTGATTACCGAAGGTTCAATCGTGATCTGGTTTAGTATAGCAAATCCCGTATAACACAGGTCCCAGCAGCGCTAGGCACATCCTACCTCAGTCACTAGCTGCTGATGGAGAGCTCCCAGTTTCAGCATGCTGTTCCAATACTTTCTCACTGCCAGCCCAATGGACATGCAGGGTCCCACTGCCCGAGAGGGGGGCACGGCTTGCTCGCTGATGAGATTCTCCGTATAGCCTGTGAAGCTCTGAAGCAGCAACAGCAGCCTTCAACAGAAACAAACCCTGGCTTAGAGCTGCATGAAACATATCCCTAGGAGAGGGCTTTTCGCTGTAGGTCACTATTGCCCTGCAAGTGTAGGGGGACGATGTAAGGAACAATGGGAGATGGCCCATGGATAGCATTTAGCATGCAAAATACCCAGAGGGAACCCCAGCTTCCTAGGCTGGTTAGGGGGAGAAACAACCCAGGACGTGGGGGACCCTCTCTAACCACTTGTGCAACTTCCCAATTCTGAGTCACTCTACAGAGCAACATTCCTCCGAGTTCAGGGCCTGACTGTCTACTCCCAATGACACAGATTCAAAGCCATGCTCTCAGACTGTCGATGGGATACATGGAGGTGGGTCCTGCTTTGGCCCAGTGATCAGGTGGGTGAATTCAGGGGGATCGTAAATGGGCCTTCGGAAAGGTAAAGCCCCAAAGCTCCCACACAGGCCTTCAGAAGCTGCACAAGAGTTACTTTTTTTAAATTATGCAGCATTTTACTTCAAGCCAATCAAAAAAGTACCTTCAGCTCCCAAACTGAAGCCTTGTGTCCCTAGTGACTGAGCCATGATTTAAAATATAAAAATGACATCTGTACTGATAACTAGCCATGAGGCAACATGAGCCTGTGGATGAGATACTCAATAGATGCGGTACTCATCCCTGCTCTGACATTCACAAGCTGGGTGGCCTTGAACAACTCGGTTAACTTGTACCTCAGTTTCCCAGATGGCAAAGTGGGAACAACATTCATCTACTTATTGTAGATGAGAGGCTGTAAGGATTAATTAGTTCACAGCTGTAAAGCATTTAAGAAATTAAGTGTTATAGTAATGCCAAGTATTAATGTAACTGTCAAATCTCTACTCCAAAACCTCTGTACATTGCACACAAAAGCTATGTTAAAAGAACACTGTCAAGGTTGCAACCAAGCACCCAAAAGTTAGGAAATGCTAAAATTAAGGCTGTCTGGATGTTCTTAATCTGGTCCCCTTGTGCCAACGCACAGTCCTTAATTACATGACCTCATGTTATTGTTTTCCACAGAACCTCTGCCTCATTCAGTGCACATAATGGACCGTGCTCACTGAATGAATTGCTATTCAATATTTTGTTTTATCCTCACTGTTCAATGAAAACGAGAGTTCTGTAGCACCTTAAAGACTAACAAATTTCTGCAGGCATAAGCTTTCGCGGGCTGCAATCCACTTTGTCAGATGCATGACTTTCCCAAAAGATTCAGCCTGAGGCAGACACCTGGGATAGGAAATTTCAGTTCAAACAGTTAAAGTTTGGTAAATTTATAACTAACTGTGAATTTCCCTTATAATGGGAAATGTCAGTCAACCTTAATATGTTGCTACCAGCCCCACCTATAAGAAGAGGAAATGCTGCTAGATAGCTAAAAGCATTACTGCTATACCCCAACACTGATTGCTGTTCTTTGAATATGCTGCCTGTGCAGAACCATGCTCATGGTACCAGAGGCAGGTATCCTATCAAGAGGGATCTGCAGAGACATTTCTCAAAGAAGAAATGCAGCTGCTCAGCCATAGATGCATACGGAAATGTCTCCCTGGCTTTCCAGGGGCATGTTACTCTAAAGAGCTGAACACGGATATATGGTCTATATGAACGTAGTGTTTTCCAACAGGAATTCCTGAAAGGAGTTGCGGATGTTCACAGGCCACCCTTTTAACAGTTCTGAGATATTTTCATTCTCTTACCTGTCAATCACCAGTTCAAGGTGCACTATATAGGAATGCTGGGTAAATTCAGGGTCATTCTCCATGTAGTCATAATGCTCCAGCAAAGCCACGAGATCCAGATCACAGGACACTTTATCGGGGAACTTCCAGGAGGGATAATGCACTGCCCCAGCCCGGGAAAAGACATCAATGATGGCTCCTTGTAGATCCGTGATGTCCTTCCTCAAGCTCTCCATGCAGTTGGGATTGCCCAGCAGGTATGTCATTTTGACAGCTGACTTCAGGCCACCAACAGAAAAAGGCCCCTCATTGGCAGGATGGAGAGATCTGCAGCAGACAACAACACTGAACATCAAATTCACTAGCAGATCCCTGGGGAAAGAGAACCAAGGCAGGTCGGACTCATTACTGTACATCTCAGCTCTTCATGACAGTGGGATACAGTGCTAGCACTTCTGTTAGGGCATAAAAGTTACAATGCTATAGACTGGTCCATAACAAGTCCTAAGAACTGGAACTTCACAGCAACAGAGGGATAAAACTTGTTCCTCTTCTTCCAGAATCACAGAATCCCCTTTAGTTATAGGGCCTATGATACTAGTTCCATAGAGTTTAAGCCAGAAGGGACCATTAGACCTAGTCTGACCTCTTGAATACCAGAGATTATTAAATTTCACCAAGTTACCCCTGTATTGAGCCCAAAGACTCTAGATGGACAAAAGTATTTCGGTTCTCAGGAGACTAAACCACCAGAGGCAACAGGAGAGAGCAAGGTGCCCAGCATCGCACACAGGTGAGCTGGTCTGATTCCATCCAGTGGACAGCAGAGGCAGGCATCCACCTCGCAGAGACAAGTCCTACACTCTCACAGGTGCACACAGGTACGGTGTGCGGGTCCGTATTATCCGTGCAACAACTAGCAGTTGCATTGTGCCTCTTCCCGCCCCAGAGCCCCGAGCTCTCTGAAAACGGAGCTGTGATGAATCTCGCGATCAGGTCACCCGCCTAATCTGCCTCGGGTACTTCTCCCGCTCCTCCCCCATGGCATCCGGCGTCTTCTGGAACCAGGCGCTGGCAGCCTGGCATGGCCACAGCAGCCCACCCGACGGGAACAGGTCCCCCGCCTGTAGCGTGCCCCACCCAGGATCTCAAGCAGGGCAGAGGAAGGGGTGGGCCATGGACCCCAGGAGCCACAGCTCCCAGGGCCCCTCCAAGCCAGCCCCACCCCCGGGCTACCGGGCGCTGGAGAAGGGCAAACGCCTGGTGGCCCCAGGCTGGCAAAGGGCTCGGCTGGGGACCCCCGATAGCGCCGGGCCGGGGGGACCCCGGATCCGCCCCCCCCCCCAAAGGCCCGGGGCGGGGGGGCCCCGGATCCCCCCCCCCCATAGCGCCGGGCCGGGGGGACCCCGGATCCGCCCCCCCGGATACGGGGCCCAGGCCGCCCGCGGGGACCCACCTGCCGAGCGGCCCCGGGCCGGAGCGATCCCGTTACCTCCGCTGGCGCCTCAGTTCCCTCCCTCCCCTGCGCTGCCTGTCACCATGGCAACCCCGCCGGCCCCGCCCCTCCCCTCTGCGGAGTGAACCATCTGCCCAGCCCAAATTAGGAGAGGACACCCCCCGGTTCCCTCCGTGGAACATTCCGAGTTTGCCACTGTCCTCCCTCCCTCCGAACTGCACCGCGTTCCTGTGGCAGCCCCTATTCCCCTCCCTCAGCGACACGAGTCCGGGGATTTGCGCGCGCATCCGCTACGACTCTCCTCCGCCCCCCCCCCCGCTGATGTCGCCTCAGTGGAACATTCCCTTTTGACCGCGCGCCCTCTCCCTCCGCCCCCTCACTGAACCAGTCCCACTGGGCTGCGCGCGCATCCTCGCTCCCCCCTCCCCGGACTGCGTCTGTGCGCATCCCCCCCCGCAGCCCCAGAGTAGAACGCTCCCGCTGGGCTGCGCGCGCAGCCGCCACCGCCCGCTTCCAATCCTCGCCCGGCCCGGGTTTGCGTCACGGCGTGGGCTCAGCCGTAGCCGGCCGCGGCTGCGCGCGCAGCCCGCCGCCATTTTGTGCGCGGTGGTGTCGGTCGCCCGCCCGCCGTTGCCGCCGCCCCAGGACACGCAGAGGCCCCGGCGGCAGCTGAGGAGGCACCATGCCGGCCGGGCCGGTGCAGGCGCTGCCGCCCGCGCAGCCGGCGCCCCCCGAGGGCAAACAGGTACCGGCCGGGGCGGGGCGGGGCGAAGGGGCAGGCGGCTCGGGGCCTGTTGTGGAGGGAGGCCCGGCCTGCCCCTCCCGCCCCCCCGCTGGCCCCGGTCACCAGCGCGGATGCGGGCTGCCCACGGGCAACATTCCGCGTGGCAGGTCCCGGCGTGCAGCGCGGCGCGGCGCAGTGCATGCCGGGAGCGGTAGTTTCTGTGGCCAGCAGGGGCTGGGCCCTGGGCTGGGCTGGGCTGGGCGACCCGCCCCGCCCCCTCCCCGGGCCCCCCCCACGCCAGGGCGTCGCTCCCTGCGGTCGGCGCCGACCATGGCAGCCGCCGGGTGTCTGGTGTCACGCCCCTGCCACGGGCCGTGCGCTGCCTGGGCTCCCTGGCTCGGGTCCTCAGGTGACCCCAGTCTAGACCTGCCGGTGAGCCGTGGCCCTGCCGCAGGGCGAGGCGAAAGCCCGGGGTCTCCGCCACTCTGACCGGGGAGGGTTCCTTCCCGACCCCGGACGTGGCGGTCAGTTAGACCCTGAGCTGGGGGCAGCCAGACAGCTGCGAGAGAGCTGTCCTGTAACGCCCTGACCTCCCCACCTGGGAACCCACGAGCAGCCACGAGAGATTTACTGCCAGCAGTCGCAGATCGGCTGCATGCCAGCATAGCCGTTCTCCTCACACCATCCTTTCCAGCAACTTATCAAGCTCAGGCTTGAAGCCACTAAGGTTTTTTGCCCCAGTGTTGTGCTCGGGGGCACTTTGCAGCAGTTTGCTCAGGAGGGGCGGCTGTCCCCCGGGTGCTGCAGGGAGCACTGCGAGACGTAGTGTGTGTGTAGGGTTGTTGATTCCTCTGTCAGTGCTCCCCAGCTAAGGGTTGCATAAAACTCAGGCCCTCCCTTGCTTGTGGGAATTAAAAGTTCCCCAATACTCTGCTTGAGCCCTGTGTCCTGGATCACTGCCATCTCTGGTGTCAAAGTCCCAGTTCCTTGAGTCCTTTGTGGATTTTTATTGCATAACACCTTCCTTATTTCTTGTCTTAAACTTTTATCTAGCTTTGCTGTGCTCTGTTAAACAGCTACTGTCGTCTTCTGGAGAGGCAGCATGGCCTAGTGTCTATAGCACTGGGACACAGGAGACCTGAATTTTATTCCCAACTCTGCGCTGGCCTGCTGAGTGACCTTGAGCAAGTCACTTCCCTACCCTATGCCTCAGCTTCATTTATCAAAGGGGGGTAATGGTACCTTCTTTGTAAAGTGCTTTGAGGTCCACTCCTGAAAACAGCTATACAAAGTAGCTATTAGTACTATTCTCGAACTGAGTGCATTTTGGGACTGTGTGAAGTGAGCTGTTCTCTCAAGGTAGCCCACGGTGCTTGGCAAATTAAACACAGATTGCGTCACTCACCGTTAAAATAGGGATGTAAAATATCGGTTAACTAAGCAAACGTTTAAATGATAAAAATTATATCGTTTAAACAATATAATATTTCACATCCCTACCAGTATGTTGTGTGCTTCCATGATGAATGGCACCAGCCTGGGGCACAGCATGGGAAGAGGACACTGGGATCCCCCCCTGCTGAGCACACACTCTGGTGGCTGTACCACTCGGGTGAGTGGTGGAGGGCATGGGAGTGCCCAGGGGGCATGGTGGCAGAGGTGCTCTGGCAGCTGGCACAGGCTTTGTCTGACGAGACAGGTGCTGGAGGCCGCAGAGATGCTGGCTGGAGCGGGGAGTTGCCTTTGCCTTGACTTCCCAGTCATGCTTTGCCCCAGGCATGTGGAGGCCCCAGCCTGCAGGAAGACTCAATAAAGCACTTCCACGCCCTGCCCACCCTCCAAGTCCATCTCCCTTCCTGCCATGCTCTTGGCCTTGCCCTGGACCGGGGACACCCCTCATGCCTGCCCAACCTTCCAGACCCTTCACCTGGGCGCACCTCAGCTGCTGCCAGGGTGCCAGCTCACTCAGTGTTGCCTACTCAGTTGGCACCGCTGGCAGTGCCAAACTCCTGAGCTGCCAGGGCTCACCCCTGTGCATGTGAGTCCTAGTGCCCCCTCCCCTCCATTGTCCCTCCCTGGAATACCCCAGCCCAGTCCCACTCAACCCCCATGTGACAGCCCCCCTATGCCACTGACTTTCTTCCAGCCTCTGCATGGGGTTGCTGTCAGCCACAGCTGGGCAGCTCTCCCCCAGCCCTCTGCACCAGCCCAAACGTAGGCAGGAGCAATGCTGTGCAGGGAGCAGGGTGGATAAAAATCAATGATTTTTTTTTTAAATTGGAGTTTATTTAAATCTGATTTTTTAAATTTTTTTAATCAATAAAATACTAAATTTATCTAATTTAAAAAATAAGTTACAATTAAATCTCATCACAAACATCCTACGTTTACAGTCTTATAAAAATGAATTAATGGCTCTAGTCTGTCCAGCCCAGCTACCAGCTACTATCAGTAGCTATCAGCTACTTCCTGAAAGTTCTGGGGTTTCTGTTTCAGTTTCTCAGCAGATTAAAATCACATGTGCAAAGAAGGACAAAGGCTGGATAGGATTATTGTTCTGTGCTTACGTGGTGGTGGAGCTACTTTTACATAGTTAACAATAAACACTTCATTGACATGGTTGAGTCCTTACAACCAGGCTACACTCCACCTGGTAGAGCAAACACTGGTGGAAGGTTGCTAGGTACAGTGTATGAGAAGGAACTTGAACAGTGTGCAAGAAATACTGAAGGGAAATTTGCCAGTTTAAGCCTTGATGGGTGAAGCACTGTACACGATCCAGTAATAAGTGCCTGTGTGACAACAGAAGATGGGGTTGCATATCTTTCCGAAACAATAGATACATTGGGAAATGTCCATACAACAAAATTTAAAAGAAGTGGCAGTGAAAGCTGTAATAAACTGTGAACAAAAAATTCAACTGTCACATGTGCAGTTTTGTCAGACAATGCTGCAAACGTGGCAAAGATGAGAAGATACTTAGAAGAAGAAACGGAAGGATGCTCCTTAATAACATATGGCTGCAGTGCCCATTTAATGCATCTTTTAGCCAAAGACATAAGTGTGTTGTCTTCTGGAATAAAAGAAAATGTTTGTTGAAGTCACAAAATACTTCCGTAACAACCATTTTGCTTCAGCTTCATTGAAGAGAGCAGGAGGATCCAAACTAATTCTCCCTCAAGATGTTCGATGGAATTCTGTGGTTGATTCTTTTGAACAATTTATTAAGAACTGGCCTATTCTCATAAAACTTTGTGAAGAAAACTATGATAAAATAAAAACGAGAGTCCTGTTATATTGCCCTTCACAACATTCTCTGGGAAGGAGTTCCACAGGTTGACTGTGATGTGTGAAGAAATACTTCCTTTTGTCAGTTTTAAACCTGCTGCCTATTAATTTCATTTGGTGACCGTCCTCCCTAGTTCTTGTGTTATGAGAGAGAATAAAAACACTTCCTTATTTACTTTCTGCACACCAGTCATGATTTTATAGACTTCTATCGTATAACCCCTTAGTTGTCCGGTTTTTGATGCAGAAAAGTCCCAGTCTTATTAATCTCTCATATGGAAGCTTTTCCATACCTCAGTCATTTTAGTTGCCCTTTTCCAATTCCAGTATCTTTTTTGAGATGAGGCGACCACATCTGCATGCAGTATTCAAGATGTGGGCATCCCATGGATTTATAAAAAGGCAATATGATGTTTTCTGTTTTATCTATCCCTTTCCTAATGGTTTCCTATATTCTGTTAGCTTTATTGACTGCCGGTGCACATTGAGTGGCTGTTTCCAGAGAACTATCCACAATGACTCCAAGATCTATCTTGATTAGTAACAGCTAACTTAGGCGCCATCATTTTATATGTATAGTTGAGATTGTTTTCCAATGTGTATTACTTTTCATTTATCAGCATTGAATGTCATTTGTCGTTTTGTTGCCCCGTCACCTAGTTTTATGAGATCTCTTTGTACCTCTTTGCAATCTGCTTTGGACTTAATTATCCTGAATAGTTTTGTATTGTCTGCAAATTTTGCCACTTCACTCTTTACCCCGTTATCCAGACCATTTATGAACAGCACTGGTCCCAGTGCAGAACTCTGGGGGACACCACTATTTACCTCTCTCCGTTCTGAAAGCTTACCACTTATTGCTACGCTTTGCTATCCCAGTGTTCCTAAGAAATAGGAGCTACTGGGGGACTCCAGAAGTAGAGTCTTTTGCCACTCATTAGAAAGTTACCAAATTCTTTAAAAGGTTCAGGAAGCCAAGGGTGTGTGCATTGGATGCTGCCTGTATAAGATGGGCAAGGAGTTTCAAATATGGATTTCTGCCCTTTCTCTCATCTCAAGGATCTTTCAGAAGATTAAAAAAGAAAAGATGGAAGATTTGTGATGCTCACCACTCCAATGTGACTTTGGGCGTCTTGATATTCCAAGTTCCTGCTCCTAACTGGGAGCTTAAAATCATTTGTCTAGTTGCCCCATTCCTTCTGCTCCAGAATTCCTTCCTTCCCCACATCATCCACCAAAAACTTTCCTTAGCATTTTGGAGACTGAGGCTGTGTCTAGACTGATGGCAGCAAACTTGCCACCATCAGGCTGATTTATCTGGATTGATTGAGCGGGAGTGGAGACCTGCTCAGTTGACCTAGAAATTGATGCTATTAACCCACCTCTGCCTGGTGGAGTAACACTTCATCAATGGGAGTGCATTTCCCATTGGTGCAGTAGGAGTTAGGCAGTTGATGGGAGATGCGCAAGGAACTCTATGTAGCTTGTGTCTCCCGTCGAATGCTGCCAAATTTGGTGGCAAGTGTAGACATGATCTTAATAGCACATCCTTTGTGACACAGGTTTATCAGATTTTGTCAGAATGACTAGTGTTTAGTAGACATCCATTTTTCTTCACAGCCTATAAAGGAACTGGGCAGCTCTCACAGAGCTGTTTGTACAAATACATTTCTCTGAACAAGGGCCTGTGTGCTTGATAGACCTCTAAGATTGAGGTAGAGTTGGGTTTTGGGTTGTTCGCTTGAGCCTTCAAAGGTCAAATTCTTGTTCTCGGAGCAACCGGAAGGAAAGTAGAAGGGTTTATAGCAGAGTCTTATTCCTGTATCAAGTGTTTTATTTAGGCTGTATACAACTGAAATCATTTTCACCCTGCAGTCCCTCTGGAGTCTAGAGTACTAATATTTTTAAGTCGTCTTGTTCCTCTCTTTTGAATCTGGCCACTCTCCCCTACACTTCCTTTTTCTATGAAAATTTTTTCCTTTGCTGAGGCATGTTGGAGATCTGCCTACTCCAGTAAGTAGCGACTTCTGATCTTCCATAACGATAAAGCGGTTCTCAGGAAGGGTTCCAGGGATTATGCTCTAGTTAACGTCTTCTCTTCATATCAGTCAGGAAATTGAATTACAAGCTTTGATCTGTTTGTTACAGAGGGATTTTTAGCAGTTTGGAGAGAGTCAAAACCCTTAAGTCTCATTTACATGGAATTAATCCATTCAGATTCTAACTCCTTATTTGCAGTCTGAAGGGTCTTCAAGAAAGTTTCAAAGCTTCCAGATCTGCCCTAGCTAGGTGGACAAAGTCTTATATGATGTCGGAACTTCTCCAGCAACACTTACAACCCACTGTATTGGACGGAAAGGGCTTCAGTGCGAATTATTTAAGGCTGCAACCTGGTGGCGTTTCATGTATTTCTTTAGGCACTGTTCCCTTGCTGTGTTATCCTCTGCAGCAGATGCCATTGGCAGGTAGGTACTCAGTGTTCTGTTGCTTTGTGTAAAGCAGGGGAGCCAGTGGCGGTTAATTAGAGCCTCTTAATTCAGATTGTTGAATGAGTAAGAGCAGAAAGGAAAAATCACTCTATCGGTAACTTTAATTCATTCAACAAAGCATTTGATCCACTCGGGCTTTCAATAATACCTCGCTGTTCTATAGAGCTCTCCATCGGTAGATCTCAATGTGCTTTTAAAAGAGGTAATTATCATTATTCTATTTTATATTTGGGGAAACTGAGGCACAAGACGGTGAAGTGATTTGCCCAAAGTCACCCAGCAGGCTGATATCAGAGCTGGAAATAGAACCCAATCTCCTGTGTCTCAATCCAGTGTCTTGGACTACTGGTTGGACGCTGGTGATTGGTCCAAGCTCAAAAAGAAAGGGAAACCCATTGATCCAGATTACCATGCTTTGTCTCAGAACCTGGTTAATAGATGATGAAAATCTCCCTTTATCATTACCAGCTTTGATTTTGTTTGCTGTCCTGATGTGCTGATTCTACAGTGAAGAGAGATGCTCGCCTCTCCCATCATCTTATCTCCATATAACCACTATGTCCTGGGTGGCAGGACTATTGGTTTGGTTAAATGAGGTGGTAATATGGTAAGATTTAGAAAACCTCTAATTTGTTTTACTTCAGCCAGAAGAGGAGCCAAAAGAGGAAGCGACACCAGCCAAACCCGTTGTGGGAATTATTTACCCTCCTCCAGAAGTCAGGAATATTGTTGACAAGACTGCCAGCTTCGTAGCCAGGTAAATAACACTACACTGGACTCTCATATTTCTTGGTTTTAAGCCCTCTTCTTGGGAATGCCACTCTGCATAGATCCAGAAACTGGATCAGGTCTCCATGTTAATTGGCATCAATCTGCTGTTCATTTGGTGGGGCTGGAGAATGTTTCTGTGTTGCCTTGCAAAATCATACTGAAAATTTACCAGGTGAGGAGCAAAAGCTACTTGTTTGTCTTTGCCACAAAGAGGATGGTAGGAAAAAACAAGACAAGATTCTATTTGTCTGTCAAAAATTACACTCAAGATAAGCCAGTGAGTAGAATTTGCCAAGGATGCTTCAGCAGTTTGCATAATTGGTTTTGTGGTGGGTTACTCCCTGATCTGAAAGGGTAACATGGTACATTCCAGGATTCTAACAAAAATGGGAGACAACTGCTCTCTTGAGAGACCAAATTTACTAGCGCTTCAGTGATAATATTACGTTTAATATATTTTACAGTATACAAACCAAATTATAGGGTTCCACAATGTCCAGAATAGAAGTACCTACTTCTCTTTGTTGGGTTTGAGGATAATTCCCTATATATATCAGCATATGGCTCTGTAAACTGACTCAAAGTTGATATGAAGTGAGAGTCTACTAGAGGGGCATGCAAAGTCTGTCATGTCTTAGTTTAACAAGTTTTTAAAATTTGAAATGAGATCTAGGGCTACTTGAACCATTGTTCTAAATGTTGACTCTCCTTGGTGCAGTATTACTGGTGTAAAACGTAACTAATTCTAAGCCTGATCCTGTGTGCTTAGAACTAATGAATAAATCACTAGTGTGAATTGTTTAGGTTATGATGGTAACAGGGAAGTAACTTCCTTCTGCCACCTTTTTCCATTCCACATGCTGCCTAAGAAGTTTGCATGTGGAGGGTCCATTATGCTAGCCTGTGCTCCACCCTACCACACTTTCCATTTGCAGTAGAAAGCAAATAGTGCACGGCTCCAACACAAAAGCACTTTACATGAATACAGATGCAGAGGGGATGAGTGTATGGTTGGAGACAGTACTGGAGTCCTACATATATCTCAGTAGAAACTCTCCATTCCCAACGCTTAGAGGTGAGCTGCCAGTTTGATTTGTTAGCTCACTGGCATAGCAAACGATGTAGTAGCTAGGCAGGCTTTCTAGTTTTTTCAGTTGTGTAAATACAAGTTCATGCGCAGGTGGATGGTATGTTGGCTGTGACTGAAGCCTAGGAAAACTAGGTCTTGCTCTTCCAGGAGGAGGTAACTGAATGGATGAAAACTTCAGTGGTAATGCAAATTCTTGAGCCTTGTGGCATCCACACATGAAAGCACGTAACGTTCCACTGTAGTGGCAAAAGGCTGAAGTGTTATCCCTGTTGGCCAAAATCAATTACTGAAATTAAATATTTAGTGAATCTTGTGGAACAGACTGACAGGATATATGTGCTTCGTTAGGCTTAGGGAAAAGGCTGGTGGGCCAGTTGTTTCTATGGCATTTTTGTTGGAGCAAGGTTTAATGCCCCTGTAGGATTTAAATACGACTTCATAATATGAATGGAAATTGAAATTATAAACTCCCTCAGACTTGTTTTAACAAATAAGCATAGTGGCTGTTTTGGGAAATAGAAGTCCAGATAGTTGATAACTTTTGGTTCTAGTGCTCTAAAAGCAACATCACGATATGATCATTTCTTGGGTGAGCTGCTTGCTTGTTAATCTTTCATTTTTAGAAACCTTGTTGAAAAGAAATGTTGTTTACAGAGTACTTTAAGGAAGGAGGGTTTTTTCTTTTCCTGTACTATTGATGCATCTTAAATAATGTAGCAGTCTCTTTATTAGTCTAAACAGCAGTCCATAAATGTTCTTGCCTCTACTGCAATAACCAATAGATGTCTGCCTGATATAGAGCCAAACTGAGTTATACGGGCAACTAAAGATGTCAGTGATTTTAGCTGTCTTAATTTTAATTAAGATGTCTTAATTTTAGCATGATTTATTGGTCATGAAGTTCTGAAAACTGAAAGTTTCTTTATATAAAAATGAATTTGTGTAGCTTGGTAAGTGGCTGATGGATTGGGTACGATTTATTTAGATTTTTAGAGAAGAAATATTTGGTAGTGGGGGGGGAAAGACCACAGTCATCCTCAGAGGGGAAGGGGGAAGTTGATACACCAACATTAGTTTTAGTAGTTGTGAAGAAAGTTTTTTACTTCAGTGTTGACGCTAACTGTTCTCAACTCATTTCCCCCCCCCCCCCAGAAATGGCCCAGAGTTTGAAGCTCGAATCCGTCAGAATGAAATAAATAACCCCAAGTTCAATTTCTTGAATCCCAACGATCCCTACCATGCATACTACCGGCACAAAGTCAGCGAGTTCAAAGAGGGCAAGGCACAGGAGCCCTCGGCTGCCATCCCCAAGGTCATGCAGCAGCAGCAAAGTGCTCAGCAACAGCTTCCCCAGAAGGTAAATGGTTCACTTCCCGTTCTAGCCAGAAGCTGGCTCGGAAAGGGTCAGTTCTCCCATCCTAATCTTGGTCTTTCAGCCTCCTCGCCCAAACCAGCTGTGGGTTTGTTCTTTGTGTTCACGTTTTCACAATGGAAATCAACAGTGAGAGACTTTGAATTCTGTGAGTGTCCAGGCCTCTTCCTTTTGGTGCACATGTGCTCCCCTCGGTGCCCAGGGCTCAAGTGCTTTGAAACTTGACAGAGCTGAGAAGCCTGCCTGTATCTCAAAGAAAGGTAATTTGCTGCAGGTATTGATCCTGGTTTAATCACAACTGAATGCTGGTTTGACCAGGAATATCCTGCTCAGATATTCTTGTGATTGCTAGTCTTCTACGTATCCTATCCTGCCGTAAGTAAATTGCTTGACAGCAGCCTGTAATCAGTGCAGAGAGTTCTGCTGGGCTTCTTGTTTCATTGTTAATACCAAGGAGGTTATTCCAAGACTGTCTTCTCCAGCTGGCTTCTCAGCAACATTTTGTACTCCATACTTTGAGATTAAGATCCTAATCTGTCATGGACCGAGGTCAGGTATGCATTAGTTGCCAAGTGGCCACTAGCTGAGCCTACGTACTTCATGTGCTCTGTGTGGTCAGTGATCAGATGTTTTGTGGTTATGTCTGTTAGTAGATCAGAGCTAAATCTGCTTCCAGCTAAGTTTGGTGTCTGTAAGCTATGTGTTACTTCCTTTTCCCGTCCATGCAGTTGTGGTACTAGAGAAGTTTTAGTCATTTTTTTCACTCCAGTTAAAGAGCCACAGGAGCACTGGCCTTCCCAAACAATTACTTAGGAGGACTGAGTAATGGCTTTCCTGGGTGCAGTTAGCGAGCTGTCTGGGTTCCCCTCTGCAGGTACAGGCTCAAGTGATCCAGGAGACAGTCGTTCCGAAGGAGCCACCTCCCGAGTTTGAGTTCATCGCAGATCCTCCCTCAATCTCTGCCTTCGACTTGGATGTGGTGAAGCTGACGGCGCAGTTCGTAGCTCGGAATGGCCGGCAGTTTCTCACTCAGCTGATGCAGAAGGAGCAGAGGAATTACCAGTTTGACTTCCTGCGCCCACAGCATAGCCTTTTTAATTACTTCACCAAACTGGTTGAGCAATACACCAAGGTACTCTCTGGGCTTCTGATTTTTCTGAGAGCATTATTTCAGCATTAAGAAATAGCCAAGCTAGAAAGAAAGAAAAGCATCTAGCAGTCCTCTTTTAAATGCCTGTCTTTGTGTACAGGGAGAGAGTGTTTTGCTCATTGTCAGAAAAAGGCACATGGTACCTAACATGTTGAGGCCCCAAACTTGATTTGGATGTTCTGAGTGCTACTGTAATGTAGATAAAAGTTGTTCCTTTATAGCAAGAGAAGCAGGTGAAATGGCAGAGAGAGAGAATACTATACCTGAGTGTTGGCAGTAGCTAAAAACAGAGTAGCAACAAGAGAAATGGAACTTAGCTTCAGGGGATCCAGCAATAAGATTCATTTTTGTCTAGTGTAGAAACAAGATAATTAGGACAGCTTCCTTAAATATGAACCAATTTGTATGATAGTCATCAGTGATGTCCTGACAATGTGTTTCAGATCTTGATCCCGCCTAAAGGCTTACTTATCAAACTCAAGAAGGAGGCTGAAAACCCTAGAGAAGTCCTGGATCAGGTAATTTATGAATAATTTCCATAAAACTACTGAAGTATTTCAGTTTCGTTCTGAATTATTTCTGGGTTGAGCTCAGCATCTTTCTGATTATTGACATTGAATGTAAACACAAGAACAAAGAGTGGGAGCTGGGCATTTCATTTTACTGCATAAAGCATTTTCCCATCCCGAAGAGCTTATAATCTAAGATCTCAGTTGCTACTCAGAGGCAAATCTACTTGTAAGTTTCTTAATATACAGTACCCGTGATCTTTAAGAACTCAGGTTTTCCTCCAGCAGACTGTATTTGCAGTTTGGAAAGTGACTGCACGTTTGAAAACATTTGCAGGTTGTGAATCTGTGTCAGAATTTGGGATCTGTTTTTTGGAATTATCACTATTATTACTCTAAAAAGTTTGACTTGCACACAGGGCCAAACCTGCAGCCTGTACTCAAGCAAACCATTCCTTGAAGGCAGTGGGAGTTTTGCCTCATTGCTTAAGAATCAGACTGAATTTCTAAATTTTTAACTAACTGACTTCTTTACAGTATCAGATCTTCCAAGTGGGGCCCATATGGCTGCCCTGGTTGCACTGACAGTCTGCTCTTACATATCTTGGAAATAGAGGTGAACACTTGTGGGGGTTGTGACTTGATTTATGGCTCCTGCCGCGTTCTCCTTTGTATACTGTGGCATGCTCCCCACTTCTGTGACTCAGTGCCTTATGTCTCCTGGTGCAGGTATGCTACAGGGTGGAGTGGGCCAAGTTCCAGGAACGAGAGAGGAAGAAGGAAGAGGAGGAGAAGGAGAAGGAACGTGTTGCTTATGCCCAGATTGATTGGCATGACTTCGTAGTTGTGGAAACAGTGGACTTCCAGCCCAATGAGCAAGGTAGGAAATCTAAGGGATGTGACCACTCTGACTCAGGTTCTTTGTTCAGTGAAAATGATACGTGCCTCTTGAGAGCTGCTGGGAAATGCTGTAAGTAAAATAAACAAATAAAAGTTAGAAGCATATGCCATCCCTTTTTAAACATGAACTGAAAAACTTCATATTTACTAAGTTCAGGGTCCTGTTTCTTCTGCATTAGGGATGTCACTGATGCTTAAACCAATACAGCTTTCTTTGACTAGGAGCTCCTAATATCGTCAGCTGTTCCACTGAAAACCAAGACCCCCCTGAACTCCATTGCTGCATTAGTACCTTATTGTAGCTGCTTCCCTTTTTTGTCTGCTGCCTTAATCTGTGTCACCACATATCTTCATGTTGCTGTTCAGACTAGTCAGATCCCCAGCCTTTCCCTTCTACATGCCTTTGCTCCCATGAGCCCCTCAATACCAGTTTGATTCTCCCCCCTTCCAAATTACTTTCATTAGTGGGGACTGGTGCCTGTGCCTGTGTCTGCGTATTGAGCCATATGTAGTGATAAAGAAGCCCTCATATTTTTGTTCTTTGTTGCAGGGAACTTCCCTCCTCCCACCACTCCCGAGGAGCTGGGTGCTCGCATATTGATCCAGGAGCGCTACGAGAAGTTTGGTGAAAGTGAGGAAGTGGAGATGGAGGTGGAGTCCGATGATGAAGATGAAAAGCAAGAGAAGACAGACGAGACCCCATCTCAACTAGACCAAGATACGCAAGTGCAGGATATGGATGAGGTAAGTAGCTGGGTGATCAAAGGTACTTTCATTACATAGAAATTTAATGTGGCTTATGGGGCTCTGCAATCTCTCACTTCATGGAATCCCTGTGCTTTGTGGTATTCAGTGATTTTTATCCCTAAAAACAAGTTCAGTCTTGGCCTATCAATCTGCTGGCCAGAACCCCTTGTCATCCATTAAATCAATGAATCATAGAGTTGGAAGGGACCTCAGGAAGTCACCTAGTCCAACCCCCTGCTCAAAGCAGGACCAACCCCAGCTCAATCACCCTCCTAGTGACAGACCTTTTCCTAATATCCAAGCTATACCTCCCCCACTGCAACTTAAGACCATTGCTCCTTGTTCTATCATCTACTACAGTGAGAAGTGCTGTGTTCTCATGTTCTCTATCAAAGTACAATCTCCATGAGATAATTCCAGGAATGTTGCTGTCAGTACTGAGGGACTTTCAAAGTCCTCTCATTAGAGAAAGCCAGAACGACTTTGTCATATTAAATAGATCACTTTTCATTGTATGACTGACACATTCAGAAGCCCCTTAGAAGTTAGCTATTGACAAACTGCTAACTTACCTGGAAGAAGAGATGGGCAGAGCTATGGCTAACTGGTGCCAAAGCTAGAGGTGAGAGCTGCAGTAATTTAGAAAGAAATGAGGTACCTGGTTCCCTTTTTGGGGAATAATCAAACTCTCCACTCTCCTTAAATTACAGCAACACTAGTGCTTGCATCTTTCGGCTATTTTAAAGAATCTCTGTAGATACATAGCACAAGCTGCTTGGTTGCAGTGTGTTGACCTCTGACACTTCCATTTTTCCGAATGAGGGGAGGTCCCATTACACAACCTGCCAATAAAGATATTTCAAGTGGCTTGAGGTTTCCCATGGAGAAACTGTCAACAAATGAAAAATGAGAAGCTGAGGTATGTAAAGAGGAAAGCCTATTTCACTTTTGTAATGTGGACATCCAGAGACGTTGCGTCCGCAATGTTGTCCAGTGCCGAGATTCGCTCGAGACGTGGAGTAGCTCCATAATTCCCATTCACTTGATGCATAGATTTTTTTGCTCTACAGGACTTCCAGTGCAGTTGCTGCACGTTCTGTGTTCTACCACATTTGCAGTTCATAACTTGTTTGTTTTAATTTAAGGGCTCAGATGATGAAGATGAGGGTCAGAAAGTTCCACCTCCTCCAGAGACCCCGATGCCACCCCCTCTTCCTCCAACTCCAGATCAGGTCATTGTACGGAAAGACTATGATCCCAAAGGTAAACTAGAGTTTGGTAATGATGAGCAGTTTAATTTCTTACTGAATAGTCTCACACGACCTTGCTTCTAAGAGGTGCAGTCAGGTTAGGCATTTATAACAGTGCGGTTTTGTTCCTTCAGCCTCCAAGCCATTACCACCTGCACCAGCCCCAGACGAATATCTTGTGTCTCCCATCACTGGAGAGAAGATTCCTGCCAGTAAAATGCAAGAACACATGCGAATTGGACTTCTGGATCCCCGCTGGTTGGAGCAGAGGGATAGGTCTATCCGAGAGAAACAAACTGACGATGAAGTCTATGCCCCAGGTCAGTCTGGGGCCTCTAACAAAGCTCCAAGAGCTACCCATTTAAAAACCCTTGTTTAAATCTAATTTAATCATGTCAAACTGATCTGTATCAGTGGGTACTTTGATATCTCTTTAAATGCTGATTTGTGAACTGTGCTTGTTTAGTATACATATTTTGGTTAATTGAATATGTAGCCATCAAAAACACTGAAGCTTTCCTGTAAACATTGAAAGGAGCTGTTCTACACGCATCATTAACTTCCATTAACTATTCTTTGATAACAGTGGTATTGAACTAGTTGGTACAGAAAATATTCTTTGAAACAAGGGATTAGAGAATTAAGCAGGATCTGAGTCGTCTGGATCTGTTTTCTCATGTGAGAAAATGTCTGACGTCTTCCCTGTCTCTGCCTCTCTGCAGGTTTGGATATCGAGAGCAGCTTGAAACAACTGGCCGAGCGTCGTACCGATATCTTCGGTGTGGAAGAGACTGCTATTGGTAAAAAGATTGGAGAAGAGGAGATTCAGAAACCAGAGGAAAAGGTGCAGTGCAAATCTTGCTTTAACCTTGTCCCCAGCTGTCCAGAACATCTAGACATGGGAGTCTTCAGGGACTCATGTTTGTAAAACAGCAACCCTCATTTATCTGCAAGTCTGATCTGAGCTTTGACAGTCTGATAGATTCTTCTGACTCTTTTTCCAGGTGACCTGGGATGGCCACTCTGGCAGCATGGCCCGCACACAGCAGGCTGCTCAAGCCAATATCACCCTGCAAGAGCAGATTGAGGCTATCCATAAGGCTAAGGGGCTGGTGCCAGAAGATGACAGCAAAGAGAAGATTGGTCCTAGCAAGCCCAATGAGATGCCCCAGCCTCCACCTCTCTCAGCAGCATCAAATCCTCCATCTAATGCTCCCTCAATCGCATCTGTACCGCGGCCTCCATCGGTAAGCATTCTTACAGCCAAGAACAGCTGCTTTGATGCTGAATTGGAAGTAGATTTTACTGGGTCATGTTAGGGTGCTGCATGGAAACAGGTGATTAGCAAGTTAAGAGATCACTTTAGTTAGTTTAATTAGTTCTCAACCATAAAGCTAACCCTAGAGGCAAGTTTAAAAAATATTAGAAATGGAAAATTTTCCAGTAGCTGAGGTATCAGAAAAGGGATGATATTGAGCTGGAGAGGAGAGAAACTCAGGCAGTGACAAATCGAAGAGGAAGGAAATGTGGGCGGGGAAGGTGCCCTGAGGGACAGGAAGGTGAACTAGATTAAAGGGTGAAAGCCAAGATGTGAAGTGAAAGTAACAATTTTAAGCAAAGGCGTGGCACAAGAAACGGTAATAACAGTGCGCAGCTCACTTGGACAGCCCCACTGAAGTTGTCAATGTTTGAGGTTGTCAGCCTTCTCCTCATGTGGCTGTTCAAAGAGCTGTCTCTGAGATGACTCTTTATGGTGTGCAGTGTGGCTCCTGACTATGGGGGTGGGAGGAGAGTAATTACTGGGGTTTGCATTTACTGAGGCTTCTACACCAAATTCCCAGGAAATTTGCAATTGAGGAGAATGGCAGTAGCAACTAAAAGTACACATACCCTTGACCAGCTGTGCTTGTAATCTGTCCGCCAAAAGAGTCAGACTGCAACTCTCTGCAGGCGTTGATCAGCCCTTGTGAACAGTATAAGAGACCGAATCCCTGCGTGACTGGAATCACAGCTTGTAATGTCTTCTTTCTAGATGCCGCCCCCTGTTCGCACCACGGTCGTTTCTGCAGTTCCTGTCATGCCTCGTCCGCCAATGACTTCTGTGGTCCGTATACCGCCAGGGTCTGTCATTGCTGCCCCCATGCCACCAATAATACATGCCCCACGCATCAATGTTGTCCCGATGCCACCGTCTGGTCCCCCCATGATGGCCCCTCGCCCGCCTCCCATGATAGTACCAACAGGTCAGTGAGTTGAACAGTTTTGAAGCGTAATTGTGAGACTCATTTCTGTCTTAACATGGTTTGGTGGCTTGACTGCTTGCCATAAATCATAACTGACCTGGTAGATAAAGGTGCAGTTGAGAACTATATCTGAAGACATTCAGAGTTCTTTATGGAGGTCACTATGGCCCTTGCCTCTTGGCTACAGCACTGACTGACCACTCTGTTAAGTACTCATGGGATTGTTAGAGGTGGCAACTCCCTCTCTTGGGGGCCCAGTGAAGATTAAAGATCCAAGGCCCTTTCTGAAAGAGTCAGAGAAACCGGCTAGCACGTCCTGTCATTAAAACCAATTCTAACATCCAATCCTACGGGTGAGCTGTTGCTGAGTGAATAATGGCTGTTGTGTCTGCCTCTAATTATTGCAGGCCTGAAGAAGAGTTGTGTGTAAGCTCAAAAGTTCTCTCACCAACAGAAGTCTTTCACCAACGATACAAGATATACCTCACCCACCTTGTGTCTCTAATATCTTGGGACTGACACAGCAGCAACACTTTAATTACTGCAGTAACTTACTAGCTTTTAACTGTAGTGCCTTTCAAACCAACTATACACTGACAACTGTCCTACTATTGACGTGTGCCTGACTAGGGCTCTTACCTTTCCACATGAGCCACAAAAACGTGCTGTTCATTGATTCTCCTGGGTCTCTTCCCCACATGTAAAGGCCTCTAGTAGCATCATATGTTTGTGTGTTACCACTTGGTATGTTGTTAATTTCCTCCTTGTCTAGTGGTATTTCCTTTCGGGTCTGTGCCAGCCTACTGCAGAAATGTGTGTTAAAGGAACTGTTGCTGAATGTCATGTAGATGTGTTACAGTTCTCCTCTCTTATTTCAGCCTTTGTCCCAGCCCCTCCTGTGGCTCCAGTCCCTGCCCCAGCGCCAATGCCTCCTCACCCCCCACCACCCATGGAGGATGAACCTGTGTCTAAGAAACCGAAAAGCGAAGACAGCCTGATGCCAGAGGAGGAGTTTCTGCGCAGGAATAAGGTATGTATTTGAATAGCATCACAGTCCTGCGGCTTATCGTGCAGTGCTGGGAACTCTGACAACACTGGAGCATGCAGCCTCTCCCGAGAAGAGGCTGTTGCCTCTAAAATGTACCTGGCTCAATGGACTGGCATTCGGGAGGGAAGCTGGCAGGCCCAAGTACCTCATGAGAAAGTGACTGTGCATCTCTGTGAAATAGCTCCTTCCTGTCACTGTCCCTAGAGCAACTGAGTTACTTTCCATTTAGCTGGGAAGTTGTGTATAAAAACTGGAGAGAACAGAACTGGAGAGAACAGCAGCATGGAGAAATCCGATCTTAAGGAAAGGTTAAGTATGCAAAGGAGCTTTTAGTAGTTCTCCAGTTAACACAAAAATGGTAAAGACCTGTTAAACTGTGTCTATTCCCTACGAAGGAAGGAAGTGTCCCCAGCTCATAGGTGAATTGGATATTAAACGGAGTTGTAATTCCTTCCCCATGTCGGTCGCTCATTGCATCTTCTCTGAAACGGAACTGTAAATTCTTTTGGGTGGTGAACATTCCTTGCCCGGTACAATGGGGCCTTTTGGGGTAGATGCTGTATACGTGCACACGATACGTTGAATACTGATTCTAGAAGGCCCCTGGTAGTGTTCCCCATGTCACTGAGTCAAACCAGCCAATGAGCAGCCAGAAGTCAGTAAGGGATAATTGGAGGAGGGTGGGGTCAGCCAGAACTATTGAACTTGTGACAAAATGACTTGCCAAGTAAGAGTAACGAAGCAAACTAAACGTGAATGTTCACTCCCGAGTAAGAGGGAATTGAAAGGTGCAGTCATGGCCCCCAAAGTACCAGTGAAGTGGTTGCTTCTTGTCACCACATCTGTCTCTTTATGTGCTAAGGAGCATCTGTATGTGTAACTACGTGTTTAATTTTTTCTAGGGTCCAGTCACAGTTAAAGTTCAGGTTCCCAACATGCAGGACAAGACTGAATGGAAACTGAATGGCCAGGTGCTGGTGTTCACCCTTCCACTCTCTGATCAGGTACGTGGCTTGTTAACCTGGCCTCAACCCCTCTGTTCCGTTGCTGAGTGTCATTGCCGGGAGGACAGCATCTGAACTGCCTGGCGGAGTCTAAATTCTGGACTTCCCACATTGCAACTGTGTGTGTGGGGGGGGTAGGGGAATGGGGGGTGCTGTCCACTTGTGCCCTGCCTTGTGTGCTGGAGGGACTGAGTTCTCTGCTTGTTTTTAGGTCTCTGTTATAAAGGTTAAGATTCACGAGGCCACAGGGATGCCAGCAGGTAAACAGAAGTTGCAGTATGAGGTGAGTGCCTGACCGTGTTACGCTTCAAATGATCTCACACAGTTTCTGCAAAGGCTCTACCTCTTTCGGCGCATAGGCTGGACGGCAGACTGTGAATGAGATTTGTTCTGTGGTTTTGCTCTTCGTCTAGTCCCCACGGCAGTGTAAATCTGTTGAAGCCAGTGGGCTTTCTGGGAAATGACACTGATGTAACTAAGCTGATTTCAGCCTCACTGTATGTGGCGTTAGAACGCTACCATACAGTGTGTACTCACTGAAGTAGCTTCCTCAGAGCCCTGCTGCTTTGCGTGTACTCTTCTGCACCCGCAATGAGACTCTGCTTCAGCCTTTACTCCAAGGACCGCATACATGTTGACTTTCCTATGAAAATCCCACAATCCATGTACATGTATGTGCAGAACATCTAAATATCGAGAAATGCTTAAAAAAACCACTATTACTACAGAGTATAATCATGCATGAAGTAGGATTTTTAAAGCCATTGTAACCCAGCCAACTCTAAAGGGAGTTTTGCTAGAACAGCAAAAGGAACATATCTCTAGCCTCAGCAGGAAAAGCCAAAACTTGGTATAGAGCTGTTTAAAAGATGGGAGGGAAAAAACCCCCAAACTCCTTTCTTTTATAATGGCCAATGTATATTCACACACAAATCTAGATGCTTCAAAACCATTGATCTGTGTTCTGTCTTTTAAAGACTTCACTTTTGAGCAAAACCCAAGTCTCTTAAACTTCACCCTGAAAAAGAGTAAACCTTTGTCTCCGTGCAGTCTGGCTGCGGTGTGGAAATACAGCAACAGCACTAAAGCCCAACTCCTGTTAGCAAGCTCTTCCCCATCATCTCTCTGGGGTCCCTCAGGCAACCCAGGATCCCTCCTAGTTTAGTCGTGAACTTCCGAATTGTCCATGTTTGAGAAGCCCAGAGTGTTGAATCTTTCTGGAGGGAGTACAGAGACCTCTTGTGTCTTGCAGGGCATTTTCATCAAGGACTCCAACTCTTTGGCTTACTACAACATGACAAGTGGCTCTGTGATTCACTTGGCACTCAAAGAAAGAGGAGGCAGAAAGAAGTAGAAGCCATGGAGCCCACAGCTGCCAGATGCTCTGCCATTTGTGTGAACCTAACAACAAGAATCCTGTGGCTTCTGGGGACGCTGACAGGGTGAAACATCACCTGTGATACTTAGTAATCCCCACTTTGGAGCTATTGACTGCATTTTGGTCCTTAGTCCTGTATCCAAAAATCAGACCAGTCACAGGGCTGGAGAGAATTCATATCACCCAGACAAAGCCATGTAAACATTGTGACGTAGCAAGTAATCTTAGCAGCTCTTGTGGTATTTGTGATGCTTTGCTAGAATGCTGTTCTCAATGATCACTATCTCCATTTAATTCCCTACAGCAGCAGCATTTCAGTTTGAGGTCTTGCCTGGGTTGGACTTTAAAATCCATCTTCATTTTGCAAAGGGGTTTGTGATGACACAGGGAGTATCACCTGCCTGACTAAAATGTTAGCCTTTTCACTTAACTTTTTTAGTAATTGAGAGCTCCTTTACTTAATATAAGCCCTTTGCTCCTTTTGTGTGTGAAAGATATGTACAAAAAATTCCTGCAGTGATGGCCTTTGGATTTCATCCTTCTTTGGAACGACTGTACTTTGCTGCTGGTTTTGATAGAGGCTCTGAGATTGCGTGTTTCCGATCATCCTGTACAGTATGTGACTTGTTTTAATAAAATTCCAATCTCAGTAGTAATTCTTCATTCCTTAGCTGGGGCTGTCTTGTATATTGAGACCGACCCACTCCTGCATATATCCCAAAAGGCATTTGAGCCTCTTTTGTGCAAGTATTTAAAAGCTGTGTTGAAAAGACATTATTTTAGCCCCCAGGAGGGTATAGCTGTTTCATTGGATCCTTCAGGCAGTTGTCGTCTGGTCAGGAGGTCTTCAGTGTTTGATAGTAAATTCTGAGCTCTTAAAATCATCCCAATCTGTTGCTCACACAACTTAAAAAACCCCCCCAACTAGCAATGTCCTTTGTCTTATTTTTATATGAAAGAAAATGGCTCTTCATTTCTTAGAGCTGGCAGCATGAGAGAAGAGACTTGTCTTTGCATGTCCATTACATTAGGGGTCAAGGAACAACCTAGGATGTCCTTCACACTCCTAGCCCACAAAGTTTGGGTGGATAAGAGCAGATGATACTGCTGTTGGAAAAGTGCATGGACAGAGCCCACCAGAGGTGGCTGGCAGTGCTCCAGGCCCACAGAACTGGCAGTTATTGATGGCCAGCTGCTCTTCAGCTGCCACGTGTGGCTGAGAAAGTAGATCAGCACGGTAGTGAGCTGGATGCACTAGAACAACGTGACCTATGCTGTGAGAGATGGAGCTGTGCCTCTCAGGGCTGCTGGGAGCCAGTGAGGAAGGTGGTGTTGGGCCCTGTATGCTGGAGGCAGATGCTGCTGGCTGCCTTTTTAAAAAGGCAAAACAAAAAGACGCTAGCTAGGTGCGTGCTCATAAGCAATTCTTGTTTCAGAACGTCGGTGTTTGGGGGAAGCAGAGAGCAGTAGCCTAGGTCACAGTCAGAACTGCGGGGGTGGCACGCTCAGGCAAGGCCTGCAGGGCCTAGGTTTGGGTGCTAAAACAACTTGCATAGCCAGAGGCAGGGGGGTTACCCCAGAACCAACCGACAGACACTGCTGTAATGGCCGTAAGAATTTCTCTCACCATCTGAGGCTTTTAATCTCTTCCACCCTGTACCACCTTACTCATTACACATTTGGAGAGTCGTGACTATAAACCCCCGTTCTCAGCTGGGGGGATGGGGGAATTAATGTCTGGTGGGAATTGTCATTGTAAAACTGACTTAAACCATCACTAAATCAGCAGGCTGTGGGTGTCAGGGCAAATGAGTGAAGACGCTCCTGTCTTTCCTTAACACTTGCCATCAGAGGGCCTGACCACCTCAAAATCTCACTGAAGTTCTGGAGCTGATCATGGCTAGAGCTCGTGCAAGGTCCTTGGCACTGTCCTAAGGCTGTCTCTCCACGGTAGGGTATAGGCTGGGTAGTAGAGGCAGCCTGTGCCAATGCAAGGAGATCTTCTGACAGCCTGCAAATGCCACATCCCAAAGGGTGGTAGCTGTGCCAGCAAGCCTTCCATCAGTATCGCTGTGTGTACGCAGGTATGGCTGTTGGGCAGGAGTGTGGGGTTTTTTTTTCACACCCCTGCCTGCCATCGCTGTGCCACTGTAACCTTTCAGGGTAGATAAGCCTTAGCTGTGGTCCGCTGTTTTGAGAGCCCCTTGGATTAGCCCAAATAAACCCAGTGAGTCTCTTCTAGCTGTGAGTTCAGTGGTTCTGTAGGGTTAGGTTGGAGGGAGTCCATAGAAATCATTTCATGCGGCTGGTTCGTAGCTGCAGGTTCTCACCGGGTCCTGGCCCGTCAGCTTTTGTGACTGGTGCGCTAGTCTCCTCCACTCCCAATTCAATGGGTGACCTGTGGGAATGGGCCCCAGTGAGCTACAGTAGTGCTGTCTCTCCGCATCCAAATGCACGGACTCCCGCCCCACAATGCACGTAGGGCTAGCCCAGATCTTAGTCTCAGGCTCTCAAGAGCAACCTTGTGGCACACTGAAACTGTTTAAAATTATGATCTCCTTCCAATTATCGGGGTTTCCCGGTCCTTGCAGGCTAGGGATGTGTAGCCGGCAGTCAGTCTGCAGCCAGCCAGCCTAGAGTAGAGGGGAGTTGTGCCTCTGTCTTAGGGAGCAGCCTGCTTTGTGTGTCTGGTTCAGGGTTCTTGGGTGTCATCGTTTTGAATTCTAAGAAGTAAAGTCATGTTACATTGCAACGCCCAGCAAGAGGATTTATAGTTTGCTCTAACAGCTCTGTTCACGTGCCATAAAACCTAACAACCTAGAGCATTACTGCAGGTCACAGCTGGATGGGACAGCAGGCAGCAACAGGGATAGAGAAGGAAATTGTCTGGGGACCAGCTCAGTGGCCCAAAAGGCTTAAAAGCTACTGAACTAGCCAGTCTCCTCCCTGCTTTCTATTGAGCTCTCCCATAACCCTCCCATCGCTGCTTCTCACAGCAGAAGGGCTCCAGAGACTTGGATTCCACCCCAACTTCTCGCTAGTTCCACCCCTGCTGATCTTATGGTGCAGGGCTTTTTCCCTTGCTGGGTAAGCTGGAGGAGACACTTCCAGGCTAGGCCCTATGTGGGGGGGGGGGGGGCGCAGCAGGAGAGAGGCTTTTACAAAATCTAATGGGGAGAGGGAGGAAGGACAGTTTAACGGCCTGCAATTGTACCTAGGAAACTGGGTTCGATTCATGGCTAAGCCTCTGGCCTGCTGGGCGCCTCCCTTTGGTCCAGATTTTCAAAGTATGTAGGTGCCTACTTCCATGGGCGTGAGGTACCCTGTTCCCCGCTGGCAAAGGGGAAGCCCTGCCCTGCCTCTCAGCAGCGTCGTGAGGGTAAATCCGTCAGGGGTGCAGACACGGCAGTCGGGAGCACCAGGAAAGCACTTCGCTAGACGGACACAACGGTGTCTGTGCCAGAAAGGTGGAAATGCTTAGCAGTAGGCCTTGCTGTCCCAGCCTGGCTCTCCCTTGCTGGGAATTTTGTCTGCCCCTTGGGAGCATGGAGCTGGACCCAGACACCAGATCTTGCTCCTCAACTTGAAACTCCTCAACCAGAATCCCCCAGAACGGAACAGGGATGAAAGAGAACCTGGAAAAGGTTTTGAGAATTAGATTCGTGGCACTAGGCTAACTCCAAAACCCTTTGTTGATGTGTGTGCGACTGATTCAGTCGCCATTGAAAGCAAGGTCTCCCGAGGGGAAAGAAGTGCTTTAATCCCCTGGGCTGGTCTTAGCTCTTCCCCCACCAAGCCATTGGAGCCCTGCAAGCACGATACTGGTCTGTGATCCTATTACATGCTTTTTTTTTTTTGGTGAGTGGTTAATTTTTTAATTTTCAAACAACCAACAAATACAAAAGGGTAAACGACTCATGGCTTGTGTACGTTACCAAATACTGCCGGTTTCACTGATGAAATGCTGCAATCATGCAACTTTACAACTTGTCGAAGATGCAACTCAGGCAATATTGGACGTGCATGTTAGGGTCTAGGTGGTAACAATAAAAAAAGACAGGTGCAAATGGGCGAAAGAGGGAAGAGGAAGGGACAATGCAGTTAGGTGGAATGGAAGTTTGGCATTATTGGAGCCATCTCAGCGTACCTTGTCCACTGTGTCAAGAAATGGAGTCCAAATGTCTTCAACCTCATATAATTGTTCTCTACATTGATTAGCTGCTGCTGCCTCGGGCAGGTGTGAATCCCAGTGCTCTATTCTGGGCACACGCCTACACCCCTATTTTCGTCAAATCATGCGCTAGGTGATCATTGTGGCCCTCGAGAACCAAGTC
>ML675694.1:273294-302821 GCA_007922155.1 Mesoclemmys tuberculata
CCGTCCTCTTACCCCCCTCTTCCCATGCTGGGGCTCCCCACACCCCGTTGCTTCCCTCACTTCCTTGCCCCCTCGGCCGGGACCCCACACCCGATTGCCCCCTCCCTGGGCCCGGAACCCCATTGTCCCCCTGCCCCCAGTCCCCGAAGCCATGAGCCCCGGGACACCCTGCTCTGGGGAGAAGGCATGTCAAAGCCTTTGAATATGTGTGGGGAGGGGCCAGGCCCCCCCCTTTTTTGCATGGGTGTAGTTTGGGGAGCAGGGGGCAGCACTTACCTGCTGCTCCGGGGGGCTGGAACGTTGTGCCTGGGGGGACACTAGGAGCTGCTGAACCAACCTGTAACCCCTGCCTGTGATGGGAGCCACTTGGTGCCAGTGTGGGGAGGGGGGCACCCCTAGGTCCAGCCCCTGTGCTGAGGTTTGTAGTTTGGGGGGGGGCAACACTGCCCCCTGTACTCCATACTATGCCCGTGTTAAAAAGTGGGGGTCCCCTGGTTCTGGCTCTGTACCTCTGAACCCCCTTTCCCCCCGAATAATGAGGAACAGGGTGTGCTGTGGGCCTCTCCCCCACCTGGGGGGCCCCGACACATGCCCTGAGGGAGATTGCCCCAATCTCCTGCTACCTTCTCCTTTGGGGGGATGCTCTTTCTCTTGAGGTCCCTTTGCCCTGCGGGCTCCCCTGCTCCTATGCCAGCTACCTTCTGCCTCCTCCTTGGACCCTTTTGGGGTCTACCCTTCCTCCACGGGACCTGGGGGTCTTGGTTTGAGCCCTGCCCCTCAGCAGTGTCCTACGATATTGGGGTGGCTCCGGATGAGCCTGGCTGCTTGCACACAGGGACCTCCCCTGTCTGCACCCCCACAACCCCCTCCCAAATGGAGCCACCCTCTGCCCACTCCGCTGCCTGCGTGCCCCTGGCCAGACCTCTCTGAGACCCGTTACCCTTTGGTCAGTAGGAGAAGCCCCTTCCTGGGGTCTCTGGCTCTGGCCTGGGTTTGGGAAACGGGTTCCCTCTGCCTGGCTCCTGATGGGGAAGGGTGTTGCCCCGTGTTGGCAGAGGCTGATGCTGTTGTGGGGGTGTAACTGGGGGGTTTCTTAGGAAGGGGATGACCCTGTTTGGGAATGGGGTGCTCATATCTGAGTGAAGGCCATGCAATCCTGGGCGGTGGGAAGGGGGCAAGTGGTCAGGAAGGATGGGGGGCACTGTCTGGCGGGTGGGACGTGTAACTGAAGGGGGTGGCATGTGTCTGGTCGGGTCTAAGGGCAGACAGCCAGCACGGGCTCGGCACCAAGATCTGGGGGAGGCTTTCCCTGGATGGTGAAAGTGCATAAAAATGCCTGCGGAGAAGAGAGGCTGGAGCCTAGAGTGGGAGATAAGCGAGAGCCGGGGAAATAAACAACCACTTCTGGCATTTGGGGAGGGGTGGAGGAGAGTGGACTCCACCCTCAGCTGCCTTGCCAGAGGAAGGGAGCTGGGATCTCCTGCGCTCTGGGTGGTGAGTGCGTCTGGGCTGCCTTGTTGCTCAAAGCTCGTCCAGGCTTCATTTGAGAGGGAGAGAGATCTCTGTAGCTTGTCTCATACCAGGGCATGGTCCCAGTGCCTAGGGCATCTGGCTTGGTGCAAACCTGCTAACTTCCCTGGCTTGCCTCCTGCCGCAGGAGAGAGGCAGAATGGGACCCGAAAGGAAGTGTGGGGCAGACGGCCCTTCCCAGCATCTGTAATGTGACTGCAGCTCCCCATGCTGTTCTTGCAGCCCTGGCTTATCAAATGGGGAAGTAAAGCATCAGTGAGGAGTGCGCTGGAGGAAACACGGCTCCTATGAGCTCTGCAGTGTGTGTCTGCAGGGCCTTTCCCGAGACTGTCAGTGCCTGCACTCGGAGCTGTGTGTTTTCACCACCGTGCCCCCAGTCTATGGCATCGTGTCTCCGAGCGGGGGCTGGGGACCGCCCTTTTGCACGGCTTGGGCCCAGCTACTCTTGGGCTATTGCTTGGTTCTCAGCGTGTTGCTTCCAGAAAAGATGTTGGTGAACTGAAGGGAGTTAGGGAGGCGCCAAATAAAAGGTCGGGGGCTGAAGAGCTACATGTGTCTGGCTTGGCTGATTGCCCATGGGAAGTGATGGAAGCCCCAGCTGTTGTGCATTTTAAAACTAGATTGGACAAAGCACCAGTTAAGGGGGAAACATACTGTGGTAGGGTGCATCCGGCACTGGCCCTGTGGTGATCTCATAGGGGTTTTCCATCTCCAGTCCCCGTGAGATTGGAAGAGGCTCTTTGCGGAAGGCTTCGCGAACAGCACCTGTGTATTGCTGCAGCCCCTCACTCAGGCAGAATTCAGTGGGACCTGCCTCGAGAGAGAGCACGCCCGACGCCAAGGTGCCCTGCAACCAGCCGCTGTGACCCCCGTGCTGTGTCCGTGGAAGCTGTGTGTTCGGGGCACTACATTTAGCAGGTCTGGAGTTGGCTCCTACTTGGCCTTTCAGGGCTGCTCCTTCAATCGAAGGGTCCTGCTCAGAATAGATGCAGGTTGCTTCCTCTTTCTTGGAGCTGGTACTCCTGCGTGGCTGGGTCAGTTCCTACACCCCAACCTCCTCCAGCTCTCGGCAGCGAGGCTCTCAGGAAGCCATTCTTTCGTACTTGTACAAACTCAGTTGATGTTAGCATCTCCTTGGCTCTGGGCTGCCCCTTACTTCTTGGGGCTTTACTTGCGTTAAGAGGACTGAGTGGATCACGCCAGCTTGCTGATGGTGGCCTGAAGATGCCCGGCTGTTTCCAGGGAGGGGACAGTCTCATTCCTGACATAGCTGAAATAACTAATACTTTGCTCTTTTGTAGCACCTTTCACCCACTCTGCAAACATGACCGGAGCCTGGACATTCCTGTAGGGCAGGTAGAATCGCGTACGTCAAATGGGCAATGTTTTGCCAACTCTTCTTTGCTCAAATCCTCTGCTTCTGGGGCGAGCTGATCACCTGAGACTCCCCGCTTTTCGTTTTTAAATAAGTTTCTAGCCCTTGTGGTTGCAGAGAGGCGCCGAATGCAGAAGGGACTTAAAATAACCCCACAAACGTACTATTTTTAAAAGCTCCTGACTTGTGAATGCTTGTGGCTGGCAGAGCTGTGCGAGGGGTGTGAAGAATGAGGGCATATAGAAGTGAAGTCCCACAAGTGAGACAATAGGAGAGTCTGGAATCAGAACCCAGGTCCCTAACGACAAAACGCTTTCTCTGGTGTGGAAGGGTAGTGTCACTAACCTTTTAACAAAGACTTAAAAGATCTCACCACTGGCATTGCATAGGCTTGTGTGGATGTAGTCGTCTTAGCCAGGAAAGGACACAGCTGGCACGCTAACTTCTAGGAATCCATGACTCGGCGCCGGTTTGCTCTCCAATCTCCAGTGCCACTGGATGCACGGACGTTTAAAGTTTACATTCAACATGTAAAGCTCTCCCTTTCTATAAGGCTGGCTGCCGTTGGTAGCTGGCATAACAGTAACACACAGCGGCTGCTGTGGTGTGTGCATGGGGCGGGTGAGCTTTAGAGCCGTGGTAACCACAGCGCAGTTGGATTTTTAAGTCTAGCAATGCTGTCCTTGTCTTTGACCCTAATAACGCTTTGCCCATGGATAGCACCTTCAGTCTGAGGAGCTCCAAGCATTTTTATAAACACCAATGGACTAAGCCACACCTTGGGAGGTTGAATTCCTGTTCGACCCCTGTGAAAACTGACTGTTTAACATGCCCCAGATCACAGAACCAGGAATAGAACCCAGGCGCCAGACCCCTGTGCTTTAACCACTAGACTGTCCTTCCTCTCCAGTTGACAAGTGCAAGAATTATCCTGCTTTAAGGGGAATTTGACTCCATGACCTCCTGGGGTAGCTCTCTTGTGGCTGGTGTCATTTCAGACAGTGCTTTCAAGTGCACCAGCCGAGCCTCTCTCAATGAAGAGAAGAGCCGAGCCTTGGAAAGGTGGCGTCGATGAGGTTGGGAGATGCACGAAGGCCGTGCCAGATGGCAGGAGCTGTGAAGAAGAAGGCGAGCTCACCATCGGGGGTGGGACTCCATGAGAGAATGGAAAGAGCTCCTGGAGGGTCTTACCAGCAAAGTCTTAGGCCTGTGGGAAGAAGCTGGGAATAGAAGAGGCTTCTGTCAAATCATAACTAATTTCAAGGCCTGAGTGTTCCCCTTCCATCCACTGATGTCAACTTCTGGTTACCTTGAGGCCTCTCTTTAATTCCAAGCACTAGATGGCTGTGTATTTTTGGCCATAGTGTAATTGGGGAAACTGTCCTGTCATCTGGTTCCCCTGGGTGCTGGCGTCCGGTGAGGGAAACCGCGGGCTGTTGGAACATCTGTAACTGTTGTAAAAGCCAGAGGTTATTTTAAGTGATCCAAAGGGGCTGTGGTGACAGAGCCGCCAGCCTGGCCTTGCAGCGGAAGCTGTTGGAAAGATTCTACGAGCCTGCTCCCTGTCTGAACCCCACCCTCCTTGAACTCCTGCAGCTGATCTGCCACTAGGAAGTCTGGCCGCTTAACTGTGACGCTGCTTTATTCACGAGCTGCTCAAGCTTTGCCCTTTGTGTGTCTAGAACAAGCTGGATTTGCTCATGTTTTAACAGAGATGCAGCTTCTTGGGGACTCCATATCCCAGCATGCAGTGACCTCTGCTCATGGTGGAGAGCTGTCCTCTGCGGGCTGCACCTCTTAGAGATGGAGGAGGCCCTGACTGCGCTATAGATCTCTAGGGAATGTGCCCCGGCTGCCTCACTTTAACTGGAATCCAGTTTTGCAGCATGCTTGTTTTCAGAGCGATTTTTGCAGCAGCACCCAGTGAAAGTGAGCCGTGCAGGGTCTGTTAGACGTGACCTCATTTGGGGCGGGAGTGGAAATTACAGCATGTTCCTCTAGCCAAGGGACAGCTGGCGGTATAGCCACTGATCGGCACCTCTGTAACTTGTGGGCATGAGATACGCCACTCAGTCTGCTTGTCCGTGCAGTTACTGCTGATGCATGGTTGATAGAGGGTCAGTGAGGCAGCCGAGCTAGCCTACCGCAGGTCACCGGTGCTAGCTGGGGGCGTCTCAGGAGGTGGTTTTCCCCTTGGTGCGTGTGTATTCTTCGAACACCAAATGCGAGTGTAAAATTCTCTGAAAGGTCAGGCAGTGCAGTCTAGTGGCTGGAGCAGGGACTTAGGGGTTGGGACCCTCAGTTTCTTGTCCATGTTCTGCCACAGATTCACTATGGCTTGTGAAAATCACTTCCCTATGCCTGTTCCCCCATTTTACAGATGGGGATATACATGTCCTCTTGAACCCGAAGTGCAGGCTTAATATCCAAGCGTAGAATACTGGGGGAAAAGGTGGCCTGACGCTTTTTTATTTTTTTTTGACACAGCCCCTTAGATCCTTTTCCTCTTGAAAAGGGTGTCCTGGAGCAATGCTGCTGTGGTTCAGCGTGCTGCTAGTAGGGTTATCGTTTTGTAAAATCCTTCTCGACCCTGGCTTCGGGTCATCATTGTGCTCAGGGCTGTACCAGGCTCCCCAACAAGCTTTCACTCGAAGAGACGGTGACGGAGGCTGCAGAGTTGAATGGCCTGTTGTATGAGCACCTGTCAGACTCAGCCAGCCATAAAGGTGCTTCTGCGGGCGACATCCCTGGAAGGGGCACAGGCAGCTTTGCAGAATGGAAAGCCAACTCCTGGAGTTAGAAACGCCTTGTGCTGGATCTGGCATTACGAGGCTTCTCCTCCGGGAGAGCCTACAGCCAGGATTTCGAGTGCGTGCGCCCTAGCCCCCTGCCCTGCCTGGGACCCATAGGGACGGGCATGCAGGGAGCAGGCGATTGGTCACTGCTGGCTCTGGGCTGTACAGTTCCCCTCCTGCTGAGAACAGTCCTAGGGCTCCTGTGACTCCTGCGGGTTGTTCCCCCCCCCCCCCGGCCGATGGCATTCTCGCCTGCAGTTCCTGTTCCTGTCTGGAGAGGCTTTCTCTGCTTGTGGCTTGGGGTTGTATTCTAGCAACTGCGTTTTCTGTTTACAAGAAGAAATTGTCACTGTTGACACATTCTCACCTTCTACTCAAGGGTTGTGAATAGGCCACAGCTACTCTAACTGAATGCACTTGGCTAGCACCTCCCCTCCCCACTGTTGTTCCGCACCCTTGGTTGTATATACACCCCTATCTGATTTCTGTTTCATGCATCTGAGGAAGTGGGTGCAGCCCATGAACGCTTAGGCCTGCAGAAATTTGTTCGTCTTTAAAGTGCTCCAGGACTCTCGTTGTTTTTTCTGTTTGTTAATCTGCTTCAGCTAATGCCCTGTGTCCCTGATCCGGGGCCCTCCTCCCGGCCCAGCCCTGAGCCCTGTGTTTCTAGCTTCAGCCCCCTGACTCGCTGGGATTGCGGGTGCCATGGGGCTGACGTCAGGCCAAAGTTGCTTAAGTGCTTTGGGGGTCAAGATGCAGCCATTTGACCAGTGGGGAGCAATCATGGGGTCTTTGCTTCTTGGGGTGGGATTCATCGCTTCCTCCGCTTCACATCCCCACCTTGGCGCTGCTCCTTCAGTCAGTGTCGTTTGAGGGGCTCCCTGCTCAGAGAAGTGGCTGCTGCCTCTGTGACACGCTCTGGGAGCGGCAAACAAGGCCCTAGGCTGGTGCATGGCAGCACTTTCTGGACAGGCTCCTCTGCTGTTGCAGCGCGACGTGGTGAAGGGGGGATTGGCATGGCCTGTGCAGGGAATCTGGGGAGTGTAATCCCCTCTTGAAGGCGGGAGGCGTCAGTGTGGGGGGACACCAGGGGAGATGTGAGCTTGCGGGCTGGGAACGGAAGAGCTCCTTGCTAGGAACAGGTACTGCTGTGGAGTCAGGGCGACGGCCAATTCCTAAACTATCTGGAGTGTTTGCTTCGAAACTTGCCAGACCAGCTGTGGGGTCACACTCATGCGTCCCTTCTCTTGCTCTCCATACTTCTGATGTGTCCATCCCCGTGGAGTCAGGGCTGTGCGGGGACTTGTTACAAAGCTCCCCTCCCGCACGGATTAATGCTCTTTAAGTGGACTCTGATCTATGTGGCTCACTGCCTCCCGTGCACCCGGCTGGGGGCTGGAAGCCGGGCGGTGGCGAGCTGCCGTTCTGGAAGAGGCGCTGGCTCAGGTCGGAGGCTAGCGGTGTGGCTGGAGAGGCTCTTTCCAGAGCGGCTGCCCTGTAATCCAGGCTTTCCTCTGCTGCATCCATGCACAGGGCAGCTTGTACAGCAGGGGGGCAACTTCACTGGGTGTTGGGGGGAGGTTCTAGCCAGTCCCTGAACATCAGCTGGTATCAGAATGAGATGTGGGGGGAATTTTGGGATCCTCAGGGCTGGTGGCTTGGGCCTCGTCCCGTCGGGGGCGACTGGGCGTGATTGAAGTGCCACATGCTGCCGTGTTGGGTTGGAGCCTGGTGTCGGCGTCGGGCAGTGTGATCGGCCAGGCAGGAGCAGGCGCAATGGTGGGAGCCCCCGAGCCCACACAGCGTTCCCGGGGCCCAGTGTGCAGAGAACAGCTGCTAGTCTCTCCCGTCCCCACCTCGTGAGGGGCATTGCTAGCAGTGAGATGGAGCTGGGCCCTGCACCCTCGCATGTGGGTCTGTTCCACTCGACAGACAAAGGGGACCGATCTGAGCGCACTCCTCCCCCACAGACTGCACTGGGGTTGGGGGCCCAACCCCGCAGGATGCTCTGGGGCCAGCTGGCCTGGACAGCAGGGCTGAATCCCCGAGCTGGGCCACATGGGCTCCCATGGCAGCTGAGCACACGTCACCTGCCATCTCTGGGGTTGACCCTTCATCTTCCATGGATGCCTCGCTGGGGTTGGAAATGTTGTCTGCTGCCACGTGAGGTGCCCTCCAGCAGGGCCCTGGGCTGGGTCGCGGTTACGGTGCCCCGCTCCGGATTATGGCTAAAATCGCAGAGCCCGGGGTGAAAAGGCTGCTGGGAAGCTTTGCGGTCACTAGATGAGCACAGCTCCAGAGACAGGTTAGACCCTCCTGGCGCTGGGGGAGAGGGGGGAGCTCTCCGGGAGCTGCTGGACAATGCCCCTTTGTTGCAGCTCCGTGAATGAAAGCTGGGGTGGGCTCGAAGTGGCAAAGCCAGGTGGGGCCCTGCTGTGCCAGCCCTGGAAGCAGCCCTGATCTTCTGGGGGTGGGAGCTCTGCGCCCCTGCTTTGGGTTGCACATCTCCCGCCACCCCCACGTCCCCCAGTGTCATGTTTGCTGTGCGGTCAGCATTCTGTTAGCCGACATCAGCAAAGAGCCGCTAGGCGCGGGGCCCTTCTCAAGGCGGCCTGATTGCAGAGAGTCCAGGCTCTGGCCTGGCTTTATATCTGCGACTCCTGTTACTCATTTCTGTCTTGCTGTGCTTTTCCTGAGGAGACTGGGAGCTGGTGAAACGTGCTGCCCTGAAGGTCTGTTTATCCCCTGGCGCTGCCCTGCCAATGTACCATGGCCCTCAGAACAGGGAGCTTGTATTCCAGCAGCACCTAGGGTGCTCACCCAAGATTGGCACTCCGTTGTGCTAGGCGCTGTGATGGGCTGTCATTTGGCTGATGTGCATTCAAAATCGCTTCCAGGGAAGCAGAATTGAATCTGAGGGTAGCTAGTTTCTTATGACACATTGCTGGTTCCCAGACCATTGCCTGCTGGGGTCCATCTGTCCTCCGTGGCTTGTGTTGAGCTAGCGGTGTGCACAGCTGTTACAGGGGGTTGTGCACCGCTGGGGCGAGGAGCCTGTGGGAAAGGCCTGTTTCCTTTCCATTGTAGGTGCTGTCCAAGTTGCTTGTGGATTGCCCCTTTGGCACAGCACAGACCATTCCTGGATGCAGGATCTAACCCTTGGTGCAGTGCGTTGTTGCCAGTTTATTAGCTTCCTGAGCTCCTGGCGCGTGCCCCCCCCCAGGGGGGATAGTACCTGTGGTGGGGCTGGCTGGCTGCTCTTGTGTGGATGGGGGCTGGGCTGTGGTTTGCTTTACACCAAGTAACACTTAATATGCATTTCCAGTGGTGAGAGTGAAACGGCTGCCAAGTTCACGAGCTCTCATGTCCATCCTGTCCCGAGCGCGTCCCTCTGGGCCAAGCTGATCTGCCCTCGGCTCTCCAGGCCTGAGACAAAATGCTGCTGTTGCTCTGTAGGACCTCCTGGTCGCTGGTTGGGAGGTAGATCTCTGCCGGTTGTGCCAGACCAGGGACCCTGGCTTTGAAGCCTCACCTTGGCATGACTTGAAGCTGTCGAACCTTAAAAGGGGGTCAGAGCAATGCCTGCTAGCTGGCTTAGACTCCATCCTGGGGCTCTCCAAATCCACAGCCCAGATGCCAGGGGCAGAGGCAGTGAAGAAAATGACTGTATGAACTGGAGAGGAGCCGGATGGCCTCATGGGCTGCGGAGGGCAGCAATGTGGCCCATGGATCCCCAGGAGTAATGCAGTAATGCCCAGCTCGGCTAGACGTACGTGTGTTGACTACGATCCCGCTAGCACGCTAAAGCCAGCACTGTGACCATAGTGCCAGGGGTGCCCATTACAGTCCTGCCTGAGAAGCTGGGTTCCCTCTTGGCTGGCTAGCCTGGGTCACGCCGCTTGCACAATCAAAGCGAGCTCGTGGAGCCCTGCCCATTGGGAATGGCATCTCTCTGCTGCAGCGTAGCTGTGCTGCAAGTTGGGACTAGCTGCCAGTCCAGAGTCTGCTAGTGCAACACCCTGGTGTGTCTTGTTCTCCAAAGCCCTGCGAAACCCGCACTCCTCTGCCCCACAGAGCAGGGCATGGGCTGCTGGCTCTTTCTGTGGCTAGGGAGCCTGTGCAGAATGGCCCAGATGCTGCAGGGATCGAGTAGCTCGACAGCACCCATCTCGTTCTTTCTCAGGCGTCTGGGTCGGGGAGCAGCGACTGGCTGATTGCAGCTGTTAAAGGTTTAGTATTCAGGGGCTTAATCAGGACTTGTTAGGCCCTGTACAAACCTATCCACACTGCTCAGCAGGGCAGGCGCTTACAATCTAACTAGTACCAGCTGTTCCGTCTGCCCCTCATGCCATTGCTAGCCAGTGTCGGGAGGCAGAGGCTTGGGTAACTGGCTGGGGTCGGCTCAGGAAAGGTGATCTGAGTGTAACGGGCAGGGTGGGAGGAGAGGAGTGGGGGGCCAAGCTGGTGTGGCTGCCGGTGCAGGGGTGGCAGGGGATGGCGAGAGGCTTGGCTTGGTGGAAAAGGGGCACTTGGGAGGTTTCTCGAGGACGGGGCCAAAGAGCTGGAATCCGCGGTGGGGAAGTGGGGGAGCTGATGCAGGCATTGAGCGGCAGTGAGCAGCTGGCGGAGAAGAGGGATCTGCTGAGTTGGAGCTGGTGGGAGCCGGGGGCTGGGAGGGAAACACCTGGAATGCAGGCATGTGGCCAGGGGTGAAGCGGCCAGGATGTGCAAGGAGAGGGCAGGAGGAGTCAGAGCAGACCCCAGGTCTCGAGCATTTTGTATGCAAGGGTGATTCTCAGCAAGCCCTTCAGCAGCCAGGGCTCTCCAGACCCCGCTGTGCTAGGAAGGACGGAGGGGTTAGGGCTGCCCGAGCCGTTCCCCTCTGAACTAGGGCAGGGAGCTGTGCTGGGGGGTGGCCCCTGTGGAGCAGGCCTGCTTGGGGGTGTCCTAACTCTGAAAGGGCTGCAGACTCCCTGCTCTGACTGGAGCCGTGCAAAATGCAGACCCTGACTTGGAGGCTTTGCCCCTTTGACGTGATCTCTTCTCTCCCCGTGCCCTAGGCTGGAGGAGCTGCCCCTGGACGTGCTCAGGCAGAGGGAGTCCAAATGGCTGGATATGCTCAGTAACTGGGATAAATGGATGGCCAAAAAGCACAAGAAGGTAAGTGCACTGAGAGCTTCCTGCCTTCAGTGCTGATCACCCAGCCCCTGGGTGCTGGGACGGGGGGTTGGTGCGAATGCTCCCGGGGCGGGGGTTTCCTTCCTTGTGCGTTCCCACTGCATAATCCTCTCTGGACGCTTCAGCGTGCTCACCCACACTGGCTCTCAGCCGCGCGAGCTCAGTAGGGAGCGTTCTCATGGAGGGAGAGAGCGGGGGGCGCTGCTGCCTGCTCTGCCTTTCTTGGAGCTGTTTGGCCGGCTCCGTTGCTGTGGTGTCACTGCGCTGGAGGAGTTGGTGGCAGGGCAGCTTGGCTTTAGGAGGGCCTCCTTCCCCCACTGGGGTGTGTCCTAATCTGAAAGGGGAGGAGCCTGAACTAGACACGCCCCAGGTCTTCCAAGGCAGGCAGGCAGGCAGACAGACAGACAACTCTGGGAGCTGAGCTGTGCCCCAGCCTTAGCAGGAGGGAGGCTTAAAGGTGAAAACCAAAATTCCTTCCCAGTCTGACACCTGCCTTGACGCTGAGTGTGGGAATGCCTGGTTCCTCGCTGCGTGGTGTGCTGAGGCGATGTCAGCGCGCTGTGGATGTCCATCTGGCTCAGGGCTCCCTGCCCTCCTGTATTGCGAGGGCAGAGATGTGCCCTCAGACGCCACTTTCTCTGGCATCTTTAAAGGGACAAATCTTGGGGATTTTGGGAACTCTGAGCTTTTGTACCGTAACTTCTCAGTTTGGGGCTGAAGAGGCTTGGCTAAGGGCCCACTGTAGTCGCTCGCTGGGTGAATCCCCTGGGTGGAGCTGTTTCCTCTTGTGCTCTGCTCTGTTTTGTTGTTCCGGGGAGGGGATTGGGTTCTTTGTAAAAAAGATGGAAAGTCCAGCCCCAGAGCTCAGGAACCTTTGGAGTCCTCCTGGACTGTGCCCAACACAAACACTGGCTGCCCTGAAGAGTCACTGAACTGAACAGAGATGCCAGGTAGGAATTGGAGGTTTCCCCTAGGTCGCTAGTCTGCATCCATCATGGATCATCTGAGAGTGTAGGCCAGGGGTGGGCAATAAATTTTGCAGAGGGGCCACTCCACTAATTTTGGTAAGTTGCTGCGGGCCGCACCTTTCTACTAGATCAGTGAAACCCCATTATGTTCTTTCCACAACAAAGTAATTGCACTTAAGAACAAGCAACTGAATACACATTTCTCCAAAGCTTATCTTAGGAGGCAATTCCTATTGCAAGTCATTTTGTGAACACGTGTCAAATTTGTAACAACACAAACGCTAAACTTTTACTTACAACTTGCGCTCAAGCACTTCCCGAACTTCCTGCTTCTGGCCACGTGACCGGAAGCAGGAAATTCGGGAAGCCACCGACCGAAAAAGCTCCAATTGAAGGTAGCTTAAGCAGAGCTTGGGTTGACCTGCTTTCAAAGTGGGTGGCCCATCCCGGCTCACTCATAGCTACACCCCTGCATGGAGGAAGATTCTATTAATTTCCTCAATTGCCGGGTATCATGGTGGGCCGGACAGAAATGGTAGAGGGGCTGGATCTGGCCCACGGGCCATAGTTTGCCCACCCCTGGTCTAGGCCCTCCTGTGACCCGGGCTGTAGAGGGGAAGCAGTGTCGTCTTGTTCTCTGCCCCCCGGCAGCACAATTCTGTGTGAGAAGCAGACACTGTCTTGCTCCCAGTTGTTTCTCTGTTGCAGTCCTCAATAAAACTAAATGCGGTCGAGGGTTCTTCTGGCAGCATCTTTCCTGACTCTTGCGCTGGCTCTCAGAGGAATCCCTCGTCCTGCTGCCCAGTGTTCAAGTCGAGCCCCCGTTGCTCCCAGGAGAAGGCAGGCAGTTGAACAGGCAAGGTGAGCTCACAGCAATCCAACTGCTTCCGGCCAGGCCTTTTGCTGTTAACGTCTCACACGGGTGGGCTCCAGCCCTGGGTTGGTGCCCCACCTGCTTGCTTGCAGCCCGAGATCCTTCCCTCCTTGCAGCTAGGCCTGATCGCTGCACAGATCTCTGCAGCGCTGCGCCCAGGGTCTGAGTTGGAAAGCACCCGGCACTGCACGTCTCAGGCTAGCTGTGCCAGAGCAGAACAGTGTCGTCTTGCTGCCGGGCTGGGAGTCAATCTTCGGAGGCACCACAGCTGTCTGGCCTGCATCAGGCTGTTCTGTGGGTAGGTCCTTCCAGGCAGACTTCCCATTAAGACTGAACGGACCGTAGTATCTTTAGCTGCTGAAGTGAATGGTCCCTTATCTAGGCTTATTAAAGTCCAGTCGTGTTCACGCTAAGCTATGCTGGCCTTGGGTTTCAACGTTGCTGTTAGGTGTCCCCTCGTTCTCTCCTGGTGGGTTTGGTTAAAGGGAAACGTGGCTACCCACTGGCTGTGGGCATCAGTTGTATGGTTCATCTCAAACCCCACCAGACTAACCAGTCAGCCTGTGCAGTGTAGCCCTTCCCTGCTTGCATCTTTCCATCGCCTTCCTGTTGGCTTAGTCCAAAGCCTCCCTCCTTTCTCGTCCCAGATCTTTCGGCTGGATTTGGAGAAAACGGGCTGCTGGGTCTCTAAGCACACCTGGCAGTGGGAAGCCACCGTTTCCATGCACTGAACTCTCCAGATAATCTTCTCTTCCCTTTTGGGGCTGGGCAATGGCAGTCGCACAGGAGGGTCTGAACTGAGCTCCCATTCCTTGCTTTGCCTGATGCATCTTTTCTACCGTCCCTCTGTACAGAGCAACCCAGGGGAGGGGAACTTTGAATGCTGGTGACCTTAGACGACTGAATGGAGCCAGAGCAGCACGCCAACAGCCAGGCTGAGCGTTTCTGGCTCTGCCGCAGCTCCAGTGGAGTGGTGTCTCTGTGAAGCACACACCTGTCCAGATCCCATTGCCAGGAGCTGGTAGATAATTGATATGGCCAGTGTCTCTGCAGCGGGTCTCACTAGGCTTATGCAGAAGCCAGTTCCCAGCTGCACAGTCCTAGGATATGTAACTGTTCCCCTCAGGTGTGGCCTGCATGCCATGACTTGCTGAACTGCCGTGGGGGAGAGGAGGCAAATCTGTTCCCACGAGGGCTCCTTGTAAAATCCCAGGGCTGGGGCCCCTCACTGCTCTGTTTCTGGGCTCGCAGCCTTGGCAGGCGTGTACCGTATCAGCAGGCTTGGGTGCGCCCGTCACTGGTACCAAGATTTCCCTGCTGGCATGCTGTGACATTTTGGGCATGGTCTTCCCTGCTCGGCAACACACCCAGGTGCCTCCGGCCTTCACTTCTGCTTCTCCATGCTCTTCCTTCCCATTGGGCCCTCCAGCTGCTCAGCTTTGGCACGCCGGTCTCCCAGCTGTGCATCGCTTCGTACCTCATCAGATTTTGCCTACCAAGCATTAGATCCAGAGCCCCTTCCTGTCTCTGGAAAGGATCAGCCCGAGGGACGGGTGACCTGGGCACAGGGTCTCGCTCAAGCGGTATCCCCAGAGCATTGCAGTTAAAGTAACAAGCGAAACGGACAAAGCTGCAGTGGAGATACTGAAAAGGGAGGCAGGGCTGTTCCTGAGGGCAGGTGCTGCCAGCAGGGCCAGGAGTGGCTGGTGCCTGGCTGGCTGAGCGGGAGGGAAGGAGAGGGGCTGAGAGGCCCAATGAGCAAACCCCAAGAGGGTGACTGCGCTAGCTCCTGATCTGGATCAGGAAGCCGCGGGGCCGTGAGTAGGGCAGGAGACGAGGCTGAGCTCTGCGGAAGAGCCTGGGTGGCAGAGCCGTTCCCAGGCTGGAATCGAGAGCTCGCTGTGAGAGGAGGCGAAGGCCTGGCTTTAGGCAGGCAGGGCTGTCGAGGGACCGTGCGAGCAGGCAGCGCTGCCGCTAGGAGACGTGGGAGGACAGTGCGGAGGCAGTGGCTGCCCACAGCGTAGAGTAGCCCCGTGTGGTATGGAAGCAGCAGGTGCTCTGGACGTTGCTTGTGCGTAAAATCCTGCCCCACCTAAATCAGCTCAGCCCTCGACATGAGGCATGGTGTGTCAGAAACCTGTGGGGCTGCAGACCTGGCCTCTGCATTTCCCGTTCCCTGGCGCACAGGGCTGCAGTGAATGAGCGTCCCGGTGAGCTCTCGCAGCCGAGAAATCTCCACCACCGTGGCTCAGCTGCCGTCAGCGCCTGCATCCTCCGCTCCCTGCGTGCATTCCTCCCCGTCCCCGTGTGCAGCCTCGTGCCATGGCTGGGGAGAGCGGAGGCTTGGCTGTGACTGTACAGCTGCACAAGCGCTGCTGAGTTAAGTGGAAGCCAGTGCATGGATAATCCCTCAGCCTCTAGCTGGCCCAGTCTGCGCAGGGCTGGACCCAGGTGCCACGGAGCAGCCAGCCAGAGGAGCTGATGACCGAAGCTGTTTTTGCTCTGGGCTGCGCATCCTTCTTGCCTGTGAAACAGGTGGGGCGGGGAATGTAGCTTTAAAAGAAGCTGTCAGCTTTCCGGAGACGCCTGCTGCTCTGGGCGCTGTGCACCGAGCTTCCTGTTCGTGTAGAGGCCCCGTGCTGCCCAGGGCCTGGCTCTGCTCGGGGCTTGTTTGTTCTGGCTGATTGTGTTTGAAAGGCCTGGCTCTTAGACCAGGAAGTGCTGTGTTTCCAGGAACGCGGCTCTCACCTGGGGTGGGGGCTGGTACAGGCTGTTACGTGGGCTGCTGAGGGGTCCCAGCCGTGCTGCCTTAAGCCAAAGCAGCTTGTGCTAGGCCAGACGGGACTGGCCAGTCGCTCGATGGAGAAGCAAAGCGGCGGCGGCTGCTGCGTGGTGAGAGAGGGGCTGACAGCTGCAGCGGGTCTGGTGGCACTGGACACATGCGAGACAAATCTTCTCTGCCCCACAACAGAAGGGCGCTGTGAGCCGCAGGGTTGACGTAGGTCATGGAGAGAGCTTCTGGAGTTGTACCTGCCCTCTCCTGAGAGTGCCGTATCCTGGGGTTCCTGGCTGCCCTTGGACACCAGGGGTCCTTATTTAGCTTCGTAAAGCAAGCGAAGTCTGAGATCTGGGGCTGGCTGGGGCTCTGTGTTGGCTTCCACTCCCATCTTCACCCCATCTGTCCCTGGTGCTCCCTGGGTGCCTGTGGAAAGATCACTGTGGTTCTGAGATTGTGAGAGCAAACAAACTCAGTTCCAGCTCGTTCTGGTGCAAATCTGCCTCCTGGGCCTTCCCAGCAGCTGCTCAGAGCTCGGCCCATCAGTGCGTAAGCAAAGCCGATGGGGATGCAGCTGACGCAACCAGCTAAGGATTGTAGCGCGGTGCTGGCTTCCTGTCTGGGATCTGAGCAGCCTGTGACCCATAGCATATCTCCAAGAACTCCCCAATGGGGTCAGTGGTCACTAGCCCCAGCTTAACTTCTGTTCCTCAGTTTCCCTACTTGTAATGACTTGGCCAAAGTCTCACAATAAGTGGCAGAGCAGGGTCTAGAACCCAGGTCCTTGCGTACTGGGTGAGGAGTTTCTGGTTATAAAGACGGGTCACTGCATTTGGATTCTTCCGTTCAGGTACCAGTCGGCACTCCTCTGTCCCCTCCAGTCTTCCCAGTATCAGTGGGGCTGTGGGAGGTTCTGTGATTCCAGCTTTAGCTGCTTTCCCCTATTGGAGGTGTCCCCTGGCTTGGCTAATAGGGCATCAGGGCTTTTGGTAACGGAGGTCTCTGCGTCAGACCTGCTGGGCTGGTCAGCGCAGCCCTCAAACAGCTGGACTCCTGACCCAAGCAGCTGCTGCCAGTTGTTGCAAAATGACTGGACCATGCTGAGGAGTGATCTTAAGTGTACCCTCTGTCCCCTGGCCGGGCCATAGCCTAGGGCTGCGCTTCCCCTGCCTCACTGTTGTGAAGCTGTGTCTAGCATCCTTCGGTGGAGATCTGTAAGTGGCAGCTGGGGGCTTTGGTGGGTAAGTCCTGGCGGGGATCCTCAGGCGCTTCTAAGGCTGGGCAGCTGATCAGCTCCTAGCCAAACTCGTGTCATGGGGGAGGGCTGCATTGCAGAGCCTCCTCGATGTGGCTGGGCTTTGGCGAGGTGGCTGCACTGAGGGCCACTTCATGGATCCTGCGGCAGACAGGCCCCTGGGACCATCTACTCTGACCTGCCTGATGGGGGCCAAAGAACTGCCCTGCATGAATTTGTGTTTGAACTGCCATGGATGCTTTAGAAAAACGTCCAATGCCAATTTCAAGTTCTCCAGTGATGGGGAATCCACCCCGGCCTTCAGTGAATTATTCCAGTGGCTAATAACTCTCGCTGTTAAACACGTGCCTTATTTTCCTCTCTGCATTTGTCTAGGTTCAGCTTCCAGCCATTGGATCATGTTAGATCTTTCTCTGCTTGGCTGTGGAGCCCACTGTCAATGTTTGTTCCCTGTATAGGTACTTAGAGACTGATCAAGTCACACCTTAACCTCCTCTTTAAGCTAACCCGATGGAGCGCCTTGAATCTGCTGCTCTGAGGCATGTTTTCTAATCCTCTAATCATTCTCCTGGCTCTAAATTCACCTTGCTGAAATAGCTCATTGGGCTACGGTCTCTGGGCCAGGAAACAGGCTGAGGCAGCTGTAAAGCTCAGAGCTCTAATCCTCTCCTTTGTGGGGCAGCAGCCGAGCCTCCTCATGGCTTGGACTTTGAGCACATGCATCCAAAACATGACCGCAGGTTGTGGAAGTTTGACACAGGCGACGGCAGTGGCTGCTGCTTCTGCTTCTCTAGCCTGCCTGTGGGCAGCAGGGGGTGTTGAGGCTGATTTAGAGGTGACATGTGCTGGCACAGGAAGGTGTCTTTCACTGCTCCTGCCTAGCTCCAGCCCCTGCCATTATGCTGCAACCTTGACTTCATGGCCCACACTAAGCCGAAGGATGCTCTGATGGAAACACGCCCTTGTCCCTTCCACGAAAAGGTCCAGTCCAGCAGAATCCTCTTTGATAGACTATGCCCAGTTAACCTGTGGAACTCACTGTCACAAGAAATCGTGGCCTAGAGCTTAGTAGATTCAAACAAGGATTAGATTCTTGCTCAGATAAGTATCCGCAGTTCCAGTACAGCGGGTACTGGAGATAAAACCTCATGTCAACTGCTAACCGTTGGGGGGTGGGAAGAAACTTCTTGGGGAGGTGGGTTGTTCCAGGATTACCTGCTAGAGGGTTTCTTGCACCTGCGTCAGAAGTAGCTGGCGCTGGCTGTGGTTAAGACAGCGTGTTGGACGAGATGGGTCTCAGGTCTGATGTGCTGTGGCAATTCCTAGGGTCCTAAGAATGGGTTCCTGGGGACCTCCAGGTCACAAGAACAACTCTAGCGGCCCCTCTCTGCAAAGTTCAGGGTTGCTTTGGGAAGCCAGCTGCTGTAGTGGGGGGGAGTGCGCCTGGGGCGGCGTACACCAGAGCTATAGCGGAGTCAAGCGTCCCCTCGCCCAGCAGGGAGACCCCTCCTGCAGCGTCGCTGCCTCTGCCACCTCATCGTGCCCTGCAGCCAGAGGCCTGGCTCAGCACCATGGCTAGAAGCAGGATAGCAGCACGGCTTCTCCGCTTCCATGTGCCTGGCTGCCTTCCACTCTTCCTCGGTGCCCTGAGCTGTTCCTCTGGCTGTTGCACAGCTTGCAGAAAGGCTGCAAGGATCAGCAAGTAACAGCCAATGGGGAAGCAGTGGGAAGGGGCTGTTTTCTTTCATAACAAGCCGCAGCCTAGTCCGCGTCCTGCCAGCCGGATGAGTCCAGGGGAGGCTGAACGGCTGATCCTGATCTTGGTGTTGCTTTGTCTTGTTGCTGACGTGGACAGGGAAACTGCAGCTTTCCCCACCCCCAGCCCTGGCTGCTGTATCTGAACCTTGAAACTTTCCCCTGCGTTGCCCAGGGCACCCTGGAGTGGCTGAGCGGCTTGCGCAGCAGCACGGTTCCCCTGAAATCATTAACGAAGCCCGAGTGGCTCCGCTCTGCCGGGTGAATGTCCTGAGCTGCATTCCTGGTGTTTCCTGTGAGCTTTGCTTGGGGGGCGGGGAAGTGGCTTGTTATCCGCCCTGACATTTCCACTCCTGCTCTCAAAATGCAGATTCCAGATCCGCACATCCTGGACTAACAGGGCTTGGGCGGCCCTTTGGCCACTGCTCAGCTGTCTGGAGTCTTGTTTTTGCAACAAAATCCTGTTAGTCTGGCTCCTGGCGTGAGATGCCAGCTCCCTCTGATTGGCTGGGCTGGCGGCAGCCCGTCCCGGAGCTGATTGCACCCTCTCTCAGAGCCAAGGCGCGGCCTCCTGTCTGCTGCTTCCTTCAGGAGAAGGGATGGGGATGTTGGACGAGATCTAGCTCTTCTCCTGCATGGATTCTGGACTCTTGCAAACCCTCAGCCCCTCTTGGCAGTGCCAGGCAGCCTGTCATCTCTGCTGTCTCCATAGGACTGCTGCTGCAGTGTTCCCAGGGCCTGGGGCTGATCACGTGCAGAATGTGAGGGGACTTAATACTCAGGGACCATCTGCTGGTGGCCCCTAGTGTGAGCAGGTTCCTGGTGCTGTGGGTGACTCGAAACCTTGCCTGGTACCTGCACGCTAGGGCACCCCACCTTTACCCCGATCTGTAGGGCTCATGGCAGAGCCCTGTTAAGGAGTCCGTAGGGCTTGGGGAAAAGGCACCTACGTGTATCCAATTCACATTCTAGGGCTCGGTGTCGTTTTCTGTGAGCTTGTGGGCCCTTTTACCAGTCAAGGAGCTTTACACAGGAATATCTTCACTCTCTATTTATTAACAATGACTGAAACAGAATACACACGCCAAGCCTACACTGCTCACCACTCCCAATAAGGCCGACAAACTTCTCCTGGTGGATCATCTGGGGACCCCAGCTTCTGTAATAACCGTTGGCAGGATGTGGAGGTCTGTCCGGCAGCTCTGATTGGGCTGTGTCCTGGAGCTAGGATCCGAAGAACTTCCTTTTGGACCTCAGGTTATAGTTAAAACTTGAGTCCTATTTAGCTGTATCTTAACCACTCATTTTAAACTAAAGTCCTACAAAACACCAGTCCTAGCCCATTACGAGACAGTTCTTTGACCAATCCTAGCCCATACCTTAGTCGATTTTGATGTTGCACGCTTTTTTTGTCTGTTGCATAACTATCAAAGAACCAGACAGAAATCCTTCCAATAAACAATAGAGAAATGGGAACTATGAGACACAGCAACATGAAGTGTAGATTTCACAGCCACTGTTGACCAGTGACTCCTTGCCAGACAATACTATCAAAGTTTTCTTTAAACATCTGAAGTTGTTTCTTTGTCTGGCAGCGGTCGGTGCTGCTAGGACATTCGCGCCTTCTTAACAGCCCAGTATTACATTGTTTTGATGTAATTTCAGGAGTGTGACTCATAGACTCATAGAGTGTGACCACCTGCTTCTCCGCTTATGGCTGCTGTCTTTCCTCATGTGGCGGCTGCTGCTTAGCCAAAAACACAAGGCCTCAGACCGGACACAGCGTGGGGCAGCCTCCGGCAGGGGTTTGATCCCCCGTCAGTGCTGGCGGGACTGGTTCTCCCTGCTCCTGTGGCTCCCCCCACAGTGTGGTCTGAGCCGTCGCACGCAGGTGTTGGCAAAGCGCTGTGGTGCCAGCCAGCGTTTTGATGTCCACATGCCCACCCCATTGCTTGTGTCAGGCGCTAGCGCAGCCTGGCCAGAGCGTGCTGGGCATGGCGTCCCCCATCTCTTACCCTCCTTCTACCTAAGGAAGCAAAGTGGAAGCTTGGCAGACTGGCAAGAGACAGCTCTTGTTTTCTGGGGCGGGGAAGGGGCTCTGCCTCTCCGCAAGAGCTGTCTGGATCAGGCCTCGGTAGTGCCGTCCTGGACGATCCTGGCTCCTGCACAGGAAACTGGCCTATTGCCCCGTCGCAGGCCATGAGATAGACTCTCGGGGACTTGGATCCCAGGACCTCAGGCAAGGCCTGTGGTGCTTCCCAGCTGCTGCTGTCCCATCTGTCTGTGTGTCCCTCGCTTGTCGTCCCCTGGCGGCTGCTCTTCGGGTGACGCGAGTCCTGCGAGCGTCTGGCTAGTGAATTGCTCTGGGTGTGAGGGGCTGGCAGCCCGCTGCATCCTGTCTGCGGCTCACCCCTGCGTTCAGGTGGTCCCCAGCATGTCAGTGCCTGTCTCCCTTTGCCTTTCAGATCCGGCTGCGCTGTCAGAAGGGGATCCCACCCTCCCTGCGGGGCCGGGCCTGGCAGTACCTCTCCGGGGGCAAGGTGAAGCTGGAGCAGAACGCCGGCAAGTTTGATGTAAGCCGCTCTCGTTTTCTCCTCTCCCTGGCTGGTCAGTCACTCCCCAGGGAGCTTCTCAGCTGACGCTGGCTGTAGAGTGACCCCAAAGGGTTGTCCGTGTGGGCAGCAGCAAGGGTCTAGTGAGCCACCCCTAACTGGGGGGACCTGCGGCAGCAGGTCACTGCAGCTCTGCTCTGGCTTCCCCAGTGCCCTTCACCCCACTGGAACGGGATCTCCCACCACCAGCCTCCAAAGGGCCCACACCCACACGTGCACCACTGCCCAGAATGTTAGCAGCCCAAGACACACAGTCTGCCTGGTCTGGGCCTTTGCACGGGCTTCCTCCGACCCGTCTGAGCTCTACCAGACCAAACGGTCCCAGTCTGTCTGGTGGTGGCCTTTTCCTTGGTTCTGAGGCAAGGTGCTTGGGGGTGAGTCTGAGCGGTGATATTTTGACTGGCCTGATCTCTCCAGCTGTGATCCTGCCCTTTTGATGTGTGGCTGTGGCCAAATCCTCCGTCTCTGCTCGCCCAGATGCCACCTTACAGGCATCTGAGAAGCAGCGTCAATCCCGTTTAAACACCTGGCTGGTGTGAACCCCTGTCAGGCAGACACTAACAGATGCACCAGCTGCTGTGTGAGCTTACCCTCGTGTATCGGGGCAGCGGTCGTTTGGCCCTTTGTATCGGGTGCAGATGCAGAACGCGCACAGCTGAACTCACCCGAGACAGACGGCTTTGTGCCAACGCCATAGTTCAGTGTTGAGTGTTGGCTATAGACACGCATCACTGAAGTCAGAGGCAGCTAGTGCGGAGTTAGCCGCAGCAATGGGGTTGACGCTGTAGGTTGGCATCTGTTTCCCATCAGGTGGCCCGCTGCCCCCTTTGTCCTGTAGCATTCTGCACTCCTCCCTCCATGGCCCCAAACAAAGGGTTAACCCCCAAATCAGGTCTTTGTCGTGGCCATCTCCGCCCCAATCTTCCCTCTTCCCCATCCCAGCAACAGCAGTGACGTTAAGGGTCGCGCAGCGCGCACGAGGAGAGCCGGCACTACCTAGATATATTTTTAGTGCTGTAGCCCCTAGCCGTGGCCCGGCACGCCATTGTGCTAGGTGCAGCACGGACACCGCCCCGAGGGTCCCTGCCCTAAGGAGCACAGTGTGATTAGCCAGCTCTGCGTAGTCACCTGCAAGCACTCCCCGGAGCGTGCGCTCTGCTCAGGGAATGTCCACCGAGCGCTTCCTCTGTACGGGAGAAGGGCACACGAGCCCCTCCACTTCCCTCTGAGAAGAGGCGGGGGGGGGAGGGCCGATTTGTGGGCTCTCTAAAGGCCACGTCTCAGCTGCTGCAGGAGCTGACGGCTCCCCTCCACTCCTTGCTGCAGCAAAGGGGAAAGCCAGGGCTCCCCCCACGATAATGACAGCTTCCCCCCCTTCCCTGGGAAGCAGAGGATGTGCTAATCTCTGGGAATGGCTCACTTAACCCTGATCAGCTAGTGAAAAACATTGCAAGGGGATTAGCACAAGAAACCGGAATCGAATGGAGTGAAACGAAAAGGTCAGAGCCACTTTCAGTGACACGTGGGCCTGTCTGCTCCATATGCAGCCCTGTGTGCAACAAACGACCTGCTGGTAGGGGGTGACTGGGCAGAGGCACTGCCAACCAGCAACGAGTGACTCTTGTAGTGTGGGCAGGCTGGTGCTACTGTAGAAAAGGTGAGCAGAGAGCGGATCCCTCTAGGTCAGGGTGGAGGCCCAGACTTGGGGGGTGGCAGGTGGGGGTGCCCGCTGTCTGCTGTACTTGGGCTGAGCTGGTTAGGACGTCCTCCTCTGCCCCCCCCCCTTCACCAGCTCAGAAGTGCAAGTGCTGGGTCTGGGTGCAACCATGCACCTGCTTTGACGGGACAGGTGAGCCCTGGCCGCCTTGCGGAGGCCCTTCTCCAAGCATCCATCAGCTTCCTGCTGCTGGCCACCGCCTGCCCTTCCCTGGATTGGTGGCTCTGGGGGGAGGCCGTTGCCAGCAGAAACTCGAGAGAGTGGCAGGTGCTCTGGTGGCAAGGAGACCTGTAGCAGTGATGGGGGGCTGGTGAGTGTCATAGGAACTCCCAAGTGCAGCAGATGCAGCCCAAGCCAGACCCAGACTGGCCCCACACAGCTGCTTTTGTTTCCGGCTCACCTGTGTGGAGCTTTTCCCTTGGAGTCCTAGCCCTCGACCTGCCTGGGCCTGCCTGCGGGACACAGCCCCAAAGGAGGAGATGACAGCGCCGCTGGAAGTGAGCAATGCAGCCCTCATGGAATCGGGTTTCCACAGCCACAGTCTGACTCAGCCACCGGCCCCGACCTGTAGGAGCTGCAGGGAAGGGTGCCAGCTGCTGGGATGTGTGGGCGCAGGGGGCGAATGAATGTGGGTCTGAAAGGGGGCCCTATCTTAAGCAATGAGGGCTAGCCAGACCCTTGGATTGTGCAGCTGGAATCTCATCTGGTGGCTCCCCGCACTGGTGCGGGGCAAGGCCCCCGGGCCTTGGAGCTCTTCGCCACCGTCGCCGTTTTGGGATGAACTAGGAAAACAGAAGCTGCTTCACTTCAGTTGGGTAATGTTCAGGCCGTGCTGTGAGCAGTGACTGCAGGGCGCCAGGATCCTCCCTGGTGGGCTTGCACTTGGGAAGTTTCAGAGCAGACGGCCAGCAAATAATGAGGCATTGCCGGCTGGGGCCGAGATGAGCCATTGACTGTGGGTCCTTGGTGCGTGCACAGGCTGGCCCGGCTCATCCTGGCGGGGGAGTCAGAGCTGGCCTAGGTTAGGGTTGGTAGAGTTCAGTTTGTATTGTTTGATTTGGCTGGATATAGGGGTGTGGTTTTTGAGCCCCCCCTTCCCTCCCGCTTTTTTATTTAAAATTTCAGTTGCAGGAAATTGTCAGGGTCGGTTAGCGATAGACACGGATTCAGACAGTTAAAACTTTATCAATCATGAAAACACAAATCGTCAACATCAGGTGTCGAAATATACAAAACAAATATCCCTAAATCAACCAAAATCCCACCTGTTGGTACCATCCAGTTGCGAGTCTCTTTGTAATAAGCCTCATTCAAGCACCTGAGTCACTAGATTTTTACTCAGTGGTTTTCTTGCTTGCCTCGCTGTGAGTCCCGATTCCCATCGATGGAAGTGTTTTCATCGGCTTGTGGCTGCCGCCGGTTACTGGTCAATGATCTCACCCTCCCGAGGCGAGCTGTGATCCCGCGGAGGGGGGACTGTAACGTTCCCGAGGCTAGTGGGTGGGGAGCTACCCCAGGGCAGGGTGGATGCTCATATGTGCTCTCCTTCCTAGGAGCTGGATGTCTCGTTGGGGGACCCCAAGTGGCTGGATGTGATTGAGCGGGATCTCCACAGGCAGTTCCCCTTCCATGAAATGTTTGTGTCTCGGGGGGGACACGGGTAAGTGCTCCTGCTCTCGGGGCCTGCTTGGGGCATTCGCTGCGTCCTCGCAGCCGGGCGGCTGACGCGCTCATAGAGCTGAGCCCAGTCACCTGCAGATCGGCTCAGTCGAGTCTTGTTTGCTCCATTCTCCAGCGTTGCCTCTGTCTCTCCAGCCGACAGATGGCCCCGGGGCGCGGCCCAGCAGGACTGGGCCCGGTGGGAGAGTTGAGGTAGCTGGCCCTCCTTCTGTTGCTCAGCACCAGTTGCTGGTTGTCTGGCTCCGTCTTGGCACTCAGCCTCTGGCAGGTCACATTGAAGCCGCTTGACAGGCCTGGGGAATGGTCCCGCAAGAGGGGAGCGATGGGGTAGGGCTGGCGGGGGAGGGTTGCCCGTAGGGGTTGCGTGATCCAGCAGCAGAGGGAGGGGGAGTTGGTCATTCACACAATGCATCTGCGCAAGGGCGATGGTTTGGACCAAGGGGAGAGGTCCCCCGGGGTCCGAGTTACCCGGTAATCAGGCACGTCCCGCGCTGCTTGCATCTGCAAGAGCTGCAAGTCTGTGCCCATCGGGCAACAGAGCGTGGCTGGGCCGCCTCTGATACGGTGAATGCTGCCCCGTCTCCATCGCGCCCGTGACAGGCTCCCACGCAGCCCAGACCCTCCCTCGCCGTCTGGAGTGAATCAGCTGCTGAGTCAGCGCCGCCAGCAAGCCCAGAGCGGTGGAGGTGGAGGCTTGGTGTAAGCCCCTTGGTTAAACGTGACTCACCGTGTTTAGACTCCGGGGCTAGGAGGATTGGGCTGTGGCGGCTCGTACGCAGCCAGTGAGACAAGGCGCGGGGAGACGCGGGGAGTGTCGCTGATGAGATCCGAGCCTGTCACGTGGTTATTTGCATCGCAGCAGCATGGCCCTGTTGTGCTAGGGGTTGTGTGTGTGCATGAGAGTCCCTGGCCAAAGAATTTAATCCTCGGGTTGAAGGACCCCATGGAGGGAGGGCCGGCGAGCTGACTGATGAGCCGCAGTCCTGGCACACGGCCGTCCGTCTGGCGCAGGGTGTTGTGGGTGTGGGTGGCTCTGAGAAGTGGGGCAGCAGAACCCCCATTCGGATGCTATGCGCTGTGCCTGGAGGGCTCTCTGTGCCAGAGCCAGCTCGGCCTGCATGTGGCCTGTCCTGCCTACCCATCGGGCTGGCAAATTCAGGCCCTCGGCAGCATGGAGCTGCTAGACGAGCCCCTGGCGTCAGAGTGAATCCAGAGTGATTCATGCTGAGGTTGGTGTCTAGGGGGTATGTGGGAGGTGTCCCCGGTGGCGGGATTCTCCCCGCACAGCTGTCACCAAACTGTTTGTCCAGGGGCTCTAGTGGTGACGTGCGCAGTAGATCTCCATGTTCCCGGTACCATGTGGCCTCCCACCCACAGACCCTGGGCAAGGTGCCCTTCCTGAGCTCCAGAGTCTGTCGGTGGAAGCTCACAGCCCACCCCATGTTCCTCCTGTCCCTCTGTCTGCCTCCCTGTAGATCTGTGGGTGCTGTTTCTCTGCAGGCAGCAAGACCTGTTCCGGGTGCTGAAGGCCTACACGCTGTACCGGCCGGAGGAGGGCTACTGCCAGGCCCAGGCGCCCGTCGCAGCGGTCCTGCTCATGCACATGCCTGCGGAGGTACTGACCCCACACAGCCTCCCCCGGGAATGGCAGGGCCACGGGAGGATCTGAACCCCGTCCCCAGGGGACTCCGGCCTGGAGTGTGGCCCGTCCCAAGGCACTTGGGGCCAATTCAGGTGGAACCAGTACCTTGTGCTGGGAAGAGCCCAGTGCCTGCTTTCCCGTGAGCTCCCTGCTGTGAATGGGGGTGGGGGTGGAGCAGCTGTGAGGGGTCCCCATGGGAGATCTGACTCTGCCTGGGGTGATCTCGTGCCTCTCCTAGCACAATGGAGCCTGTTGTCACTCAGTGCTTCCTGCCCAGGTAGGCCTGACCGCCGGGTTGGGCTGGTGTCCGTCTGCCGTCCTGGAGGGTAATCCGGGGTAACTGGTGCGATGTGAACTGTGCTGAGAGTGAATTTCCAGTTCTCCAGCACCGGGGCTGGGAAGGGAAATGAGAAGTCCCGACTGCGTTTGGAGCCTGCAGAGCTGAGCCCCTCCCCACCCCTGCCAGAGGAGAGGCAGGGCAGGGGGCAGCAGACGACCTGCGGGGGGGGCGTTACCTGGGGTGCTGGTTGTGCCTGGAAGCAGGGGTTGCAGAGGAAAGCAGCTGCGGGTGGGCTGGGAGCCCGTTCACCAGGGCCTGGACAGCCCTGTGCTGGCGGGGGCGGGCTGGCGGGCGTCTCTCACTGGATGGTGGGGCTGGACCTGCCGCGCTCAGTTCTCAGCGGGCGGGAAGCCAAACGCATGGCTGGCCCCTGCGGACACCCTTGCTTGCATGTGGCCAGGCCTGCCGCAGCCAGCCTGGGGCATCAGCGAGCCTTGGCTCTCCCAGTCACGTGCCCAGGGCTTCCAGTGCCTGCTGGGGCAGAGCTAAGGAGGCGATGTTTGAGGGCTGGCTCCTCTCTCTGCAGAAAGGCCCCCCCCCCCCGACGCCTGCCTGTTAAATGGGCAGTGCTTGTAAAACTCGGGGCTTCGGCTCCTGAGCACAGGCGGCTGGGCAGAGCCGCTGGGCTCCCGCGCCATCTCCCCTGGGGCACTGGAAGTGCTGGGTGCCTGGAGGGCTGAGGTCAGCCAAGCAGCCATCCCCCTGGCTCTGTCCTGGTGCAGGCTCTGCCAGGGTCTCCCCTCTCCCGTTGCCTGCCTCGGGGGCGTGGGGCCTCCCAGCGCCTGAGACCTTGGTTAGCTGGGCTGCAGAGGGTTTCCTGGCTTCCGGGGTTCCTTCCCCCCTGGGTTATGGCTGTGTGGCCTAATGGCTACAGTGCCTGCACTGGGACGCAGGAGGCCTGGACTCCGTGCCCAGCCCTGCTGCTGGGTGACCTTGGGCACGTCACTTCCCCTCCCTGTGCATCAGCCTCGCGGGTAGTGAGCCTGGCCCCTCCGCAAGGCACGAGGGGTCACTGGTGCCGAATGCGAAGGGAGCTAAGAGTTGTAAACTCCTCCTGAAGAGCAGCCGTGGCTGTGGCTGGGCTGTGCAGGACGGGGTAGGGCACCCAACGTCCCCAGGCTCTGCCCCTCGACCTTTTTCTCACATGTGCCCAGCCTGGCTTTCCAGGGGTGTCCAGCTGGGTGCAGTACCTCCAACAGACATGGGGGTGAGGGATGGCGAGGACCCAGGTGTCTTGTGCCATGGGGGTGAAGCTTGCTGCATGGCCGCGGGTAACAAGGGAAGGTGCGGGTCTGCTGCGCTCTGTCTTGAGGCACATGGTGCCCGTAGGGCTGGGCTCGCTGGCCCCGAGGCTTGGCTGGCAAATTGGGTCATGCCTGGGGTGCACTGACAGCAGCGAGCACATAAGGGGTGTCTCCAGCAGGCCGGCAGCCTGGACTGACGGACCATCTGTTCCCTCTTGCAGCAAGCCTTCTGGTGCCTGGTGCAGATCTGCGAGAAGTACCTTCCCGGGTACTACAGTGAGAAACTGGTGAGTGAGGCAGGAGCAAGGGTCCCTCTCGCCTGCCCCCCCGAAAGGCAGCAGGGAGTCTCCTGGGTCAATAGCAGGAGGCCAGTCGGCTTCCTCTGCCTGGGCGTTCCCTGCGGCCCTCCAGCTCAAGAGCCCCAACACTCGTCCACCAGCCCCCATCCCAGTGCTTGAACCAGCCTGCAGCAAACAGCCTCCCTGGGCATCTCTAGCGCGCCCGTCTCCCCTCCGGTCGTGCAGTGCAGGGCACAGCCAGTGCCGGACGCTGATGGGGAGGGCCTGTTGGCGTGACCTGTGTCAGCAGGGCACTATGCCCGCCAGGCAGCAGACAGATCATGGCCGTGGTCACCAGCCGCTGCGGGGGCTGCTGTTGGGCGCCATCTCCCGTAGCAGACCCCGTGAGGGTCGAGTGCGGAGAGACTGCGCCGGGGGCTCTAGCAAAGGCCCTATAGAGGCACCTGCATGGAGGGAGGCTGGGCCAGGCACTGGGCTGGGAGACGGGGGTTCGGTTCCCTGCTCTGCCGGACTGCCTGGGCCTCCGTGCCTCCCCCACATACAGTGCTGCTCGGACGGCACAGAGGCTGTTCTGCACCTGGCACGAAGGTGCTCTGAGCCCAGCGGGGCCGCGGGTGCTGCTGGACGACTGAGCAGCTCAGTGCAGTAGGTTTAGGCATCCAAGATGTGGCCTGTCCTGAGCGGCTCAGACCAGGGATCATAGGCCTGATCTGTGCGTGCAGCCGCAGCAGGGCGTGAATCACCCTCTCCTGACAGAGCCTCATCTGGGGCAGCAGGAGGCTCTGTTCACAAGCTCCACAAGCTCTCTGGCCTGGTCAGTGCTTGACTGTTGCTGGTACGTGCCACGAGGGGGCCAGTCTCCTGGGTGGCTTTTGTGGCCATCCTGCCAGGGGCTGCTGAGACCAGAAACTCAGTTCATGTGGGGCGCAGAGGGGGCCTCGCTGCCAGCTGGAGCCACATTGCGCCCCGAGCTAGGGCCTGTGGGTTAAATAACGTCCTGCCTCGTCCGCTCCCGCAGGGAGAAAAGGCCCCCAGGCCTCTGCCCTGCATCGCTGGGTCGCTGTCTGAGAGGGGCTGGGTTAATTCCCCACAGCTGTTAGCCTGCACCTCAAAATCCACAGCAGAGCCCGGCCTGGCTCCCCTCAGCCGTGCCGGGTGGATGGCCAGCTGGTGCGCTCAGTCTGAGCAAAGCCAAATGCCCCCTGCAGCTGCTGGGGCTCCCCTCGCCCACTCAGGTCCAGAGACCAGCAGCTGTTCACACCTTCCTCTTGGCACCTCCTCACGTCTCCCAAAATCAGGAAGCAGGGTCCCAGCGGGGAGGTGACAAATGGCCTGCCTCTGCCATTGGGCTGCCGCTGGCCGACGGCAGCTGTTTGGCTCTGGCTGTCTTGGCCATAAGTGCGTGGCGGGCGGGCGGGCGCTGTGTAGGGGTGCAGCGCCTCTCCTCATAGACTCATAGGTCAGAAGGGACCAATATGATCATCTAG
>ML675694.1:307821-326540 GCA_007922155.1 Mesoclemmys tuberculata
AAAAAGGAATTCTCTGCAGTAACTCAGCTCCTCTCCCGTACCCTGCTGCTCCCCCTGCAGGAGGCCATCCAGCTGGATGGGGAGATCCTCTTCGCGCTGCTGCAGAGGGTCGCACCCGTGGCTCACAAACACCTGAAGAAGCAGAAGATGGACCCGATCCTCTACATGACCGAGTGGTTCATGTGTGCCTTCTCCCGGACCCTGCCGTGGAGCTCCGTGCTGCGCGTCTGGGACATGTTCTTCTGCGAAGGTAGCGCCTGGCCCTGGGCTGCCCTGGTAATGGGGAGTGGATTCCTGGGGGCTGGGACCCCGCTGGGTGGCACTTGAAGGGCTTGCCAGCCTGGTCACCAGCTCAGCTGTCTGCCCCGAGGGGAGCCATGGGCAGCATCTAAACCAGGGGGCCTGATTCTAGTCCTGCTACTGCCAGCTGCTCTGTGCCTCAGTTTCCCCATCTGTAACTGAGTGCTGGGAGAGCTTCGGCTAGAGAAGTGGAAATGATCAAACCGGACCCCATCTTAGCTGGTCCCTGTTGGCAGGCGAAAACACATCGGGAGCTGCTTTCTGGCAGGTTTTGCTGGGCCCAGCTGCTCCTGGAAGGGTGGGAGCCTCTGTGCATTTTGGGAGCAAACGGGATTGGATGTTTAACATGGGGGTACATGTCTGGGGGTGATAGATGGCCAGGGCTGGGGTATGGAAGAGGGTCTCCCCACGCTGAACGGGTCTGGGGACAGGCTCAGGTGTGTCATCAAAGGGGGGCGCCAGCTGCTGGAGCTGAGCCAGCCTCATGGGCCAGTGGGACAGGAAAGCTGAGTTGAACTTGCATCGTGACCAGCATCTGACGGGCCCAGCCTCTTTGGGAAAAGCCTGGAAGTGCTGTAGCAGGGGTTGGGCCCACTCGGATCCTGCCGTGGGGAGTGATGTCTGTCCACACGCTCTGCTGGCCCCTGCTCCACGCTGGCCCCGCTTCGCTTGGAGCCGAAGCCTGAGAATGACATGAAGGCTGCAGGTCTCCATCTCCCTCCATCTGCCAGGGGGCTCTAGCTCCGTGCTGCACTCCAGAGAGGCTCTGCATTGGCCCCCTTTGTCTCCCTGTCGTTGCGTGGTTGCATCCTGGGGACAGGCTTGCAGGGCCTCTCTCCTCCTCGTTAGCCTGCACCAGGGGAGATCTCGGGGGAGGCCCTGCAAGGCTAGGAGGGTCGTGCCTGAGCAGGGACGGGCAGGTCTCCACCCCAAAGAGGACCCGTGTTTGATCTGAGTCAATGATCCGCGTCCTTCGTTCCAAACACCGGAGCTGCTTTGGAGCCCGAATCTGCACACGGCTTCCTAGAGCAGTCGCGCCTTGGCCCCGGTCAGCTGAGCTTCCGCACTGCAGAGCAAAGGTGCCGCACCCACAGCGTCTCCCTCTGGAGATCAGGCAGCTTTACAAACCCAGGAGTGACCTAGCAGCTGGCACCATTCCTCTCCTGTTACAGGCTGCGTCCCAGGGCTGTGAGGTGCCGGTGGTTACACGCCAGCCTGGCAGAACCATGCCAGGGCGCCAGTCCCACAGCACCAGCCTTCCTCTGGAAACCGGGTTTGAGGCTTGTCTGTGTTTAAGCCTGCGCATAGACTCCACAGCCAGAAAAGCCGGCTGCGATCGTCCAGTGTGACCTCCCGAGAACGCAGGCCAGAGGACTTCCCTCCATTCGTTCCTGTTTACCAGACCCCATTGCTTAGACACGCATCCCATCACCAGCCACTGACACATTGCCTGGGGTGGTGAATCTGCCACAGCCCTGGATCAGTTGTTCTGGTTAATTAACCTCATTGTAGCCCCCCGGCCGCTGCCCGGTGCCTTATTTCCAAGGAAGGGGACAGGGCTGCCCCCTTTTGATGGCATTGGGATGGCAGGAGGTCTCTGTCAGCCCGGCTTTTAGCACCAGCCGGCTCTAGTGCTGTGTGGGCAGAGGCGATGGAGCGCCGCAAACGAAGCTTGCTCCTTTCCCCAAGGAGATCTGAGCAGGGTCAGAGGTTGTGGCCCAGGCCCAGGGTCGTCTGGAGGTGGGGGCAGATCTGGCTGGGGCTGGCTGCTCCTCGGGAGGGCTGGGTGGAGCTGAAAGGCAGCCCCCAGCAGAGGGTGTTTGAGCTGTGTTAGAAGCAGAGCCTGGGGTCAGTCTGAGCTCTGGTGTCCACCCCTGATCCTGCCGTGACAGCCCACAGGGCATGATTTGCCCTGGCACCTTCCAGAGTTGCTCCCATGCGGGTGGAGTGCCCTGGCCATGTGTCTCGGGGAGGCAGCGAGCTGTAGTGGGGAAAGCGCTGGTTTGGAGGTGGGGTCTGACCTGCTGTGAGCATGGCCAAGTCATGTCCCCTCCCTGTCTGTCCGTCGAGTTTCCCTCGCTCCTCTGCCCGCCTCGCCCGTTCAGATCCTCGGTTCTCTGGGGCGGGGATGCGCCCGCCGCTGTGCAGTCCTGATCTCAGCTGGGGCCTTCGTGCAGGCTGTCTTCAGACAGTGCCCGGAGGAGCCTCTGGCGCTGGTGAGGTGTCCAGAGGAGGCCGCCACGGAGCCAGGTCTCGAATGAACAGCATTTCACAGCATGCCGCTGGGTGCCTACTTCAAGCTGGAGACAAGTTTGGGGCAGCTCAGGCGTAACCTCAGCTGGGCCCCGGGGTGCTCGTCTCTTGCACCTCTGCAAGCCAAGCTGCTGAGGCCGGCTGATGCTCCGGGCACCCGCCCTGACGTGGAGCAGCCTGGGCTTCGGCTACAAGCAATTTGGCCCATAGTTGGGCTAATGCAGCACCGTCCCAGAAGCCGTGGGAAGGCCGGTGCTGGTCCGATTGCTGCCCTCCAGCCAGGTCTGGAGGATTATGGACATGAAGCAGCTGTTTCTCCGTAGAAATGCCCAGTGCTTCTCTGTCTCTGGTGGGGACCAGCCTGGCGTGGGGTCACAAGCCAGGCAAGGGCCCTGTGTGTCAGGGGTGGGCGTTAATGGGTGCACAGGTGGGGGAGGGGAGCAGTCAGGCTCTTCCCCTAGTAACTGAGTGCTGGTCTCTGGCGTGAGAAACACCTGCCGTTAACCCCCGACACCCCACTGGAGGGGGGGCACTGCCCTACACTCACCATGTCACCCCGTCTCCTCTGCAAAGCCTCGGGTTGGCACAGGCGGTGCTCCGGCCAGGGAGTGGGTCCCAGCTGGCCCATGTGGGGGTGGGGATCCCTGTTCTAGGTCGCGCACCTTAAACCAATGGGGAAGAGCCGGGCAAAGGACGTGTGGATCCCTGTGGCGGGGCAGGGTGGGCCATTGCCCACTGGGCAGGGCTGGTTTGCATCCTTGCCCCTGCTGCTGGCTGGCAGAGCCCTGGGGCCGCGCTGACACTAATCCGCTGATGGCTCTGTTGTTCCAGGGGTGAAGATCCTATTCCGGGTCGGCCTGGTGCTGCTGAAACACACGCTCGGCTCCTCCGACAAGCTCAAGTCCTGCCAGGGGCAGTACGAGACCATGGAGCGGCTGCGGCAACTGAGCCCCAAGATCATGCAAGAAGCTTTCCTGGTGCAGGAGGTGAGGAGACCTCTCCAGGGGCAGGGTGTCGGCGGAGTGGGGCTTGCATCCACAGCGGGCAGCCCCCAGCCTTCTCTGCCACGCAGCAGCCACTGGTCTTTCATCCCGTGATCAGAGCCTGGCGTGTCATTTCACAGGCACTCTGCATTCATGGGCCCTCTACGGGCCGGCGGGCTGGGGCGTGGAGAGGGACAATTGGCTGACGGGGTGGGGGGACCAGTGGTCCTCCCTCCCTGTGCACGTTTCTGCTGCTGCCCACCTGTCCCAGCTGGCAAAGGGCTCCTGGCTGAGCTGTGGCGTCTCTGGGGGCAACTGAACAGACTCGCTGACCCACCTGAGCCCTAATTGGGAAATAGGAGCAAAGCGCCCACATCCTGCCCTGGCAGATGGGCCGGGCCGCTCCTGGCTGGGGGACCGAGCTGCTCCCTGGGGCACTGTGACAGAACTGCCACCCCAGCAGCTCTGCAGCATTCGCCATGAGGAGCTGCAAACAGCTGAACGCCCAGTGGGGTGGGCACGTGGCTCTGATCCCCCAGCCCTGGGAGAGTAGCTGTGGGGGCGAGACCCATCCGTAAAGGGTCAGCTGCCTGCACGTCCCCTTCAGGAGAGTCCCTGGGCTGGAGGCAGGTGCCTGCTCAGTGTGGGGAGGCCCTGGGAGGCCTTGGCTCTTCTGTCGAGGGGTTTTCAGGAGACCCAAGTTCAAATCCAAGGGCTCCCCTGCGCCCCCTCTGCGCGGAGTGAAGCTGCTGTGTTCAGTGCAGTGCTGCCCTCTGGTGGTTGAAGGCTTTGGGTAACAGGCGGGGGGGCGCTGCCAGAAAAACCAGGGACTATGTGGATGCCGCAGGTCCTGTGTGAGGAAAACCCACAAACGAATGGGGGGGAGCCAGGAAAGCCAACACGTTCTGTAGGCTTACGGAGGGCTCGCCTGTTGGCTCACAAGGATTCAAGTCCCTAAACCGCGGGGAGCGGGCGGCTGAAAATCCAACAGGCAGGTGAGAGTTGGTTCGACTCTGCGGGGGTTTCACGTGGCGCGGGACTGCTGTCTTGGCAGAGCCCAGGCCCGTCCTGCCCAGTGCTCGTTGGCTGGGCACGGGGCGCCTGGAGGGCTTCCCCTGACGAGCATGCGCTCTGTCCCCTCCCAGATCATAGAGCTGCCGGTGACGGAGCGGCACATCGAGCGGGAGCACCTGCTCCAGCTAAAGAAGTGGAAGGAGACCCACGGGGAGCTGCAGTGCCGGTCTCCCCCGCGCCTGCACGGCGCCAAAGCCATCAGCGACTCGGAGCCACATTCCCACAAGGCGCTGGCCCTTGCGCCCTCCATCATCTTGCCCCCTGGCCAGGTGCTCCCGCCCAAGGGCCGCAAGGGCAAGGAGAAGAAAGGAGACCAAGGGAAAGGCAGGCCAGCCAACGGCCTCGTCCCCGAGGCGAACGGAGCCCAGGTCTTTGCCGAGCCCCGGACTCTGCCGGAGCTCGGGGCCTCACCTCTTCACCAGTCCAAGGAGAGCCTGAGCTCCCGCGAGAGCGAGGACACCTACTTGTAGCAGTGATCGCAGCACATCGCGGCTCTGGGGCTGTGAGCGCTGCACCAGGCTATGCATAGACTCTGCACCGAGGGATATAGGCTCGATTCCCTGCAGCAGTCAAAGCCCAGGGGCCTCTCTCCTGCCACTCGGGGTGTTGGGGGGTGGCTCCTTATGTTTGGTGTTCAGCTTTTATTTATTGTTTCACTGCAGCTAACCTGCAGCGTGGAGACCAAGGGGGCTGGACTGTGGCAATGCAGCTGCCATAGAGGAAGGGGGGACATTCGGCCCCCTAGGCACAGGGCTGGGAAGTTTGTGCGTCTGCCTCAGAGGGCTGGATGTGTCTGGCCCTGGGAACAACCCGGAGGCTTGCTGCTGCTCTGCCACAGCCGGGTAATGTTTGAAATAAGCTGATGAATCGATCGGGGGCAGAACTGGGGGGGCTCGACCTGCAGCTGCTCCCTGGCCAAGCCCTGGGCCAGCAGGAGGGCTGAGGGAGAGTGGGGTGACGCTGGCAGGCTAAGCACACAGCACAAACTCGGTGCGCCGTGGGGGGCCTGCCCTGGGAGTGCCCATGGCAGGCTGCGCTGGCCCTTCTCTCCTCCCAGCCCAGCGCAGCGTCTCTCCGGGCTGAGGTTCCCTTTAGGGGTCCCGGCTGCTGGGCCTGTCGGGGAAGTGGCTTGGCCAGCCCCACCCTTGGTCGCTGTGTCCGGGAGCAGTGTCTAGGCTCCGCAAGGGAAGAGTTCAACCGTTCTCTCCTTAGCCAGCCCCAGGAACAGCCTGCTGCACCCGGAGCCGCCGGAGCCTCTCCGTGTTGCCAGCTCTCCTGCCGGAGCCAGAGGATTCCAAACTGATGCAGTATGTGGGGGGGAATGATCTGGTTCCCCTCCCCTCTGTTTCTATAGTCAGGGTGTATTACGCTGTACCTGACATTTAATACTGAATTTCTCTACTTCACGGAGCCTATTTATTTTTTCTAGCGTAACTGTTAGGAAGGAGCCTTGCCAGGGTGTAAGGCTGGGTCAGACCCGCCCTGGGGGCCTGTAACGCTAGGCAGCGTGCAGGCCGGTGGGAGCAAGGCCTGTGTGATGCAGGGACACCCCAGGCTGCTCAGGACCAGTGTGGAAGCCCTGCTTGCCGGGGGACTAAATTGAACCTGCTGCTTTGGGGCCCACAGGGGCCAGCCCTGCCCGAGCTCACCCGCCGGTCTCTATTTGTGAGGCAAGAGTGGCAGCTGCGCCCCAAGTGCTGGGTGAGCCTGGGTGTTCATGGATCAAGCCAGGTGTGGGAGGGCAACAAACGTGCCCCTCTGAGCGGGGGCGCAGCTTGCTGAGGGCAGATCCCAGGATAGAGAGCTCTTCCACCCATCTCACCTGTCGCTGCAGGTGGCACTTCCGCCCTGGCGAGGGCAGCGTGGGCTGGTTCTGGGGCGGCCCAGAGTGGGTGAAGATACGGCCGGCGAAGCTGAAAAAGGAAGGAAGGTCTGTTATCCAGCTCGCATCAAGAATCCATCTTTAGCAGGAGAGAGAGAGATCTGTTTGGGATCCTTCACTCAGTCTTAGCCTTCTGCGTGCAGGTGGGGGAGCTTGCCCTTGGGGCATGGAAGGGCTCTGCCTGTAGGGTCGTCCCCTCGTATCTCCTTCCCCCCCCCACCATGCTGGGCGGTGTGCCTGGGTGGGGGAGACTGTATGCTAATAAATCAGTGAAGAAATTTGCAGTGTTTTTGTACAGAGAATCAATAAAGCAGGATTATGGAAAGCAGGTGTGTGCTGCCCTCTGCTGCGAGCGGGGTTCTCGCTGGCCCCACAATCACTTTCACTTCAGCTTTGTAAGAGCTCAAACAAATGGCCACAAGTCTCAGTATCAAGCCTGTCCTTAAGCTCTTGTCCCGATGGGGCTTGGTGCAAGTCTCAGGTACGTCTAAACGCGCGGCCCAGGGAGTGTCAGAGCCCAGCCGGGAGATGGGCCTCGCCCCGGCTGGAGTCTGGCTGCTCCACGTCTGCACCTCACTTTGAAATGCTCTAGACCAACTAACTGCCCTCGCTGTGCCCTTGCCTCCATGATCTGCCATTTGTTAAAGCCCCACTTCCCACTCCAATGCAGCTGCCTCTGGGGCTGGGGCGTGCACGGGCCCTGTTCCATGAGTGCAGGAAGGGCCGTGTCCTGTTGGAGCCCCGCGGGGGCTCCGTCACTCCAAGAGGAATTCTTGCTGCTGTCAGAAGCTGGGTGGGGGCAGCGTGCGGGAGGGGGGCAGGAGCTCTGAGTTTTGGGCCTTGTCCTTGCTGCTCTATGGACGAAGGCCTGGTAGCCGCTGCCATCCTTGTGGCTGTAGAGACGATGATCCCTCTTTCCCTTCCCCTGCAAGGCAGGTCGGGCTCGAGCCCAGTTACAGACGGGCACTGAGGCAGAGGCTGGCTCAGCCAGGCCGCCTAGGAAACCTGTGGAGACTCCGGGATGTGTCGGGTCATCCTTCCTCCTAAGCAGTGCGAGTCTAACCAGCCTGTCGCGAGCATCCCTCGGAGCTTGGCTCCGGAGTGGGCACAGCAAACCCCCGCAGGGCTGGGCGCTCTGTGAATCAGCGGCTCCCCAGGCGCTTGCTGGAGGTTTCCTGAATTCAGCAGTTGCAGTCCTGGCCTTGGCCACTCGAGGGCTCTACCCCACCGACAGCGGGCAGGACCTAGCGCTGCCTGTGGTTCCTGGCCACCGAGATGGGGGTCAATTCAGGCACTGGGCGGGGGGCTGGAGGCTGGAGAGAGTGGTACGAAGATCAGCAAAACCCACAGCGTCCTGCAGTCTGGGCCCTGCTTGGCAAAAGGGGGGACGGATGCCAGGAACGCGCTTTGCTCCTGCAGACAGAGACACTCCCCCCCACCCCCCCCCCCCAGCGCGGGGTCAGGAGCCAGGCTCTGCCGAGTGTGGCAGCTGGGCCTGGCTCGTGCTTTGGGACTGGAGGTTGGCAGGGCTCAGAGACCGGGGCTGAGCTGTACCACGCCAGGGCCCGTCCACCCCTGCTGTCAAAGGGACCTTGAACCAGCTCTGGGCGGCGTGTCGATAGCTAAAGCCCCAGCTGGGGGCTGGCTAGAGGGCTTCTGGGAGGTCAGCGTCCCAGCCCTAGACACGATCAGTGAAGGAGCTGGGCTCACGTTGGCATTTTCCAGCATGGCCCTAGGGAAACCAGTCAGAACGCGCGAGTGTCACCCCACTACTGTGAGCTGGGCCCCGTGGGGGGTGAACCTACCTCTACAGCAGAAGTGAAAGAGCCACCAGGAGGGTGGGGAAGGCCCCTCTTTTGGGTCCGGATAGATTCTGGTGCTTCACTACAGCCACTGTCGGTGGGGGAGGTGGTTGCCATGCTCATGGCAAGGCACCGGACGGTGTAGGCAGCGCGTAAGGACCAGCTGCCAAGAGCAATTCACCACTGTTCGCTCCTGTTCTCTTCGAGTGCTCGCTCATGTCAACTCCACGTACGTGTGCGTGCTGTGGCGCAGTCACCAGCAGCTTTTCCCCTAGGGCTACCCATCGGGTTGACCCGGGCACCCCCTGGGGTCGCGCTGCTGTGGTACCATGTATAGGGCCCTGCTGTCCAGCCACCTCTTCCGTTCCTTCTGACGGCCCGTGACTCGCTGGAGCTGCTGCTCTCTCTTGGTGTGCCAACCGTCCCCTAGTGATCTGCCTTTCACAGTTCTCCGTAAATAGCTGAAATAGAGCAGTTAGTAATTAGTAAGACTTGGTAGTGAAGCTTCATTTTGGGGGTTTTCTTTTCCCCTTTTCTTTACCCCTCCCCGGGGAATCTGCGCATGCCCCAATCCAAGGGATTTAAGCCATGTGGGTCTTGCCATAAGTCGATGCCTAAAGGTGACCCACACGACTCTTGCTTAAAGTGCCTTGGAGAAACCCACCAGTCAGACAGGTGCAAATCCCCCACAGACGTTAGACCCAGGACTAAGAAGGAGAGGGTTAGGGTCAAGCTAAAGCACCTGCTCACAGAGGCGGCCCTATGGCCCCAGCCAGCGGGCCAGCCGGACCCCTGCTCCTCGGTGAGGAAGTAGAGACGTTGATAGAGACTTGGGGGGCTGGGAGAACCATCAGCTAAGCTTCCCATGTGAGGCCTAATGTGATCCTTGGCTGTGTAAATAGGGGAATCTCAAGTAGGAGCCGCATCCTCATAGTGCTCTATATAGGGCCCTGCCGGCCCTCCGCCTCCTCAGTTCCTTCTTACCGCCCGTGAAGGTCACTGGAACGCTTCTCTCTTGCTTAGCTAGTGCTTTCCTCTCCAGTCATCGGCTCAGACATGTAAATAGTTTGATAGTCGTTCTTTGTTTTTGTAGTGTAGCTCCTGCTCACTGGATTGTTATGTCCGGCTTCAAGCCCTGTGGGTCCTACCTGAAACCTGTGCCGAGAGATGACCTGCACTCGGCCTCGATGGGAGATGTGTAAGATCTGCAGCGGTTTCAAGCCCAGGGCCTAGAAGTCGCACCGTCAGACTGAAGAGCCTTTTAATGGAGGCCGCCCTTTGTCCTGAACAGGGCTCCTCTGCATCGGCCCCGTCCTCCAACAAGGAGCCAGAGAGAAAGGACTAGGCACAGAAGGGCCCCAGACATGATAGTCATTGGCACAGCTCCCGCTCCCCGGTGCCGCAAAAGAAGACGAAGCCGAACAGGGGTCCCACTCCGGTGCCTAAGTCTTCATCGGTGGAGGCCAGTAGAGTGCGACCCGCGCCAGACCTCTCAGGCTCTCAGCCATATGGGACCTTGGCAGCGGGGACTTCGTTGGGAGCGCAGGACCCTGAGATTAGGGCGTTGTCTTCATCCCCTGATGAGGCCTCACCTGTGCTGATACCTGACGACAGCAGGGCCCATCAGGAGCTGCTCTGCAGGGTCACACGAAATATGGGCCTTCAGGCGGAAGAGATTGTAAAGGGAGCGGATCCCATGGTGGACATATCGACTCCCAAAGGCCCTTCTAGGGTGGCTCTCCCCTTAATAAAGACCATCCGTGACAACGCTGCGGCTTTGTGGCAGACACCTGCCTCTCTGGCCCCTATGGCCAAAAGGGTAGAAAGTCCTTTGCTCGAGCACGTCTGTATTCACCTGTCTCCGTGCGCTCTAGTGGTAGCAGCCGCTAATGAGACAGAGTGCCAAGGTTAACTGGATCTTACCCTGAAGGTGAAGGAGGCCAAGAAGTTGGACCTCTTGGGGAGGAAAGTATATTCCACCGGCGGGCTCCATCTTCGGCTAACAAATCAACAGGCTGGCCTCAGCAGGTATGCCTTCGATTCCTGGCTGTCCATGGAAAGTTCACTGCCTCACTGCCTCCTGCCTGTAAGGCGGAGTTTGCAGGGCAGGGCAAGGAAGGCAGAGCCTGAAAGGGGCTGAGGTGGAGCCTTGCGGGTTGCACCACGTATGTGCATGACGCCATGTGTCCCAGAAGCTTTAGGCAGTTTTGGGCAGTGGTGTGCGGGTAGAGACCCAGGCTCTCTGTGATGCCCCGAATGGTATGGTAGTGAGCCGCTGGGAGGTACGCTCTGGTTTGATCTGAATCCAGAATCGCCCCAATGACTCGCCTGCTGGGGTGATAGTTGACTTCTGCACACTGAGGATAAGCCCCAAGCTGTCGAACATGGCCCTTATAAACCCCACGGGCTGTTCCACGTGGCCTTTGGAATGACCAGTGACCAAGCATTTCCCCACCTCCACGACTGGCTGAATTCCCTCTTCCTCGGGAATGCTGCCACCACTGCCCTGCACTTGGTGAAAACACGGGGAGCTGCTGAAAGGCCAAAGGGCGGGACCATGAATTGGTAATGTACTTGGTTACCATAAAACAGAGAAACCTCCTGTGGGCTGGGAGGATGGCCACATGGAAATACGCATCCTTCAAAGCGAGGGTGGTGTGCCAATTGCTCGGATCCGGAGACGGCATGATTGAAGCCAGCATGACCATGCGAAACTTCAACTTCTTCATGTAGCTGTTGAGATTTTGCAGGTCGAGAATTGGGCAGAGCCCCCCTTTGCCTTCAGGATTAGGAAGTAATGGGAATAGAAACCTTTTCCCTGAACATCCCGAGGCACCTCCTCCACCCCTCCCACTTCTAAGAGTCCCAGTGTGACAGTGCGGGGGACCCACTGGTCTGAGGTGATCTGGGCCACGCAGGGTGAATTGGGAAAGCCAGTGTAAACACAAAGGGGATGGATCCGGGGAAGTGAATGCTATGCTGTCCTCAGGTGCATCTTCAAAAATTCTGCTTGCCCCCTGAGGACTGCTATCCTGCTCTGCAGGGGTCCAGCACCGTCCCTTTTCCAGGCAGGCTTCAGCCTCTCTCATCTTTGCTAGCTACCTGCTAGCATGCTCCAGCCTGCATGAGCCACATCATGCACACGGGGCCCATTTTTGGGGCTCTTGGCACTGTGGCTTCAGTGTAGCTGCGTAAGAGGGCAGCTGTGTAGTGTGCCATGCTGTCTGCAGTCTGCTTCCAGAGCCGTTAGAGGTGCGACAAAGGCCTGTCCAATTACCTTATACAGCCTCAAATTCCTTGTCATCCATTTGCCCATTGAAACCTCATCCAAGAGCAAGCAGGCCCTTGGCCCCAAGAGGACCAAAGAGGATAGCAAGGGAGACTGCCTACTTTAGGCAATTTCTGCTACAGTTTCCCATCCTGCCTCAGCTCCAAGCACTGGTATTAATGTTCCAACTGGGAATGTAGACAGGGCTCGAGGCAACTGCTAGCATTTGAATCACCATGTAACCATGCCCAGGCCAACACAGGAGTAAGACTGTACCTCGCGGGGGTAAGAACGTACCTCGCAAGGGTACGGGAGCTTGTGGGTCATTTCACATGGTAGCTGAGCGAGGTTACTGTTCCAGTTCACAGCAAAGGCATATCCAGCCATGCTACAATGAGCAATTCCTCTGCCCATAGGCTAGAGGAAAGTGAGCTGGGACGTAAGATTCAATGAATTCAGAGCTAATCTCTATTGTCCACTGTTTATATTTCCCTGTGCTTCACAGCCCTCGTTACTGCTCAAGGCCTCGTCTCCCAGCTCTAGAAAGTAGCCAGACGTTAATGTATTTTGAAAAGGGGAGGAGGTAGCAGGTTATACCCAATCTGCCTGCAGGTACCTGGTGTAAAACCCAGGTCTCTACCATGGCAGATACAAACCTTATCTACTCACCCACATGGCGGGAGTGGCAGAAATAGATCCACTTGAGTTAGAGAGAGGCTACCTGGGTTGCTGAACTGGACTTTATCAACCTTGGGCTTGCTAGATCATTGAACGATCATTGAACAGGCAGAAGCCCAGGCAAAGTTTGTAGGGCAGTGGTTCCCAACTTCCAGCAGGTACATCAACTCCTTTAGATCAGTGTTTCTCAACCTGGGGGTTGTGAGACCCAGTGTGGTTGCAGGATGGGTTTGGGGGGGGTCACAAGTGCAGGGTCAGCATTACGGGATGGCAAGGAGGGCCCCCCCCCTTGACCTAAGTTACATGCATCGACCCTGCCACCCAGGGTTCTGGCTTGAGACAAGGACTGAGATAGCGGGATGTGCCACAGGCCACAGCTTGGATGTGTTACCAAAGTTTGACGGGGTTCCCAGGATGAATGGCAGGGTGTGCCCAGGGAGGGGAACTTTTCCTGCCCTGTTCCCAGATCTAGTGAACAAGGACAATCTGTCACTAATTTAGTCTTCCCAAAATAACCCAACAGCCCCGCAGTTGCTGTTGCTATTCGCACAACGTGATTTCCTAGTGGCAGTTATGCTGGCTGCGTTCGCTCTCCGCTGGGTAAATATTTATCCCGCGTTCGGATATGGGTCCGGGAGAGACCTTGCAGTACTGGCCCTGGCAGCATCGAAACGTCCTTGCTCCATCCTTGACAAATCAACTTGCCAGGTGCCAGGAGGAACAGGCTATGACTCTTACAAAGGACTCCAGGAACTGAGCGGGCAGGGTGGGGGTGGGGATAAGGGTGTGGGGGAATTGCGTCAAAATCTATAGGGAAACTTGCCCAAGGTTTGATGTGTTGGGATTACAACCGGGGGGGGATAAATTATCCCATAATCCCAGGAACTCAACACAAACCGCCTGGCTGCAGGAAAGGCAGAATGGTCCCTGTCCCTCCAGGAAGGTCAGCTTTGTACCTGGGCCGGTTCCTCCTTAGCGCTGTTCCTGCTGCAGGGGTGTCAATGAAGTCCATTCCCATCCTCTTTAGCCCCTAATCCAGAGTGGGAGGGTGGGAATCCGACTCGCCTGGTATGTCCCTGTATGGTGGAAAGTGGGCAGAGCTTGAACCGCTTCCATGGGCCTGCTGGGCCATTTCATAGGGCATGATAGCGGCTGGAGGCAATGCAGGGCCTTGTGGACAGCTGCCAACACCGCAAAAGACCCCCCCCACACACACACACCTAGCCCTGATGGGCACCCTTCTTGGCAGAAAGGACCAGGAAGAGTAAATTCCCTGCTCCCCCTTGGAGGGGATCCCTTTGGGTGAGCCCTGAGGCACCCTGGAGAGGCAGGGTGAGATGGGGCAGCTGTTCTACTGTAATACTCACAAAGAACTCTGGCAGCTGGCGCTTAGTAACGAGAGGCGTGGGACAGTCTCCTTGTCATATTCGGTCAATGCAAAGCTGTAATGGCGGTAGTTTCCCTGTGCAAGGACCCCAGGCTAGTGGGTCAGTACCCAGCATACAGCGATGACAGCTTGTCACCCAAACACTTTCCACTTTGAGAGAGGGGGGAAAGAAGCAAGAGGAAGGCCATGCGCTACTTAAACACTGCCGCTAGAGTCCAGGCCTGGCATCAGCCCAGGAGCAAATGGCCAGAAAGTTTACGATGTCCTTCTCCTATCAGGGTAAGCCCAAATGTGAGCTGCTCGATTTGGAACATGAGGCAATCTTGGAGTAACTTTATCAGGAAGCCCATTAGGAAAAAGCAAAAAGGAACGGCAATCCTGAGTCCTCCAAAGAACCAAGGCACAGATAAGGATTGCAGCAGCCCTGTCTAATGAATGCCAGATAGCTCCTGGGAAGCAACACGTCAGTTAATAAGACTGGAAAAGGTTGAACTGATCTGGGCCTGGTCCAGAATCCCAGACCCAAACACCCCCATAACTAGGGGGCGCAATGAGTTGGATCCAGATCTTGGTGTAAAATATTTGTCACTGGTGACATGATATTTGGGCTAGTTGATTGGGAGTTGAAGGAGATGGGATTTGTTTTCAAATGTTTTTCATCAAAGCCAACTCTTTCCTGTACCAAGTTTCCACGAGTCAGCATTTTCGTGTGAAAACACATTTTGTCAAACAATTCCTGCCTGGCTTTAAGGGAAGTGAGCCAAGTTGGCTGTGTTACCTCTGGGTGGCAGCTGAGTTCAGATGAAACAAATGAAGTGAGGTTGGGCCCACTTCACCCTTAATTGGAATCACCTTCGTTTCCTCCAAGCCACTGGACACTTTCTCCCTGGCCACAGTGTGAGTCTCGGGGGAGGGCACGAAGCCCCGAGGGAACAAAATTTTGCACATTCCTGATGCATTTTTTATGGCTATCATTTGCTCAGCTTTCACTCATACCAGCTGGGACTACAGTCTTGGTTCAGCTAACAGCTCAAGCAAGATTTGGCCTGGCCAGTACTTAGGTGGGAGACCGTCAAGAAAATGCAAGATACAGCAGGAAGTGGAAGAGGTATTGGTGATTTGGTAAAGGGTGTATTTCCCTTGGAGTCAGCACTGATCCAATGCCCCAGCACGGGACTAGGGCAACCTGTGCTTGTAGTGTTGCTATCTTTCAGCTGAAATGTAGAGCCAATGCCCTCATCACTTGGGATTATTAATGGCCCCGCAGGATTTTTTGCAAGAACCAGGATGTTAACCTTGTACAGTGGCTTTCAGCCTGTGGCCCTGGGGTCCACGAAAGGTGGTTGTTACCATAGAACAGTGGTTTTCAACGGGGGTCTGCAGACCCCGGGGTGGGCTGCAGACTATGTCTAAGATTTCCAAAGGGGTCTGCACCGCCATTCAAAAATGTTTAGGGCTCCACAAGTGAAAAAAGGCTGAAAACCACTGCCTTGTGGCCTAGCAAAATTCCAGTTTAGGCAATTACATTCTGTTTCCCTACATTCTCCCTCCCATATCAGTCGGCTATTTCGGTACTCCTTGCCCTTCGTGGTTGTGGAGTGTAGCTGTGCACTGCTAAATAGCTGCCCCCTTTCACCCCAAGGGCAGAGAATTTCAGTAGTGAGGGAGCATTTAAAGATCTTTCTGGCTTATCCACTGTGGAGTAAATTCTGTGCCTCAGTGATGAGAGAGAGAATTATAGAAACACAAACAGGCTATTGCATTCCAGTAAAAGCTGCAGCTGGGCTGGTGTGCGCCTCGGATCATGGCCACTTTCTCTTTAAACTCTGAGGAATGGGAAAGTTGTGGGGAAAAAATTAAAATCTCCCCACAGGGGCTGCTGGGAAAGGAAACGCCAGCCAGCAGCATGCTGTGTTCTGTGAATTCATTGGAAATGAGCAAATGACACTCCCAGGCAGGACCTGGGCAGAAGCCAGGTCTGAGTGAGTGACGCTGCTTGCTTGGACTTCCAAGTGAACGGCAAATGCGATCGTGTGCTCTCTTGTCCAGGATTCATTTAAAGTAGCAGGGTGGTCGGGCCTGGTTTGTGTAGTGATTTAAGGGATCGGGGAAGGGTTCAGTGTATCAGACTGTACCTCTGCCTTCTCTTCACAACTGCACATAGCCCCTTCCCTGTGCTCATGGATTTCATGGAATATTTACTCGTTTGGAATCTGACCTTTGAAAGCAATGGGCACAGCTCAGGCCCCCAAAGGTACTGCCGAGCCTTGACTGGAAGGGAGGACTCCCTCCTCTCAGGTTCAGCGTTAGCCTCCCCACTCCTGTTGGAGGCGCTTTGGCTGTGAGTGTTTCAGTGAGATATCTCACATCTCTTGGGAGCCCGTTCAGTCTCGTTGAACTTTCCTAGGCCTCGTGCACAACATGTCTGATCTGCTTTTGAAGGGGGTGGGGGAGAAAGAGGTAAATCAGGGTGTCGGGGAATGGGGATCAATGCAATACACTCAGCAAAGGTGCCTTGGAGCCTAAAGCCTGGGACTTGGAGATGAATGGCTTCCTGAAAACGTATTGTTTTGCTATGTAGAAGCGTCTCTAGCTGAACGTGGTCTGGGATGTCTGATATTTCATATGATGAGCCTGATAGAAAACAATGCAGGCATCTGAGTCCAGAGACAAAGGAGAACTAGTGGCTGCATAAATCCTAGGGAACTCCGTTGGGTGCAAGTGGGAGTGTTTAAGATTTCCTGGCACCCCCAGTAAATGCTCCGTTTGGGGGCCCTCGTTCACACCCCATAGATCAAACCATTGTTAATGATGTGAATATCGTGACGAAGCAGAGGTGGTGGAGGGATTATTACTGTCCTGTGCAGTGTCATGGTAAGCAGTGCTTGCAGCCTGCGCTCATTTACACCAGTGCAGATCTGGAGTAACTCAGCTGATTCAGTGAAGTTTCTCCAGATTGACACTGGTGTAACTCAGAGCGGTATTTGGCCCAAACACTGCTAAACTGAGGAGCCACGTTGGCAATATGGTGGGAGGCCAAGGGCAACACCTAATTGGCTTAAACTGGAGTACACTGTAGCTGTCCTCCTCTTTAATTAAGAGGAGCAGACAGCAGAGACTACAGGTCCCAGCATGCAGTGGGCATAGCAGGACGTGACTCACCATTGCATCCTGGGACCTGTAGTCTCTGGGACCAGAGTACAGAACTCTGGGGGAAGCATGGGGCCCACGGACCACCCTCGGTGTTATGAATGTTGCGCAGCATTAGAAGCAGGGAGGCGGCTGTTTGTTGGTTACCTTTTCCCATGCACTGCACCTCACTGTCAAAGCAGGCATCAGTCAGGCCCACACGCTGAGCCATCCAAATGGCTGGTAGGCACTGGACAGGCTCGCTCTGAATGGGCTGGGGAAGGAAAGGGGCAAGAATCCTGTCTCCTGCGAGTAGGAATCTCACACGTTTCAGCCTCAGGCCTGCCGACAAGGACGTCACAAGGAGATGGTCCCATACAAAGCTGTCAGCAGTCCCAGGGCCCGGGGAGCCAGCATCGCAGCCAACGTCCCAGGACTTTGGCCGGCTTTGGGGGCCTCTCCTTCTCAAAAACAAAACACAAAACAGTGGCTCAAAGTGCTCCGCATCCCTCTCCCCATCAGTGAAACAGCTCCTGGCTTCCTGCCACGCCTGGGCTGCTAAGTTGTTCTTCTGGAGGGCAGGAGGCTGTTACTACAGAGCAGCGCCTCCACCAGGCTGCCACCTGTGTCAGGACCAGAGGAATCCTGCCTCCCTGCCAACTGGGCCCCACCCCATTATCCAGCAACCCCCCTACTCCCAGCTCCTCGCCTCTGGGTCCACTTTCTGTTCCATAAGACTCCTAACTCAGGAACCCCTCCTTCCTGACTGGACTCTGGGCTGGAGGCACGTGCTGTGATGGTAGCAGCCAGAACGTGAGAGGTTAACTGGAAGGCGTAAGTCCTCACAGTTAAATAAACCCAATGAGTAACCCACTAGTAACCTACCCCGGTGTGATCCTTTACTGGGTAGTTAATGATTGGCTAAGAAAGGGGCATGAGGTAAAGCCTGAAGGGACGTGAATTGACCAGGGTCCATGACCCAAGCCACGGGGTCATTTTTCTTGAGACTCAAGAGGCACCGGGTTCTAAACACAGCACAGGCAGGCCCCGGAAAGTGTGGAGTACTCACTGCTCTGCTTCGTGGGGGAATGCAAGGGCTCTTGCTGAGGACTGGATCCAGGTGTGGGGTCCTGGAGACTCTGCTGTGAGACTGAGTGACTAGGGATATGACTACCTGCTAGTAACCTACCCCGGTGTGATCCTTTACTGGGTAGTCAATGGTTGGCTGGGAAAAGGGCACAAGGCGAAGCCTGGTGGGATTTAGGGCCGAGTGCCCAAAAAGAGTTAGAAAGCTGGAAAGCTCACTGTGATTCTCAACACCTGCGTTAGGCGCCTGAACTCCCGTACCACGAACGGGGAGCGAGGCACCTTGGACTGCAGTTCACAAACTCTGGCAAGCTAGGCAGGGAGCCACCTGAGCTAGCCAAGAGAAGATGCCAACCAGAGAGGTGCGCGCAGAGCCTGCGGGCGATTCTGGAGCAGGGAACGCGCCCCTTATGCCATTTTAGCAACAAGCCAGAAGCTGGTCGTGACCGTATCACTGTTAGCCTGGCGTTCAGGGCTTGTCTGGGATGTGGGAGAGCCAGGTTCGATTCCCTCGGCTCTGCCATGGGGGGAGAAAGGGCTTGACCAGGGGCCTCCCAGCTTTCCGGTGGGTGCCCTAACCATCGGATGTGGAGGGCGTGTCCGTCACTCTCGCCTCTTGAAGCTGCTGCCCTGGACATGGCCCCACTGCCCAGGTGGGTGCTCCACGCAGGCCTCCCCTGGCGCCTGGCTGTTGAAATATGCAAGTACACGCTGGAGCCATGGCTGCACAAGTGCTCAAGCGTCCAGCTGCCCATACCAGGCTCCAACCCTCCCCCCGCTCGCTGTGACATCCCTTCTCACCCCTGATCTGCCCCCTCCCTCTCTTCTACACACCCCTTTCCCTCTTGGCCTCCCTACCCCCACATCCCCCCTTCCC
>ML675694.1:340325-461100 GCA_007922155.1 Mesoclemmys tuberculata
GGGAGCTGAGCTAGTGCCCCAGGTTCATTCTGTCATTTCCTTTCCAAACTTCAGGGCCCCTGGGGCTGTGGAGGGGCCTGGGCTGGGGTGATGGGGGGGGCGCTGTGAAGGCCCTTGGGCTATGGCGCATGTTGTGGGGTCAGGGCGAGAAGGCAGTAGTGAGGGGGGGTGGTCAGGATAACTGGTTAACTTGGGGTGGGAAGCTGTGTGCCCCCAACAAGTCCGGGCAGTCAGTAAATACCCTGGATCCTCCCTCTGGCCATCCTGCAGATAATGGGCTTGAGCTGTAATGAAGGGTCCCGGGTGGATGAGCTTTAGGTAGGTGGAGGGGACAGGAGTGAGGTGGGTGAATATAGATAATTGGGGGGGCAAATGACAGGAGGATGGCTGCCTTGCTTGCAGGTGAGGTAGGTTGCAGTGTTTAGCAGGCTGGATGTGCAGCAATGACTTTCTGGAGTCCATCTTACCTTGATATGCAGATTCTAAATTGATTGAGATGAAAGGGGCCAGAGTGAAGGGGGTCCTGTCTTCCTTTCATATGAAGACCATGTCATTCCAAACATCTTCCTTCTCCCACATTGCCAGGGTAGGCACACGTGAGGGCATGAGACACTTTTTTGGTCACGCAATGCAGGATGCTTTCACAACAATGTACGTTCCTGTGCTGGATTGCTCTTCGCACATTCTCATTCACGGGCTGGGACTCGAACTCAGCATAACAAATGCTAAGAATTTTAAACTGTGCAGTTGGCAGGCTATGCCTGCCAGGCACACACCCAAGACTTGCACACCATCATCGTAGGTCCACGTCATGCTCACCCAGAGTTGGGTCTTGCGCTCGCTCCTAACACAAGTTAATGTTGGCCCTGATCAGCTGTTCTTTACCATGCTTATTTCTCTTATTTCTCTGGCTTGCATCAAACTTCTTTATGATTCAAAAGCTGGGGGGATTTCCCCTGTCCTGCTATGCCTGCAAAACCGGGCTCGGGTGTTTGTGAATGAAATTGCTCCAGGCTCAGAGAGCCTCAGCTCCCTTCATGAGATCACTTAACTCCTGCTGCTGCTTGTCTTCTCTCCACTGGAAGCGTGCTTCTGAATTTAGGTGTGCTCTTTAAAACTATTCCCCCTCACTCCAGATAAATCCACTGAAACATCCCACCCCCTAGCTGTCTGGGCATCTCTCTATGCTAGAGTTCAGTCAGGTTAGCTAGAGCCATGTTTGAGGACGATTCTTGCTAGAACAGTGCTAATGCTTTCAAGTCCTCCTGTAGACATAATGAGGAGGGGTTTATAAAGACATGCCATTGTCTGGGTTTCGCTCCTCAAAGATTGCATGCATCTTTAAAATCAGCAACTTTGCAGTACTAAAACATGATTGGATGGAAGGGAACTGAGGTCCTGTCTAAACCCTATTGTGAGACATGCCAATATACTGTTGAGCCACTGCTGTGTTTCACAACCGTGCATAAATGTGGATCTGTGTAGTGTAGATGGCTGCTTCTAGTTTGCAGAGGGAAATGGCGGGCGAGGCCAGGCATACAGCTCCATGGAAAAGTGCTGTAACTATCCTCTCCTAACAGGAATTGTTGTGCCAGTGGCAAGTGAACCAGCGTTGCAGAGTCTGTCAGTGTGCGCATTATGTGCAATTGTGTGTTGGTAGGTGCAAGTTCTTCAGCTTGACCGAGACGCCTGAGGACTACACCATTATGCTGGATGAAGAAGGCTTTAAAGGTACAGTGTGACAAGTCTGCTGCTGAGGCTGCAATTCATGGTGGCTCAATGCTTTCTCAGGTTTCCCCAGTTCTGGCATTAGCGTGTTTTGTCTCTTTCACTGCCATTCAGATGCTGTTCAAACCCATTGTTTCTATCCCTGCTTTGAAAAGTCTACATCAGAGGGCTATACAATAACCTGTGTAAGTCGTCTGACCTAGATCCATGTTACGAATGCTCATGTAGTGGTGTATTGGGCGCCCTGTAGTTACCTGTACATGTTAATGCTGGATGAATGCTCATTAGCATATTGAATGCTTGATTCACTTTGGTATTTAAAGGGGAAATGCAAATATCGATCAGCTTTAGTCTCGTGTTTGAGTGCCCCTCATAACCTGGATACTTGAGCGTGGGGCTTCACCACATCCAGTGGCGTATTCAAAACAGGCCCTACTTCAGTTTCTGGAGTTGTGGCTCCTGCTTAGAGACTTGCTCAGGCACATATGGAACGTGTCACTTCCCACTCCATGCTCTGTAGAATCTCCCCTCAAGCCCAGTGAAATCACCTTATTGTTATACTGTAACAACCAGTCACTTAAAAGCTCTGTTTTTAATGCATTGTTTGATACATGTTTATACACAGGACACACACCTAATCCTGGGGAAGGCAGGAAACCTAGCACAATGGATATGAGAGCAGCATTCTAGACCTTGCTGAATCGCTCCCCCTTCATCCTGAGCTGTAACTTGAATGCAGCACAATGCCTTGGTGGGGCAATGTCAAGCTGGCATATACTGACATGGTGAAGAGTGGTAGCAGGAAGCAGAAGGTCAAATGCTGTGTTAATGGCATTCAGGCTGCACAGTTTAAAATCAACCAAGGGGTGGAATTGTTAAAGCTCCCACAGAACTTGGCCCTGTCAACACGTCTGTGAGTTTTGTGGTATATTAACCTAGGCCCTGTCTATAGCAAAGAAATTCACACCAGTGCAGAGCGGTCATCACAGCAGTGCAGACCCGTGATGGAGCTCCCGTGGTGCAGCTTACACTGGTGACATGCCAGTGTGTGACACAGCTGTTGAGGCTTTGCACGGGCATTACTACATTGCTGTAATTATACTAGTGTGGATTGCCTTACTGTAGGCAGCCTGCACGTAACACTAAACTACATCTTTAAAAGGAGCTGGAATAGTAAATGCTACTTAGGTGCAGTGTGGCCAAGTTGCTGTAACAACCCTTTTGATTAGGTTGTCAGGGTTTGAACCTGGGACCTTCAGTGCCAATGCACAGATCTCTGCCACTTGATAAAGGAGTAACTCTCTTAGCTGGTAGCAGTAGTAGGCTTAGTCTTGCTGGACCAGCAAGAAGAATTGGATGTCCATGCTCTGCTGGGGTGGGTTATGTAACCCACAGCAGCGGAGTGTGCCCCTGCAGCTAAGGCCAGGTCTACACTACAGACTTATATCGCTCAGGGGTGTGAAAAATCCACCCCTCAGGTGGCATAGTTCTACTGACCTAACCCCCTATGTAGACAGCGCTATGTTGACAGGAGAAGGAAAGCTACCGCCGCTTGGAGAGGTGGAGAAGCTCTTCCCTTACTGTAGTAGCGTCTTCATAAAAGCACTACAGCTGCACTGGTGCTGGCGCGCTGCTGTAGCACTATATGTCAAGATCCGCCCTAAGAGGGTTGATCAGCACCCACAGCTCCACCCTTACCCATGATCAGCAACCAGAGTGTCAATTACCCTCCTTGTTGCCTGGCTCAGAAAAGATAGCATCAAAGATCACTTTGCAATCGCACCCTCCTACACAGCTAGCATTAACATTATAGCAGAGATACTACGGTGAGCTTTTAAATGCCAGACGGTACTATAAAACAAGTGCCAGTAATTCCTGTGTGTGATGAAAGAGATGATAACTGAAGGATTTGCTTTGCTTTGCCTGGGGAGCACAGCTGGCTTTTAGCCTGCCTCATGCCATGGATCATGATGCATTTACCTGCTTTCATTCTCTGTGGCACTTTTCAGGGTTACCTGAGGTGTCTGGGGTGTGTCATGATTACAGTGGGAGGGACTCTGTCTGTGCCCAGGAGAGGAAACTCTCCCTTGGCACTGCTGCTGGCAACACAGCCTGCTCTGGGCTCCATGAACCCTGTCCTTTTCCTCTACAGGCTAGCAATTAGCACAGCCCACCTTGTTACACTCGAGGGCCCGGTCCCTTCTTCTGGCTGCCTGTAATGTACACTGATCTGCAGCCTTCCTGGAGACAGTGACCCCCGTTCACTGGTTTCATCTCAGTTCAACACTCTCCTTGGCGTAAGGCACTTGAACAGGTCTCTAGTAACACCAAATTGAAGTTGGTGTAACAGATTCAAATATAAGCCGGTCTAAGAGTTTGGAAACGAGGTTACAGGTAAAAAAACAAACATAAAACTCAATCTATGGCCTATGCTTATTAACAAGTTACTTTCCTGTCTTATAGGGTATTTCTTACCCAATGCTTGGTTTTTACGGTACCTGTCCAATCCAGACAGCTGGGATCCACCTTTTGTGAGACACCTCTGCCGGCAGAATCTTCTTCGTAATGGAGAAACTCTTGAGCCTTCTTCTCTTACAGTTACACACTGTTGTCTCTTACCCCAGGGGGTCAGAAATTTGTCTTGGGGTTCTTTTGTCTTTGTAAATTCTCAAGCCTGCATGGAGAGGCCAGTTGTCTGGTTATGGACTGGACAGTCCTTTTTGGGTGGCTTGTCCCCTGTCCAGTACTGAGACAAAATCGAATGGGAGATGCCACAGTGAACAGTGTGGCTGGGGTCACGCCAAGGGGCATGGGGTCATGTCATTCCCAGAAGTACTGGGTTGTCTGGTGTGAGAAATGTGAGAGTTGGACAATGAATGTCGGGCTGGCTTCCCATCTGTCTGTCAGTGCTGATATCTCAGGTGACAAGTTTCACATCCACCGTTTTTTTTTTTTAATCAAATATCCTCCGTGTCGCGTAACGCAGAATGACTTCCCGTGCACACCTCACAGTAACGATCAGCTAGCTGTTCGCTTTTGTCAGAGACCACTCCCAACCCCCTTCAGTGAAATACTGAGCAGATAGTCGGATGGGGGTAATATACCTCGGCATGTTTGTTACTCACCTTGCCCTGTACTTCTGGCCCATGGACACCAGTCCTCCCTTGAGACCTCAATCCATACAGCTCCTCTTCTGCAAGAACTGTTTAAACAAGCCCTGTAAGAACGGGACTGAAGTGCTGTTGAAGCTGTAGCTGTAGTTTACTCACCCAACTTCAGAAGTGGCCTATCTCCCTCAAAGGCTTGAGGGAGGCATTGAGGAGGATGTTGGAGAGAAGTCTGGGATGTGCTAGATTGTATCCTGTACCAGTGTGAGTAAAGACCTGTGTCAGTTCTGACTTGGTGTCTCACAGCCCATCAGGGTTAGGATTGAATGCTGCTGTCCTTGGAAAGCAGAGACCCTTGGCATTCCAGTGCTGGGCAATGCGTTTTCTAAACTGGAACAAGACCCAATCACCTGATTCTCTTTCACTTCTTGTTTCCCAAGCATTTAAGCCTTGACATGATTTTAGGAGCCTCTTTCTTTGCTGGATCTGGAGATCCTTGTGGGATAACTGTCCCACTTAAGAACCAGGTTTCCAGTCACAGAAATTCACTTGAGATCTGCTGCTTGCTGCCATGTTAGAAATAGATGTGTGGCAATATTGCACGGCCTGCCCTGGCTACAGTGCGAAGTTCTTCAAACCCAGCAAGTGTCTAAGCAGTGGCCCAAGATCAGTGATTGCATTGGGGGTTCCTGGTACTTTTGCCCAAACGCTTCCTTGCTTGGGTTGGGTCTGTCACTAACCACTATGGCTTGAAAATACCCCCCAAAGGTCTGGACTGAAACTGATCTGTTTGTACTCCTCTGAAAGAATGTCCCTCCGAGTTCGCTGTAGTCAGACAAGCATCTCTGATCAGCCAGGAGAGCTCAGCTTAGCTGCTGCTTAAGGAGCCCTGCATCAAGAGGTAACTAAACTCTTTTCTCTCTTCCCTACACCACCGTGGAGTTGCCACATCTAATCACTGTCTGATTGCAGTGCTGAGTCCTGAACACTGCTCCCCTTTCCCTGGTCAGATGCGACACCTTGTGTTCTTAGGTATGGTGACATCTCGGCTCAGTTATGGTTAGAGCGTCATCGCTAACCCTGGTGCTGCTCTCGATGCAAAGTTACAGCTGGACCCATCCATCACTGAAGGTCTTTGTCCCACATTCCTTTGGCAGGGCTCGGCCAGAACAGCTCACTGGGTTGAGCTGGAGAATCTCATCCTTACGCAACCTGCTTCCGTCACTGACTTGGGCTGTCCCACCCCTTGGTTGAGCCTGCCAGTCAGTGCTGCGGCAGATGGCATTGCTCAGCCGTTCTGTCCCCCCAGTGCAGACTTGCAGCTGGCCACTGGCTCTGACAGAGGGACTCTGTTAGCATTGGCTGAGTGAGATCCAGTCTTGATCAGATTTCCCTCTACCCAGGAGCTGCATTTTCAGTCTTTTTTACAGGGAATATCCTGTTATCGCTCAAGCTGGTGGGCGTGGGGGAAGGGAGGGTGTGTTGTAATGTAAACCTACATCTGGAATGCTGCTTTGGAAGCAGGGGGACTGTCACCAGGCATCTGAACCAAAGTAACTTGCACCTACCTGGCTGTGGATGCCCTCTTCCCCTCAAGGGAAGCAGCTTTTGCAACTAGATGGTTTTTCCTCATGTCGAATGATGCAGATACTAGTTAGCTGGGTCCCTGATACATTGAAGAAGATGTGATTGGGGATCCCAGATGTACATCCGATACAGTAGAATTGAGTTATGAACACCTCGGGAATGGTGGTTGATCATAACTCGGAACAAAAAGTTAGGGTTGTCTGTTCGAAAGTTTACAACTGAACATGGACTTACTATAGCTTTGAAATTTTGTGCAGAAGAGAGGCAGCTTTTAACCATCTTAATTTAAATGCAACAAGCACAGATACCGTTCCCTTACCTTGTCGTATCTTTTTTTTTTTAAACTTCACCTTTATCTTTTAGTCGTTTCTTTAACACAGCGTTGTACTGCATTTGCCTTTGTGGTTCTCTGCCGCTGTTGGATTGCGTACTTGAGGTTTCAAACGAGGTGTGTGGTTGACTGGTCAGTTTGTAACTCTGACGTTCTACTGCATGCCCAGAACCTATCTGGAAGAGAACCACAACCAGGATCTCTGCTCCTTGGGAAGGGGCAGGGTGTCTAGCACAGAGGGGCAGGAAGGAAGCAACAAGGATGCCTGGCTGATGCCAACACAGGCAGCTTTCGTGTAACTAGTCCTGGATCCCATCCAGGGTGGGCTTAGCTGAATGCTCAGAGCTGACTGCAGGAGCCCTCCGTTCATTACATTTCCCTCCTTCCTAACGGTGAGAGCTACCTGCTCTGCCCTGCCCCAGTGTGGGGGCATGGATGTGCCAGATACTAGGGAGCAGGGGATGGAGGTGAGGTACTAGGCACCGGAGTGGTCCCACTCCCTAAGATGTGCCTGAGTTTACACCCTTCCTGTCCTAACCCTGTCCTGCCTAAGGGTGTCTCAGGCTGATGACTACCAGGGGGATATCTGTCATGCATATTTGAGTGGAGCCAGGGCAGCTGAACATAGATTTTTATCTACCCTGCTGGTAAATTGCCCCACATAGACCAACCCCTGAGGCCGTTAGCGAGTGCACTCAAGAGGCAGCATAGTCTAGTGGACCCAGGACTGGACTGCTCAATAACCTGGAGTCTATTCCTAGCTCTGCCACCAACCTGCTGTGACACCTTGGGCAAGTCACTTCTCCTACTTTGTACCTCAGTTTCTTATCTTGCCCTCTGTATTATCTAATCATAGAAAATTAGAGTTGGAAGGGACCTCAGGAGGTATCTAGTCTGACCCCCTGCTCAAAGCAGGACCAACCCCAACTAAATGTAATGGTCTTTAGGGCAGGGACTCTTGATGTCTGCTCATTGCCTAGTCCAATGAGACCTCTACCATAATGCAAAATAACTAGGAGATACAAAGCTGGATTCCCCGATCATTTGATTCCAAGAACTAAGCAATGGAGGTTATTCCCCCTAGACCTTTAACACAGCAACGCTCTGCCAGAACCCGAATAAACATGCTGGAGTTAATTGATGGCGCCTGGGGCATAGCTCCAGTTAGTTAAGGTTGCGATTGTTGTGTTCAGCAGAATTGTAGCTGCTTCTTTTGATATGCAATTGGATCTCCAGCACCCAGGGTCCCAACTGGCCAGGCTAGTTTGTGTGGTCATTTCATTGTTCAGGTAGTGGAACATTAATGCTAATGATGCCATCCTGTTATGCTCCATTCACACTGATGCAGCTTCACTAGCTCTGAAAATACATGTGAAGAGCCTAGAGGGAAAGCTCACATTCGACAGTAGTTACAAACGCCAAAGTCCCTTTTACAGTGAATCTGTGTAAACCAGGACTTGCACTGGTGCAAGCCATATCTTAATGCTGTGTGTCCGTGCTAAAGAACAGCTACATTGGTGGCTAAAATCCTAATGTATACAAGACGACTTTGGCTGAATTGTGAAGCCTTTCCCTTGTGGGATAGTGTTATCTAGTGGTGAGAGCACAGGACTAGGAATGGTGCTAGATTCTACCCAGTGCTGCCAACAACTTGTGGCCTTGAGCAAGTCACTTAACATCTCCATGCCTCTGTTTTCCCATCTGTAAAATGAGGCAAGAGGGTTGAGGCTAAAATTGTTTTGAATGCTGGGAGAGGGCTTTATGCTTCAGTGTTAATCAAGGAGCTCAGAGCTTGTAAGTACAGAGGACTCCACCTTTAGTCCTGATTTGAGGCTCATCCATCTCGCTGGTTCTGAGTTGCCCGTTAGCTCCCAGGTAGCGGGGGAAAGGGGCACAACAGGCCCTTGGGGTTCTGGCTCCTGCCCCGCTCATCCGGACTGTTGGAGCACTAAGGCCTTACCCGCAGGAGGGAATAGCCTTGACGCAGTGACTGGTGCCATGCAAAGCTGAAGTGCAGATGAGGCAAGTCAAGTGCTGGTTACTGAATCATGGCTGCTACTGATTGTAATTGAGGCCTGAGATACAGACCGAGGCAAACGCAGTCAGTCCCTTTGCGTTCATGGGAAGGAGGGTTCCAGGCCGGCTCCAGACCTGCCTTCTTGCTAAGCTGCTATCTGGTTCCGAACCCATTCGAACTGCCTTTGGCTCCTTCGCTGCTTTGCCTGTCTGTCGGAAGCTCTCTGATCCAATGTGTCTGTGTGTGATGATCGTGCAGCATGATGAAGGAAGCTAGTGGGTGTTAATCTGATCTTATCCCTTTACAACAAGACTAGAGTGAAGTAATGGTGACTTGAAAATTGACACAATGGAAGAAACACTGTAGCGTAAAGCTATGCAGATAACAGGCCGCCTGGTTTCTCATGTCTCAGCTGTGCGTGGTGGGGGTCTGCAGCAAGCTAGACTTGATAAAACCAATGCAATAAATGCAACATGGGAACTGAAAACCCATATCCAAATCCACTCCTTCAGCCTCAGAGCTGACCAAAACCTTGTAGTCTGGCATCTTGCATAACTCCACCAACCCAAACCCGATCCCTGTTCTGGCCTGGAACTGGGGCCCCATCCCGATGTGGGTCGGAGCCCACCCGCCTTGGCCTGTCTTGAGCTGGGCCCCCAGTACCATCTAAGTCAGTGAACTTTCTCTCCATCCTGACCCTCACTCCAGCCCCACCTCCCCAGCCTCCTCTGCCTGCGTGGCACACACCTTCAGTGAGTGCATAAACATAATTACAAGCTAAGCAGGACATTCCTCTGGCTCAGCGGAGACTCTCTCTGTCTCCGCACCTTGTGCAGGGAGATGTGCACCAGCACAGGGACAGAGCCCTGTTCTGTAACTAGCGAGCTTTGTCACCGGGCAGCGGGGACAGGAAGTTCCAGTCCAGGGCAGATGTGGCCTGCACTGGTTCCTTGTGAGGTGTCCTGGTCCTGCTCATCCAGCGCTCACAGCGGGGTGAGACTTGACGCAATGAATGCCTGGGTGAGTGGGATGCTCCTGGCTGCTGCAGGAAGGGTCCTGTGTTGCCCAGGCAGCAGCTGCAGTTGGGTCTTCATACGTGTTGCAGCAGCCTCACTGGCTTCTGTGGGCTTCTTGCCCACTGCTCTCCAGTGGCTCCGAGCTTGTCTTGCCATCATCTCCCCGCCTCAGCTGAGCTGCCTTGTGCCTAGGCTCGGCACAGCTGGACTACAGGCCCGGGCTTCCTGTTGGAAATGCTTTAGCGAGGCAGGAAGTGTGCTGGCAGGAACTCCGGCTGCAGGGAGCATCCTGAGGCAGGAAAGGTGGCGGGGTGTGGGGAGCAGTCGTGGCACCCGCTGCTAACGCTGGAGGGGCCCGGGGGTGGTTTCTCTGTAGAGAGCTTCGATGCCATGGAGCGGGGTGGGGTTGAAGGGCTGCTGTAGCTCTCGTGCAGTGTGGCACGCGGGCCGGGGAGCTGGGAGAGCGCTGAGCTGGCTGGAGCTCGCTCTCGAAAGTGCTGATGGCTGCTTTTCCTGTCCCTTCTCAGGGGACCCTGGACGAGCTGAGCCCAGGCCTGTTCACACGGGCACCGTGGCTCCCGTGCAGTGTTAGAACAGTCTGTGTCGGTGAGTCCCGGCTGGTTAGGGCTGCCACCTTTTTAATTGCTGCTGACTAGACCCTCTTCTCCCTCCCCAGGCCCCCCCCATCTCTTGCTCCTTTTCCCCTCCTCCCCCTTTTGCTCACTGGATTGTCTCAGGAGCTTGCATGCAGGTAGAAGGCAACCTGGCTGAGCAGGGGCTGGCGTGGGTTAATGACCCAGTACTTTCCCCTGCCCTACAGTAATTGGGCTCTTGGTTCGGGTGCCAAAAAGTTGCCAGGTCCCTAAAACAGGACACCTGGCAACTCTCTAAAGGGTACCTGGTGCCTAGAACAGACTGGGGGGGTAAAAGCCAGCCAGGTGCCAACCCTTTGGGATGCCTGGATTAATCTGTTGGTGAACGAGTGAGGCTTTTGGGCTATGGGTCAAATGCAGGGACTCCCAACACTGCCCTGGCCTTGCTGTCTGCTAGGAAGCAGGCGGCCAGTCTCCAGCATGTCTAGCTCTGAGGCAGGCTCAAATTTAGCTGGGAGGAGGCAGCTCTAGCTAGCAGGGGCTGTTGACCTTCTCCCAGCACCTTTCCTCCACTCCCACCTTCTCCTTTGATCAGCTGCCATTTGTTTCCAGCCGCACCCTGCTAGGAGGAGGTGAACCCTTTCCTTTATGTTGCCCTAGATAGAAATGGCATTAACCTTTCATTGGCCTGTAAAATGTCTAGGATGGGTGGGCGGGGGGGCTAGAGAGATGATCACTGTTCTGTGCCTTCCACTTGACTTGAGCAGTTGTTAAATATGATCTTTCATTGCCTGTTCAGTACTTGACTTTGTCACTAGCCAAGGACTTGCATTATGTCTGTGTGTGTGTGACATGCTAATAGGAGAGAGAGGACTGAAGCATCATTTTGTGGGGAATCCTGCTGTTCTTATAGTGACTACTATTTGAAATTGTTCGCCAGTTTTAAATGACCGAAAGAAATGTGCTTTGGATTACTATGCATCACTAATCCTGGAACAGTGCTGACACTTGGTTATTCTTGTTAAATCTTGTCTGAAAGACTTAATATTTGAATAAACATGACAAAAGAGCGCATACGCACATGCGCACACACACAAAAAAAAGCTTTCACTTGTCACATCCAATGCAGCAGGAGCCAGTTTGGCCAAACCCTTATTTGCTGCTGCTTCAAACCAGTGAATGATTTCTCCTGTCCCTGTGTTAGACCCCAGCTGTCCCAGGGAACCGGGAAACCTGTTCATCCCTTCTCGGCAATGGGCTTTCCCTTGCTCTAGTGGTGACTGTGAGCAGAACCAGGACTGCATGCTGAGGCAGTCTTGGCCTAGCTTGGCTTCTCTTAGCTCCAGGCTGCATAAAACAGACTTACAGAGCAGTATTGCACTGGCTGGGATTGAGTGGTGGCATAGGCAGTTTGGCTCATTGGCCTACAGCACAGGACTTGGAGTTGAAAGATTAGACATCTGTTCCCAATTTTGCTGCTGACGCACTGGCCTTCTCTTTGCTAGGAAATGGAATGCTGTAAGAACTGTGGTCTCCATAGCATGCTTGTAAAGGGCTGCATGCTCCAACGGGAACTAGTTTATTCTGTGGTATGTTCAGCCTGCGTCTTTCCAGTGCCGATTGTAGGTGCAGACAAGCTTTTGAATTAAGAAATTGAGCAGCACAGAATTAACATGGCCACATTAAATGGATTAAAAACTAGCTGATCAGTCTCAACATAAACATGGAATCCTCTTGGAGCGGGTGGGTTTCTGGTGGGCTCCCCAGGCCTCAGTTCCTGGCCTTATGCTATTAACACTTTTTATCAGTGACCTGGAAAAACATAAATCACTACCGAAAGATTGAGGAGTGGTAAACAACAAAGAGGAAAGGTCACTGATACAGAGTGAACTGGGTCACTTGGGAAGTTGGGCGTGAGCAGAGTGTTTTAATACAGCCAAATATCAAGTATACATCCAGGAACAAATCATGCAGGTTGTACTTATCTGGGGCAGGGGCAGGGGCAGGATCCAGCCTGAGAAGCAGTGACTTTGAAAATGACCTGGAATCATGGTGGGCAGTCAGTTGAACATGAGCTGCCTGTGTCATGCTGTGGCAAAAAAGGCCAATTTAATCCTTGGATGTAAAAACAGAGCACGGAGGTGGTTTTACCTCTGTATCTGGCACTGATCCTCTTCCAGTGTCCACGGTTCAAGGCAGACAGTGATACATTGGAGAGGGTTCCGAGAAGAGCCGGGAGAATGAATGAAGGATTGGAAAACCTGCCTTCTAGTCATAGACTCCAGGAGCTCCACTGATTCCGTTTTAACAAAGATGATTCAAGGGTGAATTGATCAGTCTAAGTACCTACATGGGGAACACACACGACAACAGCCTAACAAAGGTATAACACGAGCCAGTGGCTGGAAGTTGAAGCTGGACACGTTGGCTAGACATAAGGTGTGGGTTTTTGAGAGGGCAATTAACCAGTGGAACAACTTCCCAAGGGTTCTGGTGGATTCTCATCACTGGCAGGTTTTTAAATTGGATGTTTTGAGGCGCTGTGGTTCAAACAGGGATTAATTCAGGGAAAATTCTCTGGCCTGTGTCCGACAGGAGCTCAGACTGGATCACAATCAGCCCTATAATCTATGAAGCTGCAACAGTTCACTGGGACCTGAAGGGCATTGGTGGCCTTTTGAAACCATCCAGAAGCTGTGGTTCTGGGAATACTGCCAGGAGCTGTGGGATGGATAGCCAGAGGACATCAACTGAGATGGTGTAGGACATCTAGTGGATGTGGAGTTGAAGTGCAAGTTCTTTCTGGCTTCTCTGTACAGCGCCTAGCACAATAGAACTCTGGTCCATGACTGGGCTCCTAAGTGCAACTGCAATACAAATAATTAATAGTTTCTTAAATAGAGTCTGCCTGGCCGATGGGAATGCACTGAATGTTTGTTCTGTGCAACTGGCTTAATTCCTCTGGCTGTGAGGTATTCAGCAGCTCAATGTGACTTTGTGCCTCGGTTTCCCGATTTGTATACAGGCAGATCACCTCTAACTACCTTGGTAAAGCACTTTGAGCTGTGGTTGGAAAGGGACATGCACTAGGTGATTTTGTCATTAGCTGGCCTGACGTGTCTGTCTGTAATGCCACAGTCTGAATCCCTGCTTGGATTCTCACCGCAACCTCTTGGCATTTCAGAGTTGCCCCCGTCCGAGTTCATGCAGGTGGTGGATTCCACCTGGCTGGTGCTCAACGTCTTGTCTAACGGCAGGTCCTCCAGCAGTTCCCAGGCCGTCGGCGTGACGAAGATTGCCAAGTCAGTCATCGTGCCGCTCGCTGAGCACAATGTCTCGGTGCTGATGCTGTCTACCTACCAAACGGATTTCATCCTGGTGAGCCCCCCCTCTCCCCACGGCCGTCACCTGCCCCGTTTGGATGGGGTGTGGGTGTCGAACTCTAAGCCTTCAGGGTAGAGGTGGGAGAGCAACTACGCCAGGGATGCGACAGAGTGACTCTCCTGAGAGGCGTGGCGCAGACTGTTGCAGTAGGCGTCAGATGGACGTATCCACCGCTTCGGCACTGGGATGTGATTTCAGAGGGGTTGGTGTAGTTGGGGGCTTTTCTGAGGACAGCCGGGGTCAGTCTACCCTCGCCATAGCAATGAGGGACCCTCAAGGGGTTGTGCATGAGACTTCCCTGCCTGGTGTTCAGTGGGATGGGATTGGGCTAGCTGAGAGATGCGGTTAGACGCTCAGCTCTTCCATCTGGGGGGGGTAGAGAAGAGAGGCACGGAGACGGCAGTCTGTCGGGGCTGAGACATTAAGGCTAAGCTGAGGGGTGAGGTTTGGAGCCTGCCACCTCACATGGTCACCCCTCTCTCCCCCCCGCTCTCCCTAGGTGCGGGAGAAGGACCTACCCGTGGTGATCCACACGCTGGCAGGCGAGTTTGATATCTACAAGGAGGTGAATGGAGAGTCCATCTCTGTTAACTGCGATGATGTGAGCAACGGCTTCCTGAAACCCAAGCCTGGTGAGTCCAGAACTGGGCCCCCAGCTCTTCCCCTGCCTGTCCCTTGCAGAATGGAGGAGGGTTTGAACAAATAACTCTGCTGTCCCCTACAACAGAAAACAGCTGCCCATCGTGTGCTGACCTCGCCAGTGTGGATGGCTTTTGTGCTTGAGTGGTGGAAGTGTGTGAACTTCCCTGAGTTGCTCTAGCTCAGATGGTGTGACGGGTCAGACTGTGATAAACCAGAGGGGTTCCCAGAAACCTTTCACATGGTAGGCCCAGTTGAGCCACTCGCACTTTAACTTAGCATGGCCACTCAGGTTTGGGACTGGCCAAGGGGCCAAATTTCTGAGTGGCATTGTGACCCACTGTGCCAGGTCACAATGCCACATAGCCTGAGGCCACTCTCAAACAGAGAACATAAGCATGGCCATGCTGGGTGAGACCAATGGTCCATCTAGCCCAGTATCCTCTCTTCTGACCATGGCCAGTGCCAGATGCTACAGAGGGAATGAACAGAATCATCAAGTGATCCATTTCTTGCCCATCGTGGCTAACAGCCATTGATGGACCTGTCCTCCATGAATTTATCTAGTTTTTTTTTTTTTTTGGAACCCTGTTATGGGCTTGGCCTTCACAACATCTTCTGGCAAGGAGTTCCAGAGGCTGACACTGCGTTGTGTGTAGAAATACTTTCTTTTGTTCATTTTGAATCTGCTGCCTCTAAACTTCATTTGGTGACCCCTAGTTTTTGTGTTGACGAGTAAATAACACTTCCTTTTTTACTTTCTGCACACCAGTCATGATTTTATAGACGTCTATTATATCCCCCTTTAGTCATCTCTTTTCCATGCTGAAAAGTCCCAGTCTTATTAATCCTCTCCTCCTATGCAAGCTTTTCCATACCCCTAATCATTTTAGTTGCCCTTTTCTATAGCTTTTCCAATTCCAATATGAAAAGTTCCAGAGGGGTAGCCGTGTTAGCCTGTATCCAGCAAAAACAACAAGAGTTGTTTCAATACAGCTTTTTTAAGATGGGCAACCAGGTCTGCCCACAGTATTCAAGATGTGGGCGTACCATGGATTTATAAAGAGGCAGAATAGTATTTTCTGTCTTATCTACCCCTTTCCTAATGATTCCCAACATTCTGTTAGCTTTTTTGACTGCCACTGCACATTGAGTGGATGTTTTCAGAGAACTATCCACAATGACTCCACACTCCGTAGTTGACTTGAAAGTTGCCATACTTCTACAAAAAAATTTCAAAAACAGGCGTCAGCGAGAAACTGCAGAGCTGCAACTCATCTGCAAACTTGACACAATCAGACTGGGTCTGAATAGGGACTTGGAATGGTTCTCTCATTACAAGAAGTAATTGTCACTGTTCACACATTCTCACCTTCTACTCAATGGTTGTGAATAGGCCTCATCTACTCTAACTGAATGGACTTTGCTAACACCTACCCTCCCCTTTGTTGTGCCTTACCTTGGATGTATATATACACCCCCTGTCTGATTTCTATTTCTTGCATCTGATGAAGTGGGTTGTAGCCACGAAAGCTTATGCCTGCAGAAATTAAATGTGTTAGTCTTTAAAGTGCTACAGGACGCTCGTTGGTTTTGCTGTATACAGACTAATGTGGCTACCCCTCTAGGACTTATTTTGAGTAGTTTTGTGTCATCTGCATATTTTGCCACCTCACTTTTTAACCCTTTTTTTCAGATCACTTATGAATATGTTGAACAGTCCTAGTCCCAGTACAGACCCCTGGGGGACACCACTAGTTACCTCTTTTTTGTTTTGAAAACTGACCATTTATTCCTACCCTTTTGTTTCCTATCTTTTAACCAGTCACTGGTTCCCTCTTATCCCATGACTGCTTACTTTGCTTAAGAGCCTTTGGTGAAGGACCTTGTTAAAGGCTTTCTGAAAATCTAAGTACACTATATCCACTGGGTCACCCTTGTCCACATGCTTGTTGACCCCCTCAATGAATTCTAGTCAATTGGTGAGGCATCATTGCCCGTTACAAAAACCATGTTGACTCTTCCCCAACAAATCATTCATCTACATGTCTGAAAATCCTGTTCTTTACTATAGTTTCAGTCAGTTTGCCTGGTACTGAAGTTAGGCTTGCTGGCCTGTAATTGCCAGGATCACCTCAGGAGCCTTTTTAAGAAATTGGCATCGCATTAGCTTATTCTCCAGTCTTCTGGTAGAGAAGCTGATTTAAATGACCAGTTACATATCACAGTCAGTAGCTCTGCAGTGTCACGTTTGAGTTCCTTCAGCACAGTGGATGCCATCTGGTCCTGATGACTTACTACTGTTCAACATTTCCAGAGGGGGAGCCGTGTTAGTCCGTATACAGCAAAAATGAGAGTCATGTAGCACCGTAAAGACTAACAAATTTCTGTGGGCGAAAGCTTATGCTTGCAGAAATTTGTTCGTCTTTAAGGTGCTACAGGACTCTCGTTGTTTTTACTGTTAAACAGTATTTGCCTAGTGGAAACTGCCTTCTTTGCCCCGTCTACCTCAGGCAGCTCTGCCCCTGCCAGGGTTATGCACCAGGTGTAACATGCATATGGCTGAAGGTGCTACTCTGGTAGACACCAGAAATGCTTGAGGATCCAGGTAGAGACTTGAGCCCGCCTAGGGGACAATCACAAATGTGGTTTCCCTTCTCTTAAGGTTCTATTTATAAGTGGTTTACAGAGAGAATACGTTATAATGTCGTAATATATGGTGATTAGTCCAGTCTGCCACATCTTCTACTAGTTTGCCTGTAATCATCCATAGCACGATGCTGCTCCTATCTGTAGCATTCTCATAGCAGCCAATCAATGTGCCCTCCTCATCCCTGTATAAATGCCACGTTAACGGAAAGTGGGACCAAAGGTAGGTTTTACTGATGGCCGAGGGTAGCAGTAGCACAGTTCTGCCACTGGAGGACACTAGTACCTCAAGTTTGAGTTCCTCTCATGAGCAGCTGTCTGCGGGTGGCTTGACTGTCCCTGCACGGCCCAGGTGCGTGCGCTGCCCACAGCCTGTGCTGCGCTGCTGACTGGGGTTACCCAGGTAGCGTAGGAATCGAGCCCCGGGGGTTTCTCCTCTTCCCCCTGCAGTGCGTCCTGAAGGTGGCGCTGCTGTGCTCTCCCTGCTCGCCCTGGGGAGACAAAAGCTGTTCTGTAGGGCCAGGTACTGATTTCCCAGGCAGCTCAACCCACCTGGAGGCTGACGTTATCCCACAGCTGGTCTGAGTTCATACGCTCTGCTCAGAGCTGCCGGCTCTGACTCCCCGCGCTGCCGCGGCATGGCTTGGATGGCCGTGCGTAAGGAGGGCTGCCTAGTGCTCTGGCAGTCTGGATGACGTGCGTGATTGTCTCCTCCCAGCTGCGAGCCCTACCGTGCACCCTGTGCAGAGCCCCCGGAACAGGTTCTGCATCCTGACCGTGGCCCCCGACACCCTGCCAGCCATCGCCACCAGGCTCATAGACGTCCTGTTCTACTCGCACAGGTAGGCAGCTGCTCTGGCACGGCAAGGGAAACGGCAGGTGCCCACAGGCTCTGACGGGTTGTGGACCAGAGCCTTCTGCAGTCTACGCAGTGCCCTCAATAGGAGGGCATTAGGGGCTACGGTGGTGATGTCCAGCCTGTCACCACCAGGCGTGGAGGGCACTTGGGATACCGTGTGCAGCATGGGGTGTAAAGAATCTGGCACAAAGCAGAGATCTCTAAAGGCATCTTGACGGGAAAGGCTCTTCCCCCGGAGAGGGTGAGCTGGAGTTCAGCCATACTCAGCTGGGCTATTCTGGGAGGGGAGGTTCCAACAGGGGCTCAAGGTGAGGGGAGATGGCTTTGTAGATGGAGCAGCTGGGTCTGACTTGGCTGGCTTCAGGGGATGGATCGGAAGAGCTGTTACTCACAGCACTAGGCTGGGCATGGTATCGCTCGCCCCTAGAGATGCCAGCAAAGTGATTCACTGATTGCCGTAGAGGGCTACACCTCTAACTTTCCAGGAAGCAGCCTTGGCACTCTTAGAGTGCAAAGTTCACCAGCCTGCCTCCGGGGCTACCCCCTCTGTCCCTGTGTTTGCAGCCCTCCAAAGGAAGCTGCCCCAGGCAGTCAGGATCTTGACTCCATCACGTTCTTCGCCTTCTCCTTGATCGAGGGCTACATCTCCATCGTCATGGATGCAGAGACCCAGAAGAAGTAGGTACCGTCCATCCACCAGGCGATGGACCTGCCATGTGCCTGACCCGGCGTCCTCCACCCACACCGAAAGCTGCCTATGCACTTTAAAGATTTGGCCTTGGGAGGCTGGAGTTTTGGAGGTCACACGTGCTTTCCCTTGGGCTTCTGCCCACTCCCTTTGCTGTGATGCCCTTGGGGGTGGGGTGGGGTTTCTCCTCCGTGCCGCCACTCCTAGTCTGCAGCTGGGCTGTACAGATGGGGAAGTGATGGGCCTGGGGCCAGGGAGCAGCAGCTTATGGGTGTGTGCTCCGGCTCGTGCCAGCTTGTGGGGGACAAGGATGGGGCCTAGGGCAGCAGTGACATACTCAGTTAAACCCGTCTAGGTTCCCCTGTGACCTGCTGCTGACCAGCTCCTCAGGGGAGCTCTGGAGGATGGTGAGGATTGGTGGCCAGCCGCTGGGCTTCGGTAAGTGGATTGTGACCCGAGCGATTCTGCCCAGTGGATCATCTACCTTCAGTACGTCTAGGGCTCCCTCCCAGGCTAGTGCGTGTTCCGTGCGCCCCGTGGCGGGGCAGGGCAGGGCTGTTATCCCCACTGGCAGGGATCCCAGAGACTTGCCCACAGTCAGACTCCAGTGGCAGAGTGGATCTGAAGCCAGGTCTCCCCAGGCCAGCATCGTAACGGCTGGATCACTCCTCCCCTGCTATCCGGCCCCTAATGGCAGCAAACCCTGCCGGGACTTCACCCTCATGCCTGGCTGTGAGACCCCTGCCCCATGGCCTATCCCTGCCCCCCACTGGTATCCCCGTGGCTGCTCCGTGGTGGGGGGTATAGTGGCCGCAGGCTGCCTGGCCTGGAGCCTGGTCACCTAGCGGAATTCTCCTGCCTTCCTCCCTGAGTCTGCCAGATCCGTCTGACAGCCTGGGGCTAGAGAGCCTCTTGCCAAGAGGGCAGGGGCACGTGCGGGGCAGTCCCTCAGCTGGCTACCCACTTGCCTTGGAAGTCATCCTGACCCCTCTGCTCCCCTTCCTCAGACGAGTGCGGGATAGTGGCTCAGATCGCCGAGCCTCTGGCGGGTGCGGACATATCAGCTTATTACATCAGCACCTTTAACTTCGACCATGCCCTGGTAAGTGCCACTGCAGCCCGGGCCCAGCAGGCCGGAAATGAGCAAGGCCAATAGAAATGCTGCTAACGGACCCACTTCCTAGCTCCTTAGTGTGGGAGGGAGCGGTTCCTCCCGGCCCCCGTGGGAGATGCTCCCCCTGCTGGGAGCAGACATTCCCAGGGGACGAGGCTCGTGACCACCCGACCCCTCTCCTAGCCCCGAGTGACTCCATGGCAGGTGGCATTTGGGTCTGGCTGGTCTGGCGCCAGCACAGGGTTCAGTGCCCCATTGTGTGGCGCCTCTCCGGGGCGGGAGGCCCTAGAACGTGTGTCTCATCCAAGGAATGAACCTCACTGGCTCCCGCTCCTTGGCATGCTGAACCAGGGCTGTGGTGTGAGAAACGCTGGCTCCTGCGCTGGTGCAAGGGAGGGGGGGCAGCGGGAGGGACCCAGCTGTGGTCCAGGGGGACGTCTGTTGCTCACCGGCTGGCTGTGAGCTGTCAGTGCCAGCCCCACTCAGGCAATGAGGACTGCGTGAGCCCTGCCTAGCTGCCCCTTCCCTCGAGGCTGTGACGCACCGTCTCCGTGTTGCTTGGCGAAGGTGGGGGATCTCGCTTGCCTTACCAGGGAGTCGGCCCTGGTCCTACCTTGCAATGGGGAATAAGTGATCCCTGTGGAACTGCATAAGAGCAGACCTCGGGGGTTCACCCAGTCCTCTCCCCAAGCAGCCTGCTAAGTCCGTTGGAGAGGGCCAGCCGGAGCGAGTGGCCCTGCAGCCCCATCTCGGGGATGGTGCTAGCGCTCACAGCCCTGGCTTCCTCTCTGCTGCTAGGTCCCAGAGGAAGGCATTGACAGCGTCATCGACCTGCTGCAGAAGCGCCAGGAGAGCAGTAGCTAACGGGCACGGCAGCTCGTGTGCGCTCTGACACCCCTCCAGAAAGCCAGAGGGGGGCTCGGCTTGGTGCGTCACCGTGGGAACCGACGGAAGAGAACACTCCTGTCTTCTGTTTCACCGATGGCTGGCGCCACGGCAGCCGGGGCGTCTTGTTTGTCTTCAAGTTTCCGGGGCGTGGTTTGAGCTGCTGAACAGAAGGCATGGCTCAGGCAGGAGGGTGCTTGCCATTTGTGCAGGTGTGTGGGCTCAGACGGCTCCCAGGGCATGCTGCTGGCTAACTGGCTTGAGTTGCCTGTCGCGGTTTCGGTGTTACCTGATCCAGGCCTCCTTGCACCCAATCACCCCTCTCAGGAACTGGAGGAGAGCAGAGTCCGCTGTGGACTGGGAACTGGTGCTGAGCAGATTTTGTGCATCTCCTGGCTTGGAGTCAAGTCTGTTGCATGTGGTTTTTCCTTTGACTATTTTTGTAGCCACTCCGTAGTTGTGTAGAGCCTCCAGTATTTCGTTTTTCCATTTGCGGGGCCAGGATTAGCAGCTGCGGGGCTCTCTCCCTAAAGTGTGAGTGGGGGGCATCGCTGCGGGTTGGGGGCTTAGGGAGTTTCTCCACATGTCAAGGGGAAGTGGCTGGCTGCGTGAAAAGCAATGCTGGCCTTTGGGGTGCCTAGGGGCTGATGCTGAGTTGCGGCAGAAACTCTTCTGTGGCCACGTGGTGAAGGGTGCGGGAGAAATGACTGGTTTGAGATTGTGTAGTCTCGTAGTAGGGTTAACAGCCCTGGTGCCAGCTACCCAGGACAGGCGAAGTGCCGGCTTAGTACTCTGTTCAGAATTGCAGCTAATCAAAAAGTGCGAAGCATGTTAGACGGGGCCTCTATTGTAGCATGGCCCTCCCAAGGGCGGAGGGGCAGAGAGCTTGTTAGGGTAGACTCTCCTTTATGTGCCGGGATCTGTTGTGTGGCCCTAACCCCTCTGTCTGCGTAGCTGCACTGTACGTTGTCTGAGTTGAAGCAATAAGCCCCCTCTCCTCCGGGCTGTGGGGCAGTGATTGATTGGCCTGGCCTTCCCATCTGATGGGTGGAATGGCATCTGTGCCAGGATGGGGTGTGGTCGACAGTTGTGTTCTTGTAGGAGTTCTCTTCGACATGCTCTACGGGTACGGGCCGCTCCAGGTGGAGAAGGGAGGGATGGTGGAAATCTACAAATCTCCTGGCTGCGATAGCTGAGAATTTCCCTGGATTGGAGCAAGATAGCTGAAGACAAATGTTCTGCGGTAGCAGTGGCCACATTGCAGCTGGAGTACTCATTGGAATAGCTGTAGCAACGCTCCTGGTAAACACTGAGATCCAGGTGCCTTGTATGGTTTGGTTTTTTTCCCCCGCATTCCCCTTTCTTGGAACCGTTGAACTCACTCAGCAAAGACTAGGAAAACCACAATATTTCCTCTTATGAATGTGGGCATCCAGGGAGCTGGAATTCCCTCCTCCTGTGTCTCTTGCCCCCCTGTTTTTTGGGGCGTTATCATGGCAGTGGCTTTCCAGGGACACCTCCCCTCCCAGCCCCCACCCCCCAAGATTCTGCCAGTGTCCTGCTGTTTCCCAGAGAGGTGGTGGGTTTCCTCTGGGAAGGTCCTTCTGGATCTAGTGTTGCACAAAGCGTTGAGGCCATCCCTGGGGCGGCTGCCTGGGGAAAGGAGAGCTCCTCTAGGTGAATGAGTGGCTTGTTCCCAGGTAGAGATCTTCCTTGTTTCTGCAAGGGAGTGGCTCGGTTCATAGGAAGGGCGCTCTTCCTCCGCAGACACATTCCCCTTGTGAGCGTCGCTGCCTCTCGCTCGGAGCTGTTCCCTCATGCTAGCACTCTCCAGACAGGGTGTGTTGCTGGCTGCGAAGAGTTGAGGGGTGGACTCTGCCACACACAGTTTCTCAAACTGCTGGGTGACGCGATGTAGGGCCATCTTCCGGGAAAGGCTGGTGTCCCCTTCTGGGGCCTCCTGTTCTTCCATTAACATGCCTAGAGCAGCGCTCTGGCTGCTGGCTCAGTTCTCTCTCAGCTGACTTGACCCTGCAGAGCTGCCTGCTGATCCAGTAAGGTGCCTGCCAGCTTGTGTGCAGCAAAATCTGGTTTCCTTTACATCTCTTATTTTTGCTGTGTTTAATGTCAATAAACCTTCTGTTTTGAAGAACCTGTGTTGGCTGCTGTTGTGTGTCTGTTAGGTGCTGACGCTCCTGGTGTCCAGCTTTGCATTGCCAGAGCATCAGCGTCGGGGGACCCCATGGCTTCCCCGAGGAGCGTAGCACTGAATGAGGAGGGAAGGGCATGTCACTGGTTCTGCAAGCTCTCTGCACAGTTTCGTATTGGCCTCCCAGCCCTCGTCATGCCCTAACCCACTGTAAGTGGTGGAGGCCTGGCTGCTCCAAACAGGGCTGGTGTGGCAGTAGTTGAAACCAAGGGCTTGGGGTTCCTGTCTGCCACTGGCCTTAAGAGCTCATTCCTGATCCCAACGTGGTTGCAGCCAAACTGCCCGCAAGCATTGTTGGGGATCCAGTCTGCAGTGCTGGGGCAAGGCTGCCTTAGAGCCAAGCTAAAATGCCTTATGTAGGGAGCTAGGCTCCAACTCTGACTCTTACACAGGGACAACTGCCTGCAGTGGTTGGGAAACCTCGGACCTATCGAGGTTCCGTCCTGTGTCTCTCGGGAGCGTCGCAATCCAACTTGCAAAAGCCCTGAGAGCCGCACGTGCAATGCTGGGGTTATGAACTGCCGTGAGGCCGCTGCCAGGTGACCTGGGACCTCTGCCTCAGTTGCTGCTTATCAAAAGGAGTTCGGGGCTGTGTGTGGGGGGTGGGGAATGAGATGGAAGGAGCTGCCCCTGGTCTGTGCATTGCTGCCAGATTTGGTAGCTGTAGGAAGCTAGCAGAGTGGGGACTCTGGAGTGCCTCCTGCTCGTCTCTCACCCAACCCTTCTAATGGGGGAGGGCGTGGGGTGAGACCACGCGGTGTCTCCTCCCGAGCTTTCTGTCTTGTCCTCAGGTCTACATCACCATGGGGCACGGAGCAGATGAACCCAGCCCAATAAGAGCCCAAGTTCCTGGCTTAGCGCGGCGCTCTCAATGGGCTGAGAACAGAGCTGCTGTTTGAACTTGCTGTTGGTGGAAGTGTTGATTGGCGCAGAGGCAGGTGGACTTTCCAGATGTTTGCTGCCATCTGCTGCTTCCAAGCGTAAAGGTCTAGCTCAAAAGGCTGAGGGGGGCATTGATTTTCTAGAACGCTGACTCCTCCAACCTCTTCCTGTGCGGTGAAGCCGAAGTCTAGGCAAGGGTGGAAACCAGGCTTTATTCCCCATGCATTTGACCATGTCTCAAAGGAAATGGACTGGAGAGGGAAGGGTCAGACCTTTGGAAGAGCTCCACCCCCACGTGGGCATCTCTGTGAAGCAGCCAGACTTGCTAAAGTCTCCGCGCCCATTGGTTCCTTCCCCCCAAGGTCTAGAGGGTGTATCCTCTGTTCTTAGGGGAACTGTGGGTAAAAGTCGTGAACAGAATGTAACTGCAGAGGAAGGAGGGGGTTGGAATTCATGGATTCAAAGGCCAAAGTGACCACCCTATGCTAATCTTAGATCGCCACTTCCCCCGGGTGCTGGTAAATTCCTTCTCACCTGGGTCTGAGGGTCTCAGCCTCCTCTTCTCTAGGCCTGCTGCTGCAGTGGTGTTACCCTGGATTCTGTTCTGGGGAAAGAGCAGCTCCTAATGCCCCTTCTCTTTGGTTACATAGCAGTGCAGTGTCCTGCGCTGTCAGAATAGCCACACAAGCCAACCCCATGAGGCCACTGCTGCCTCTAGACAAGTTCTGACCCCTCCACTCAGGCTATGCTGGGTGTTCCCAGCTGTGTTGGAGGGGAAGAAGGTGTAGTGCAGCAGGGCTTTAGGGGAATGAGCGTTGGGCTACGGCTGTTATGCATTCTTGACTCCTCAAGGAGGCAAGCTGGATTTGGTGGCGAGGGGGCAGGTTCCTGCAGGCACACGGCAGCAATGGTCACGCAGGAGCTAAACAAGCAGCTGGGGGTGGGAGCCGAATGCTGATAAGGCAGCTCTTCCTTTCCTAGGAATGGAGAAGGGCAGCTGCGTAACCCGTAGAACTCCCTACAGCAAATCGGCCAACGCAAACAACAAAACCGCAGACCTGGAATTCCGAAGAACCCAAATCCCTTGTGAGTAGGTTTCACTTCCGCTGCGCCTGCCCTTCGCCCCGTCACTCCCCACTGCTCGTGGCTGCTGCAGTCTAGGGCCAGAGTAATGCAAAAGCCGTTGTGTTCAGGTAGCAACCCTGTCTGGAAACAGGCAAAGCTGGCCTGGCCCTAACTTGGCTGCTGTGCCCATGTGATGGAACTGCTTAGTCTGTGTCATGTTAAAACTGACACGGCCTGTACTGCCTGTGGGGTCTTTACAGGCCAGGAAATCACTTTTCCTCTTAACGTAAACAGCTGCTGGCAGGAATGGAGAGCTGGAGCAAAGACAGCTGCAGCTTCTGGTGGAATATGCTGAATGCGACGACAGAGTTGGCTGGGGGTCACTGTCGTGGAAGCATGTTTTGCTTCCTTAACTATAGTGAGTGCAACTAGCACAGAGCTTAGCAACGCAAACTGCAGCACGCGAAGCTTGATTTTGCTCCAGAAATCTCAAGGAGCAGTGGGCTGGGGGGGCTTTGAGGGGACAGGATGTGCAGGAGGGATTCGATGCCCCCTGAGTTGGATGAGGTGTGGGGAGGAGGAGGTAGTGATAATGCAGGAGGGAGGTGCCCAAGTGGGTTAGCATTCTAGCTGGGGGGTACAATGGAAGGATCAGGCTTGCATGTGGCTGTGGATGAAGAAATAGCAGGATTCTTTTTTAACAGGCTTCAGGCAGAGAACAGCAGTTCCCTTCTGCAAAGGTTTTGAAACGTGGTGTCCGAATTGGAGCAAACCTGAAAATCTTAATTCTCCAATGGAAAATTGAAAAAAAAAAATGATGGGACACTTGTAGCATTTGAATCTTGATGGTATTATAATGGATCAACTTTGTTTCAGATCCTTTTTACTATAACTTCACAATGGAAACATGAAAGTGTCCCAGTGTCCTGCCAGCGTTGGAACTTTTTTGGTTTTCGTAAGTGAAATTTTGGAAAACCTGACTCCCTTTCATGCAGCATTTTGTTTTATTTTTTGACTGAACTGCCCATTCCCATGGAATGAGGCACTGTCAAAGTTTCTCCCATTAGCCCTATTGAATCTGGGGGAGGGAGTGGAGCTGAAAGACCATGGCAGGTGCTAAACTGCTTGTAGATATGGGGAATGGGGGAAAGCCGTCGGAGCTCGTGGCTCTGGGCCCGGGTGCAGGCCAGATGGCAGTGCTCTCAGCCAGCAGGGGGGATGCTAGGGAGGGCAGGCCAGGTGCTCTGATTCTGCGGGGCTGGGCTCTTGGCTGATGATGTCGAATGATCAGAGCCAGGAGGAATGGTAGATCAGGTACCGTTCTGTGAAAAGTCTCCCTGCAGCCCCGCTTGGCGCCACTCCCCATCTTCCGAAGGAGCCCTGCGCTGACCTAAACCTAGGCTGTCTTCTCCCGCACGCCAGTTCTGGTGCAGGAGCCAGGAGCAGGTGGCTCATAGGACCTCCTATGTAGCGAGCTCCTGTGGGGCAAGCCAGGGTGTGAATCGCCAGCGCAGTGTGCGTGTGGCCGCTGCTACAGCCCTGTGAAATCCCAGCTGGCGCTGTGACGTGCAGGGCGCTGAGCCAAGCTGGTCGCTGAGACTCGCTGCTCTGTAGCAGCATCCACAGCAGACGTGCCTGTGACACGCCCAGAATCTCCACAGCTGGAGGGGAGTGGGGGAGCACGGCGGTGGCAGGCAGGCCTGGAAGAGCCGCAGTTAGCTGTGCCAGGCCCTTCCGCCAGCTCCTGGTGCACGGACCCCGTCTCTCAGCAAGGGCCCCCAGCCTAAAGCTCACAGGCCTGATCTTGCCCGCAGGGCTGCATGTGCCCACAGTCTGAGACCTTCGCTGTGGTCCCAGGCTCTGGACACTTGTGCTGGCTGGGGGTGGAGACCTTGTGCCGGCCCTAAGAACGGCTGCTGCTTCTGGCTCCCTCCCATGGACTTCGGTGGGTGACCGCATTAGGCCTCGGAGCCCCGGGGGCAAGGGAGCCCCAGCCCCTTGGGCGATGCCGCGAGGGCAGCCCAGAGGTGTCGCTCCCTGGCACCGTGTGGAGGAGAGGCAGGAACCCGGACTCCCAGCCTGATGGCTGCTGCTACCTCGCTTGCCTGCAGCCCTGGCTGTCCTGCCCCAAGCACCGCCTGGGGTGGACGACCCCTGTGCCACCTACAGGCCGAGGTCTGGCAGAGCTCTGGCTCGGAAAGGACCCCAGGGGCTGGGCGTGGTTCAGAGCCCAGCCCCTAGCTGGAGCTGCCCCTGCCCGGCTCCTGCTGAGGTAGCGAAGCAGCAGCTGCTGCCCCGGGGGGGCCTGGTGCAATGAGGGGCTGGAGCGTTCCTGCAGGGTTTGGGAGCAGCCTTCTCTCCAGCGGGACTTTTGTCCCCTTAACATCCACAGGAGGCTTCTCTTCCTGCACCAGTGCCTCCCTCGGGGGCTTGGTCTCTGCTGTGCCCCCAGCCCTGTACCCCCCTGGCTGGGCTGATGGGAACAGCAGTAGTTCAAGGAACGGGGGAGCTGCTGGTCTCGGTGCAGGCATCCATGGGCAGTGCTTGGGCATGGCTTCGTTGCTGGCTTCCCTTGCAGCGTGGGGGCGTGGGCCGGGGCTGGGAATTTGGGGGGGTAGGAGGAGGCAGCACCACTGCAGCATGCAAAAAACCCGTGATCTTTAGGGGAAATCCCTTGTGGTTTTAGAAACTGAAATCCTAATCCCCCTCGCCCCCAATCCCTGTTTTGAGGCACGGCTCCTTCTTTGCCCAAAGGGGATATTGGGCCCTGCCAAGCCGAGCTTTCGGTTTCTGGCATGTGGGGGCAAGTGTCTCGCGCCCACGTCCCCTGGCTGTGAGTGGGAACGGGCGAATATTGCTGGGCTCCGTGTCGCGAGGAGCCAGCCTGCAGAAAGGAAGCAAGCCTGCAAACTCCGTGAGTGTTGGGGTTTTTCTAGTTTGCTGGGAGCCTTTCCCAGAGTCGTAAACAGCCGCTGGAGGGCTCCGGTCCCTGTGTGCTATCGCACTCCGCACCCTGGCTATCAGTGCGTGGCCTGATCGGCCGGGTCCCCCATGAGGTGCCCCAGACTTGATCATGAGGCCTGTCTATCCCTGCGGTCTGATGTCTTTCACCTCGGTTACAAGCCGCTGCTTTCCCCTCCCCTCACCCCACTTCCGCCTTGGCAGCAAAGGCTGACACTGTCGGCAGGAGGGAGGACCTGTTAACCTCAGCCTTGGCAGCCTGCTTCAGGGAAGGTGGAGGGAGCCCTGGTGCTATTTCCATAGCCACAAAGGATGGCTGGAAAGCACACGCCGTGTTAGCCAGCTTCCCGGGAGGCGCAGAGCCGTCTCCTGGGGCCGGGCGGTCTCTGGCCTGCGGGCCTGGCGAGCAGCATTGAACAGCTGTCTGCGTCTGCTCAGCAGCGCCACGCTAGCAAACCCTGCCACGAGCGTGCAGAGCCAAGGCCTGTGCTGAGCCTGCTGCTGGATGGCCAAGGGGTTTTATTCACAGCCCTGCCTCTGGCCCCCGTCTGTGCCTCAGTTTCCTCTTTGTCTTCTGCATTTTGGGCATATCTGTGCAGGGTTTAAATTGCACCAAGTCAGCTGACCTGTGTACACATGATGTAATCCTTCCAAGGACACTAACTGGCCAGTAATGTGTGTCCCACAAGCCCGATTGAAAGTGCAGTAAGTTCATTGGGGTTCAGATGTTTAGAGTGTGAGCTCTTGGGTCGGAGATTCTCTCACTCTGCACTGGGGCCATGGCCCGTACAGCCAGGCCTGCTCTCCGCCGGGCTCTGTAGGTGCTACTGCAATAGACATAATGCAGTGATGAGTCGAAATGAAAAAACTAGCAGCGGACTGAGAGCTTGGGGGGGTGAGATCTAGTGGCCAGGAGGCGTGGAAGCCATTCCTGACAGTGCTGTTGGCCAGCAGCTAAGGCACTCAGGAGCCCTGTGCTTCGGTTCCTTTCTCTGTGAACGGGGAGCCTCCCCGAGTGCGTAAAGAGCTGTGAGGCGGATGGAGGCAGGTGCTTGATGTGCAAGGAGGCTCCATCCCCTTGGGCCTTGCCATGATGATAGGTTTGGCTTCCGTTCCCATGGCTCATACCACAGCGCCTCTGCCACCCAGCCCAGGCCTTCCAGGAGCCGCAGAGGTGATTTGATTTGGCTTTTTAACTCTGAGCAGAGTTTTGCCATCTCTGACCAGACTCTGGAATGCTATAGATGGCCTTCTAATTTGCATAATACCCAGAATGCTCTCCCTGTTCCCACCTATTTCTTGTGGGGAACGTCTGTGCGTGTGTAAGCTCTCAATTCTCTGACAGCAATGCGGCTCGGCCTGCCTCTCTTTTTAGCCCCCAAGCAATAATCCAGCGATGCCAGGCGAGGTTACAAAAGTGAGATTGAGTTACCTGGACCTGAAAGGAGCTAGGCTCAAAATGACACAAGGGTAGCCTGCAGTGCAGCCAGTCCTAGGGGTGGGGAGACCCTACACCAAGAGGCCCGGGGGGGCTGGGAGAGGTGAGTGAAATCATTTCAAGGAAATCTTGCTGTGTTGAAGGTTTGCAAGTTGCTCCTTCTGTTCCAAAACGTTCACTTCCAGCATAGATGATAAACTTCTGTTTATTGCAAATCAATCTAAGGAAGTATCTGAGCAGCTCCCAATCTTCAATGCCTTTACTTACGGCCCTGGGAGGGAGGGACGTGCCATTATCCCCGTGGTAGAGATGGGAAACTAAGGCACTGATTTCAATGGGAGGTGGGAGCCTAAATATCGCTGAGGCTCTGGGACAAAGTGACTGGTCCACAGTCACATAGAAAGTCTATGGCACAGCAGGGTCTAGAACCTGAGGCCAGTGCCCTAACTACTAGGCCTTCCTTTCTCTCTAAGGGGAGATTTCCTACAGAGGTGGAATATTGCAAAACTTTGGGGGAAAAAATAAATGTGGCTCTGGTTCCCTGTCTCGACTCCCCCTTAAGCTGGGATGGTGTCTGTGTCCCTGTGGAATGGAGTAGGTTAAGGACTCGAAGTTGTTGACTAGAGCTGGGCAAAAACGTTCCCTTTTTTTGCCAACAAACGTGGATTTGGCTGGACTGAAATGTGCAGATGGGTCATATTTGCCAGATTGTTTTGGTTGAACCCCACCTGCCGCTGCTCACTGTTTTGACATTTTCCAAACAACCCATTCAAGCTTTGTTTCAAATTTTACTTCACTTTTAATTTAAAAACCAAAAACCCACAAACAACATGAAACGTTAATTTCAGCTCCAAGGAAACATTTAGGAAGAAGAAAATGGGGGTGGTTCCCACCTGCCCTGGAAAAGCCATTCTTGTGCCCAGCTCTGGGATGGCCATGTGTGCCGGCAGGGTAAGCACTGGGATCCGTCAGACCCCGCTGAGCAACGCCCCCTCCCACACATACAATCTGAACCCCCGAGAGGTTTCTCCTGTCTCAGGCTCACTCTGACGCCAGCTCTGCCGTTGTTGCGGTCCTGTACCGTGGCTCACCCAGAGCCCCGCCTTCGATGAGCACCTTTCATGCTGGAGCCAATGGGGAAAGCCAGGAGAAGGTGGTGGAGAGTGAGGTTGGCTCTATTCTCCCCGCTGTAACTTCTATCCTTCTGGGCCCTTTGTGCTTGCAGAATCATAGAAGATGAGGGTTGGAAGGGACCTAGGAGGTGTCTAGTCCAACCCCCTGCTCAAAGCAGGACCAACCTCAGCTAAATCATCTGTCAAGCCGCAGCTTAAAAACCACTAAGGACAGAGATTCCACCCCCTCCCTAGGTAACCCAGCCCAGTGCTTCACCACCCTCCTAGGGAAAAACCTTTTCCTAATGTCCAACCTCGACCTCCCCCACTGCAACTTGAGACTGTAGGTTCTTGTTCTGTCATCTGCCACCACTGAGAACAGCCTAGCTCCATCCTCCCTGGAACCCCCTTTCCTGTAGTTAAAGGCTGCTATCAAATCCCCCCTCATTCTTCTCTTCTGCAGCCTAAACAGGCCTAGTTCCCTCAGCCTCCCCTTATAAGTCTTGTGCTCCAGCCCCCTCATCATTTTTGTTGCCCTCCACTGGACTCTATCCAATTTCTCCACATCCTTTTTGTAGTGGGGGGCCCAAAACTGGACACAATAATCCAAATGCGGCCTCACCAATGCCGAATAGAGGGGAATAATCACTTGCCGCAATCTGTGAGCAATGAATGCTCTTACTGATGCAGCCCAATATGGCATTAGCCTTCTTGGCAACCAGGGCATGCTGCTGACTCATATCCAGCTTTTTATCCACTGTATTCCCCAGGTCCTTTTCTGCAGAACTGCTGCCTAGCTCGTCGGTCCCCAGCCTGTAGCTGTGCATGGGATTCTTCCGTCCTAAGTGCAGGACTCTGCACTTGTCCTTGTTGAATCTCATCAGATTTCTTTTGGCCCAAGCCTCCAATTTGTTTAGGTCCTTCTGTATCCTATCCCTCCCTTCCAGGGTATCTACCACTCCCCTAGCTTAGTGTCATCTGCAAACTTGCTGAGGGTGCAATCTACCCCATCCTTCAGATCATTAATGAAGATGTTGAACAAACCAGCCCCAGGACCAATCCCTGGGGCACTCCACTTGTGACTGGCTGCCAGCTGGACATGGAGCCATTGATCACTACTCGTTAAGCCCTTTGCTGTAGCCAGTTCTCTATCCGTTTTATAGTCCATTCATCCAACCCATACTTTTTTAACTTGCTGATAAGAATACTGTGGGAGACCGTATCAAAAGCTTTGCTAAAGTCAAGGTATATCACGTCCACCGCTTTCCCCTCATCCACAGAGCCAGTCACCTCTTCATAGAAAGCAATCAGGTTGGTCAGGTATGACTTGCCCTTGGTGAATCCATGGTGACTGTTCCTGATCACCTTCCTCTCTCCCAAGTGCCTTAAAATGGATTCCTTGAGAACCTGCTCCATGATTTTTCCAGGGATTGAGGTGGGGCTGACGGGTCTGTAGTTGCCTGGATCCTCTTTCTTCCAGATGGGCACTATATTTTCTTTTTTCCAATCATCTGGGATCTCCCCCAATTGCCACGAGCTTTCAAAGATAAAAGCCAGTGGCTCTGAAATCACATCAGCTAACTCCCTCAGCACCCTCGGCTGCATTGCATCTGGCCCCACACGGTGTTAAACTGAGGCACAGGGCAAGTGAATGGCCCAGGGTTGCAGCCTGAATGTAGCAGAGTTGGGGTGAGAATGTGGGTCTTCCTGGTGCCCAGCCCTCTCCCTGGGGCCAGCCAGACCCGTGGTGTCTCGCCCAGAGCCTTCCTCCTCTATGGTGAAATCTCAGTCCTGCACAGCTGGCCACTGCTGCTGCCATCAGCAGCCTGCGCTCTCCTCCTTCCCTCTACAGCTGTGTCTTCCCACTGCCAGCAGGAGGCCAGCACAAGGGGGAAGCTGGCATGCAGCAGCGAGGGGCATGGGATCAGCGGGCAGGCCTACTAAGCATCACGGGCAACTTTTATTCTACACCGCTCGTCTGGATTCCTGTGCAGTGAGGTATCCCCAGCGCACGCCGAAAGCTTTACTCAGGGGAGCTGAGAATAGAGAGGGAGGGTGGGGCTCGTTGTTGCAAACGTTCCCACGGCCCCCTGGAAAGTCTGAAGGGCTCGTTAATAACAACAGCCATGGGTGTATCTCCTCAGGCCGTGCCCTCGCATAGCTCTGTTATCTGCGTCTGTTAGTCCTCTAAGGGCCCTCGCTGCTCCGGTCACCACCAGGAAGGTCTGAAAGTGCTGTGGAAGTCGAGCATGAAAAAGGGCCAGGATGTGATGGCACCGGGGAAGAATCTCCTTGGTGTGGAGCAAACTCCCCGTGCTGCAGTCATTCTGCTGTCCCCTGCTCCTGGGCTAGCTGCGTGCCCACGTCTCTACTTCGCAGAGAAATCCCTTGAGATCCTGGCAGCCCAGCCTAAGCGGAGCTGAGATGCGTGGGAAGCTTCCCACGCCTGTGACAAGCCAGAGTGATCCTTTGGAGTGCACAGGGAGGGAATGACTCTGGATTCTTTCGTGCGTGACTCTCCGTGCCTTTGGAAATGACTGAATGGCACGTGCATCGTCCCCACACATCATGGGAGGAAGGGTGCCAGCGAGGAGCGCCTGGTACTCACCTGGGGGCATTCCAGTTCCCAGTCTCTGGTCATTTTTCACTGAGCCACTGCTGGGTGGATCAGGCAACATCCAGCAGTCCTGTTGCCCCTTATCCCAGCTCCAGGGCCGTGCCAAGCTCCGGTTAGTCACTGGGACCCCCAACGTGCGCAAATGGGCATGGATTTCCCCTTGAGCCGTTAGGCGAGCAGAGGAATTGCTGTGTTGATCAATCGAGTTGAGACCCTTCCTGCACAGGGTGCTGCTCACTGGAGTACGTGAGTGCCTTACAGTCACTCTTGGCTTTTCTCCTCGCTCCCCCGTGTTAGGTAGGGAAGTGCTAGCCTCATTTCACAGATGGGGAAACTGAGGCACTAGCTAGCGCCTGGACTGGTGCAGGCAGGCTATGGCTGAGCAAGGAGTTGAACCCAAGTCTGTCTGTAAAATCATAGCATTACAGGGTCCTGTCTGACATGCCAGTGTTTTTCCTGCTTCAGATGAAAGCAGCCCCACCACAAACTATGATGGATCAACCTCCCTCCCCCATGCTTCCTAAACACCATCAGCTGGCTCACTCGGGGAAGCTCCTGCCTTCCAGAGAAGCTGATCTTTGACCACAGTAACAATCTGACACAACAAAGCAATCAGTTTGGCCTGCCTTCATGAGCCCCACCCAGCCCGAGCCCCTAGGGCCCAGGCGAGGGCAGGGGCACATTCTCCTGGGGGAGGATGGACAATCCCAGACAGCCTGATTCCTCAGAAGCCTGGTTCAGTCCTGGCAGGATGAAAGAAGATGTGTGGAGGGGTGTGAGAGAGGGAGGTGCAGTTTCCAACCACCCAGAGAAAGGCCCTGCTACAGCTGTGTCTAAGAGCTTGTCTGCATGGAGAAATTGACCAGAATAGCTCTGCATTGCATCGCTCGCTCTGCCTGCGTGTAACCCCTTTTCCTGTGTTGCCCTGGGTCGAACTGGTCTATTTAGATTGTGAAGTCTTCAAGGCTGCTCTGCATTTGTCAGGGCCTAGCACAATGAGGCCCTGACGTTGGCTGGTCCTTATCCCCTGCTGTAATACACACACTTAATAAGGGCAGTTTAAGCTCCCTGTATGCATGGTCTAAAGAGACTTTATTCCAGAATAATTGGTGTGGTTCCAAAGTGGAGTAATTATGTTGGAATAAAGTCACTTTTATTCCAGCACCATGGCCATATGGAGAGCAATACCTGCATGGCTGTAGCAAAATAGTTTATTCCTCCCTAGCTCTTATGGTCAGTTACCTGGCGCAGTTACCTGGTTATGGTCAGTTACCTGGTGTTGTCAAACTCTGAACGTCGCTGCTCCAAGAGGGATGATTGGTGAGTGGGGTGACATTTGCTTCATCTCAGAGAGCCAGTGCAAGGACTGAGCATTACTGGCTCCCACCATGCCCACACAACGCCCAGGCCTCTCTGCACCAGGGTGGATTTCACCCATTGTGAATGAAATAGCCATGGGGAAAATCATCCAGCACCCCTCTGCAGTGCTGAATGCTCTCCCCAAGAGAAAGTGACCTGTCCTTAGGTCTCAGGCTTGCCTGACCCCCCGCCTTCCCTTTAACCGTAGACCATCTCAACCTGCGCCAAAGAAGGACCAACTAGAAGAGAGTCCGATGCAGTAGATTGGAGCTGGAGCAGGGTCGAGCAGCTGCGGCTCCCGTGGCCTGATGTACATGAAGGCTCCTAGGCCGGATCCAGTGATGCCTGGTTTAGGTTAATAAAAAGCACCGTTGCCCTCTCCCTCCCCCCACCACGTGGGATCCAAGGTGGCTTCTAAGCTGGGGGGGAAATTAAGCAAGCTGTCAGCAGTGAGGTCGTATTAGAGTACCTAGATACATGCTTCTTATCTGAAAGGGGGAGCAGGGAATTCACCTTAGCAAGCATTGACGCCGCTTTTAGCCTGTGGAGCTTGGCTTGTAACATGGCCTCACCGGGATGCCCTCCTGGCATTGCGGCCGTGTCCCAGGCTGCCTGGATCATCAGTCCCAATTCAGTGGTGGATGGATTTTGTTTCCTACATCGCTGTCTGCGTGTAGCATACGGTCCACGCTGTCCAGGGCTGCCCAGCGGAAGTAAGCAGAAGGTAGTAAGAAACCTTTAATGTGTCTCCATTGTCAAGCAGCATCGTAGCCATATGAATTTTCAGCCGCCCTGGGCGGGTGAGGTGTGAAAACTGCTTGTGCAGCGCAGCTCCGGGGGCGGCTGGACTTGGGACAGGACAAGCGTGTTACGGCTGCGGGAGCAACTAACAACCCCCTCCCTTTGCAGATCTGTTGTTCTGGCACCAGATGCTGGAAAAGCTCCTTTGCTGAGCTGGATGGTATTTCTCTGCTGGCCTCCTCCACACTGCTCCCGCTAATAGGCCCCCGGCTTGTCCTACCTGAACTGATGTTAAAACTGAAAGCAGTCACAGGGCCTTTGACGGCAACACCGGAGCCGCTTGAATCTTGAATTGCATTCTCCTCCTGGCCCCTTGCAAGGGAGGGCAGCGCCCGTATCCTCCTGTGCAGACGGGGACTGAAGCAGAGAGCTGAGACGCAGAGCTGTCAGAGTTCAGGGGTTGCTGTCACAAGTCCCTTGACAGGTGAGGGGCGTTTGGCTCCTAGATTAGTTTGATGTTGCAATGTTGAGTGCAACGGCACCACCCAAATACCTTTGAAAAATCTGGGCCTAAATGACTTGCCCAAGGGCCCCCAGCCCGTAGCCCGGCCATGCAGGTCGGGTCTCTGAAACTCATCCCTGACCCCTGGGCCATCCTCCTGGGCGCACCCTCCCCCGTCCCAAGAAAGCAAGACTGAAGACAGTGAGAGGAACTGTCTGGGTGTGCCTGTCCCATTACTGTCTGGGGCCTCCCTCCCACCCCATTTGTGCCTCGTTAGCGCCCTTGCTGGGAGCCCCTTGTTCACTCTAACTGGGAAGCTGTCTGGGGCAGGTGGGTGACTGATGATGTTTGGAGTTACTGCAGTAACTAAAGCAAAGGCGGGTCTCCCATGGCGGCAAACCCCATGCTCTGGTTGACCTTGGCCTCCCTCCCACCTACCCTTTCTCTGCCGTGGCTCTTCAGAGTACAGGCTCTGTGGGGCTGGGGGTGGTGTCCCACCGCGTGTCTGGACAGCCCTAGCACACAATGGGCTGGCTGATCCTGATCCGAGCCCCGCGCTGTTGCCGTGATAATGCAGAGGAATTTTTTTAAATTGCACCCGTGAGCTCCAGTTACGCATCCCCAGGTGCTCGGGGGTCCTTTAATAAAACACGTGTCCTTGCACCTGGAAACGTCTGGCTAGCCCCTTCCCATTGCAATCCACGGAGCTGATCGGCTCGGTTTAAATAGGCAAGAGGGGCTTGTGGGTCAGTTTTGTGGGGACCAACTTCCGATGCCGTCCAGAGGCCTGCGTGTTGAAGTGCGGAGCCCCTCGCGGCGAGGCAGGGCTCTCAGGGGCTCTCAGCTTGGCCCCCAAGAAGCACTTCCTCATTTTTCAGAGCGTTTGTCCCTCTTTCTCTCGGGTGCTCTCTGCCTACGGCCGAGGCCTGGGCTCAGTGAGTAAAGGGTGCAGCGTCCCCGCCCTCGGTACCCGAGTTAGCCGGGTGAAGGCTGCCAATCCCCTCGGCGGCGTGCCCTGCGCGTCCTTCCGAGGGGAGGGTTGGACCTGAGCTGCCACCCCGAGGGTTGCAGCAGCCGGTCACCCGTTCGCCATCACGCTGGAGAGGTTCCGGCTGGGCGCAGGGGAGCGCCACAGTCCAGAAGGGGGCCAGCAGCTACTGGGTGTCGGTGTCTATGGGCTGCTCCCAGGCATGAGCCGGGAGGCTGGAACAAGCTGCCTGCTCATGTCCCTTCCTCTGCCCCCGCCGCCCGGTGGGTGAATAACGTTTCTGGTGAAGTCATGGGCTAAAAATAAAGCGCCGCGGTCAGAGCGGGGCCAGCAAGCTCTGCGGGACCAGGAGTTGCAGGCACTTTGCAGGATCCAGCTGCCTGTTTTGGCTGCAGACCAGTGTGAATCCAGCACCCCTGCCCCCCACCGCCCCGGGCGGCTGTGTGATCTGGAGCAGACCCCCTCCCTTTGGCCTAGAGGCTCAGCAGCCCCGCCCAGCCCTGGGGATCGAGCCAGGGGGCACCTCCCTTGCAGTCTCTCTTCCGTTAACTCCATTTTCTTCCCTTCAGCTAAACAAGGCCGTGCCCCACCTGCCTCCTCAAAACGCCCCCCAGCTTCAGCGCTGGATGTGAGCTCCCTGCCCCATGCAGCTGGCTCCTGGCCTGGGACGGATGATTTTTCAAGCACGGGGTCGGAGCAGGATCTACCCCCACTGGAACTCCTCTCCCTTTCCTCAGAGTGGGCTCCCCTCGCCCCCGGGAAGAGCCATGTCTCAGGAATGAGTTAGCTGTAGAATGGAGACATGGAGGGTTTGCTTTCTGCCCAGGTACCTTCCACAGCTGACAGGTTGGCTCCAGGCCTTGGCTGGGCATCACTAGTCTATTTTTCAAACCCTGTGGAGCCCCTGGAGCCAGGGGTGGGGGGCTGGGGGGTTGAATGGTGGGTGGGTGAACCACAACTGAGAGCTGAAAATGCAGGAGCTGTGTGCATTGACATGAGGCTGGCCGGTAGGACACTTGGATGCTGGAGGTGAGCAAGACCTGCCAGTCCTATCTCCCTGCAGGCAGCATGTGGGCGCCTGCCTCTGTTGTAATGCTGTGTGCTTGCAGTTAGGTTATTCAGCCATTAGCTGCCTCACTGGGCTCTGACAAGTGCCAGACAAGGGTGGTCAACAAAGGAGACACATCTGGAACTCAAGCTGTGTGGGAGCCTCTTTGTGGCTCTTTTCTTTAATAAGCATTTTTTGTTTAAGAAGTTTCTCCTTCTCAGGGGCTGCAGTTGTCCCTCAGGAGGGCAGGATGTGATGAAAGGTCAGTCACACACAGATAAAATGGGCCTGAATCTTCCCTGCCTCAAAACACGGCATAAGTGGGGCACAGACTGGGTGCTGGCGTTTGGCCTGGGGTGAATTTCATCCTTAGGCCTTGTTCAGTTCTCACATAGGCAGTGGAATCTCTGGAAGATTATCCCCAGTAAGGATTGATGAGGATGTGGCCGCTGATGCTAAATTCATTAACCTTTCCCTTCCCTATTAGATGTATGGAGGCCAGATTCTGCTGTCTGGTGTAAATCTAGTGTAACTGCATTGACTGCTGTGGGGCTTTATGCCAGTGGAGGCCTGGCATAAATCCCTATGTCTGGAGGACAATTTAAAAAATAATCTGTACATGAAACCTCAGTGTTGGAGGGAATGTGGGTACAGCTGGTTCCAGGAGAAATCCCCGTCTCACCCCCACACAAGGGACCTGCTCTGGCCTGGCCATGCCTGCACTGAAGGTTTACTCAACATGAGTGGAGACAGATGCTTGTGAGCCCCCAGCGTCTCAAGTTCCTGCCATGCAGCGGGGGTAGGTGATGTTCTGCTCAGCCCTCTTGCACTCGAAAGCCCTTGAGCTCTTATGAAGTCGGCAGACTCCTTCCTTCCTCTGTCTCGCTCCCTGCTCCACGGTCATATGGCTGCAGTGACGTGTGCCAGGGAGATCAAGAAACCAGTCACTGCCCGTTGGGTCACATGCTCTATTTTTAACTGAACTTGGTGTTGAAACCTCCCCCTTCCTTCTATCTTTGTCCTGGTTCATTCAACATTACCCGAAGGCTTTGACCTCAGCTGAAAACCTATGTTTCCTTCTCTTTTTTTTTTGTGGGCAGGGTGGAGAGCCTGGGTACTAAGACTAGAATTTCCTCTTCCCCGGCCTCAGCTTGGGACCGCTCGCATTTCGCAGAGACTCTAGAACATCAAGCTTGCTCCGGGATGTGCTGGGGTGTGCGCCCCACACTGGCCCTGCAAGAGTTGAATTAGGCCAGGTGGCCCCGATCAGCTAAGCAGGCTGCAAATGGGGGAGCTTTAGGCAGGAGGCAGCTAATTAGAGAAGGCACAGACAGGGCTTCTGCAAAAGACAGGAAAATGGCAACAGAGGGGGCGGCAGGGAGAAGGCTGCAGTCCCTCCCTGGGCAAAGGCAGTGTTGGGGGGGGGTACAGAGATGAGTTGCCTAAAGTTACCCCCTGGAAGGAGGGAGACTGGCAAACCCAGAGGAGTGGGAAGGCCAGGAGGTATAGAAGTGCTCAGGGAAAGGCAACAAGGTGCAGGGAATGGACTTTGGCTGCTATGTAGAGGGTCCCTCAGTGGGAACCCAGAGTGGAAGGTGGGCCCAGGTTCTGTGGGAGTGGCACTGTGAGGTAATGAAGCAGAAGATGGCCTGAGGCTGCTTGATATGCTTTCCTGGAAGGGGAAACCACGCGTGACCTGGCTGGAGGTCTGAGTCATGAAGAGGATGCTGTGGTAGGGTTACCATACGTCCCAGTTTTCCTAGATTGGTCACTTGTTTCATTCTCCATCTGGCCAGGTTTGTGCAAAAAGAAGAAATGTTGGGGATTTTTCTGTTCCAGACACTGCAGCTCGGAAAGAGCTGTCTCCACACCCCAGTTAGTCCCTCCCCTGCATCTGCCCCTCCTGGATCCCACCTGCCGCAGCCCCGCCTGGCCCACCAGGTAAGTGGAGCCATCAAGCACCTCTCAGCCGGGACACCTGCCCTGCCATGGGACTTCCGAGCCCAGCCAGGAGGGGTGATTGGGCCAGGCCCTGGCTTCCTGCCCTGGGGAGGGAGAGAGGGCCACAGGGAGGTGATGGGCTGCCACTGCATCTTGAGCCTGCACAGAGAGTCCTGATGCTGTGACACTCCTTCCCCTGGCAGCGTCCTCTATTTGGGGATTTGAAATATGGTGAGCCCACGTTGTGGTTCCTGGAGCGAGAGAGGGCTGCAGAGGAGAAACTGACGAGTGGAACTGCTGGAAGGGGCATCGCCTGACCAAGGTAGTCCCCAGAACGGGCCAGAAGTGGTGCTGTCCAGTGGTGAGTAGAGCAAACCCGTCACATTTGGTGGAGAATGCGGGCGGACGGTCACAAGAGGTCAGTAAAGACTGAGCTTGACAAAAGCCCTGAGTTGAGTGGTAGAGAGAGATTGAAAGGTGGTTGAACCCCACTGCAAGGGGCCGTAACCTGGCCCCTAAGGGAAGGAGAAAGTGGAAATGCCACAGGACAGACTCTTTGATGAGGGAAGCTGTCCCCTACTAGGGCGGATGCTGGAGTGGCAGCCCCTATAGAGGGGAGCTGAGAAGTAATGGGGGCGAGTCCCTACCATAGGGGGACAGATATTAGAGAACAAGCAGAAACTGTGGGAAGCCCATGTGCGTTTCCAAGACTGCCTGGTGTGGGGAGCTGGCGAGCAGCAGCAGCTGGCCAGAGTCCGGCAGGAAAGAAGCAGGACAAGTTGGAAGGGCCAGGAATGGAAGGGTGCTCCGGAGCTAGGAGCCAGACCAACCCCAAAGTGCAATGGCTGTGGGAACAGGACACCTGGAGAGAGTGTGCCCTGATTTAGGGGGAAGGAAAGAGCCTTACCAGGTGGCTGGGTTTGAGGCGAGGGCCAGAAAGCCTCACCCAATAAGCAATTGGGTCGGAGGAGGACCTGTTTTCGGTGTGGGGAGGAGGGCCCCATAAAGAGGCATTGCCCCACAGGCCAAAGAGAGAGAGCTAGGAAAGGGGCAGGGGTCCCAGGCAAGAGAGAAAGGAAGAGCCAGGGGTCGGTAAGGAGCCTGGAAGAATGGTGGAGAAGCCCAAGTCGCAGGTAAAGAAATGTGAGGTGAAATGGGGGGAGGAGAGAGACCCCCGAGGAGGCAAGTCATTAATGTGGGGGCTAATGTCGAGACAAGCCACAAACCGGTGGGGACTCAGCCCTGGAAGCGAGGGTGCGGGGGGACCTGGTGCAGCAGGGGGACCAGCTGACAGAGAAGGTGTCAGCTGCGGAGCAGGCCTGGCAGAAGTTTGCACAGGACCTGGAGTTCCAGCGGGAGAGACTCCACGGCGCAATGGAGGATAGGGACAGGCTGCAGCTCGTGGTCAGGGACCGAAGGCAGGAAAGGGATGACCTGAGAGCCCGGCTGCAGCAGGTGCGGGGTAGGCGGTTTAGAGGGAGAGAACACCTGCCCACCCCTGCGTTTCAGCCTTGAAGGGGAAGGTGTGCGCTGGGCTGTGCTCCCCACATTGGCCCTGCGAAAGTGGAATTGGGCCAGGTAGGCCAAGCAGCTAAGGAGGCAGCAAAGAGGGGAGCTTTAGGTGGGAGGCAGCTAATTGCAGGTGAGCTTCTCTCCAAGGGACAGGGGGGATTCTACAAAAAACAGGAAAATGGAAGCAGAGGGGGCAGCTGGGACAGGCTGCAGACCCTCCCTGGGAAGAGGGAGGTGTGTTTGGGGGGCTGCAGAGACGAGTTTTCTAAGGTTACTCTCTGGGGAGGAGGGAGTGGGGAGACTGGCTAATCCAGGGGAGTGGGAAGGGGCAGGAGGTATGGAAGTGGCTCAGGGAAAGGCAGCAAGGTGCAGGGAAGGGACCTTGCTGCTGTGGAGAGGGCTCCTGAGCAGGAACCTGGAGTGGAGGGTGGGTCTGGGTTCCCCTACCAGCCACTGCGGGAGTGGTACTGTGCGGTAATGAAGCGGAAACCCGCCAGAGAATGCATGATACGCTTCCCAGGAAGGGAAAACCACAATAGTGACCTGGCTGGAGAGCTGAGTCATGAAGAGGATGCTGTGGTTCCTGGAGCAAGAGAAGGGCTGCGGAAGACAAACTGACGGATTGTAACCACTGGAAGGGGCAGTGACCCAACTGAGCTAGGAGGTGGCCCTGTCCAGTGATGAGTCCAACAACCCGTCATACTGGGGCCTGCACATTTCCTTTACCCCCATGTCAAAGCCCAGCACTGTGGCCGCCCCACTTAACCAGCCAAGGCCTAGCGTGGACAGACCCAAGATGATGGACATGGAAAAATGATCCTTACAGAAGACTTACAAAAGTGTGTGGTTGCTTCCTGCAGCGCAAATGAGTCTGCCTGGAACTGCAGTGCCATCGATCTGCCAGCGATATCTGTCACTGCCAGCAGTTACAAGGAATGGGAGGCCAAACTGGGGTCAAAGAAAGGTAGCTTTGGAGCTAAAAGGAAGGATGTCCCTTGAAATGAGAGCCAAGTGAGATGTATGACTACAGGCAGCTACCACCACAGCCACGATGCTCACAGTGATAGGGGACGAGGTCTTTTAAGTGCAATAATAACAACACTTTGCTCCTATCTGGTGCTTTCCTTCAGCAGATCTCAAAACACTTCACAAAGGAGGTCATTATCTTCATTTTGCAGATGGGGAAATTGAGGCACAGGCCATACAGTGACTTGTCCAAGGGCATGCAGCAGGCTTCTGGCGGAACCTGGAATACTGCCTGGTGGTGGAGTATAAGGAACCGGAGTTTGCTGGGGTCCATCAGGGTCCAGTCCAGTTTGGCGTAGGCAGTGTCAGGCTAGCGCAATTGCTTCTGGGAGAGGGGAGACTTCTCCTGGAGCCAACCCCTCCCCTGCTTCGCAGTCAACAATTCTCTTCCCATTTTTATTTAAAAAATAAGTGCCCAACACCTACTAGTGCAAATCCCCCGTGAGGTCAAAAGCAGCACCGCCCCTCCCTAGAAACAGGCAACACACCCAAGCCTTTGGGAAGACACCCCGGGGATTAGCCCAGCTAGCAGCAGAACTCAGGACCTTTTACTCCAACACTGCAGAACCCGACCACCTGAACTGAGAGAGACGCTCCATTGGTTCCTTACTGTTAGACTTCCTCTCCTCCTTGAAGGCCTCCATCATGCACAAAAGGGACCTCCACAAACACCAGGGAAGGTCTGATTCCTCTGAGCTGGGGTCAGGTGTGTTGTATACAGTCGGCACTGCCTCCACAACCTTTCCAAACAGAGGACTGGGACGAGCAAAAGGACAACCAAGGCTGGTAGAGACTAGATGCCGGGAGTGATGGAGAGCTGAACAGAATGATGATCTAGTGGGAGTGACAGCCAGTGACAAAGACCAACAGCCTGTGACGAAGGGAATTGCTTCACAATAATTCTTAGAGCTGATCTCCTACAAAAAATATCCAACTTCGATTTAAAAATTGTCCGTGATGGAGAATCCACCACAACCTTTGGTAAGTTGTTACAATGGTAATTACCCTCACTGTCAAATTTATGCCTTGTTTCCAGTCTGACTGGTAAAGCTCAGAGCAGACTCATAGACTCATAGACTCATAGACTCATAGGTCAGAAGGGACCAATATGATCATCTAGTCTGACCTCCCGCACAAGGCAGGCCACAAAACCCTACCCATATACATTTATAACAACCCCGAACCCATGACTGAGTTATTGAAATCCTCAAAAATGAGATTTGAAGACCTCAAGCTGCAGGGAATCCACCAGCAAGCGACCCATGCCCCATGCTGCAGAGGAAGGCGAAAAACCTCCGTGGCCCCTGCCAATTCGCCCCGGAGGAAAATTCCTTCCCGACCCCAAATATGGCGATCAGCTAAACCCTGAGCATGTGGGCAAGACATGTGGTATGGAGGAGAAATGGCATGAGATGAACCATACAACAATTTCCACCATGGGCATAGCAGGGACAGAACTCAAGACCTTTAGCACCAAAAGCACAGGTTTCCCCCACTTGAGCTAAAAGAGGGACTTGGTTAGCTGCTTGTAGTCGTAGGCTCTTACCTTCTATATGAGCTGGCCACTCGAGGGAGACATGTCACAGCAGCAGTGGAGAATGAAGAAGAGGCATGAAAATCAAATCTGCGATGATGACTATTGAATGGGATGAGAGGCAGACAACAGTGGAGATAAGTTCACAGCAGTGACACTTTTTCAGTACTGAAAAGTTGGCCTCAGTGGCACGGAGACCCTGGAATTCTCCATAGAGCTGGCAAAGTGTTTATGGAGTATTCACCATCTCCAAGAGATTGTCCCAGCCTCGTGTAAACTAAAGCAGAGGTTCCCAAACTCTTTTTGCTGGGACCCCCTTTGAAAATATTTCAGGCTGTGACAAATCCCCCACAAAAGTGATGACCCTCCCATGCCATCCTTACTGGCATGCACAGAGGGCTGAAAGCTCATGATACTCCCCTCCCAATAACCTCACAACCCTGTTTGAGAACCCCTGCCCTAAACACATGAACACTGACAATCAGCTGCCTCTTTTGACATGTGACCATCTTAACATTTCCTTCAAGCTTGAAATGCAAACTAAGTGTTGCTGTAGCAAAGCGCTGTGGCCTTCCTCCAAGCCTGGGCCCGAGGACAGGTGGCGACGCCCCTGCTGGACGGAACAGAGCCCTACAGGCCGACCTGCCCGGAAACGGAGGGGCGGAGCCAAGGCAGGGAGGGGAACTATAAAAGGCCAGCCTAGCCGCTCAGTAGGGAGGAAGCTGCCGCCAGAGGCAGACATGTCTTCCTGGAGGCTGTGGCTTAGGCCTGATCCAGGCATAGCAGCTGTTTGGAGCAACCACCCCACCGTCTGGACCCTCCAAAACCTGCCTGACCTGCCGGGCCCTAGTAGCTGGGATGCGCCACTGGGGACTCCTGGGTGGGAAATACCCCCTGAGACCGGCCCTGACCTGGAGGAGCTGCCTGATGTCGGGGACCCTTGGGAGTTGACTGAACCCTGTGGACCGGCGGACCCCCTGGGACCTGGAGGAGCTGCCCTCTGCTGACGAGCTAGAGGCGTTTCCAGACCTGTTGACAGGGAGGGACTTGTGGTACAGCCACTCGCCGTCTACCCAGTGACCTGGGGGGACACGGCTCCCTGCGGGTACCCGAGGACGGGGGAGCAAGTGGCCCGGGGCAGCCATAGCAAGTGGCTGAGTCGGGGCTAAACCCCGTCGGCGTGTTGCGGCTGGAGCCCCGCTGACTCCGTGGCAAAACAGCTTTGCCACTGCTAGGGCCTTGGGCTGCGATGCAGGGGAGTCAGATGGGCCTGCGTCCCCCTCCTGCCTTCCCTAGCCCCCGGGAGTGCTTGGCTTCCTCTGAACTTGCCTGCCTGAGGACACCGAGCTTTACTAGCCCTGCTGCCTGCGAGGCCGGGGGCTCCAGACTATTTTACTAGCCTCGCCTGTGGGAAGGCCGGGGGATACTGACTGCCACATCAGCCCTGGCCGGCTTGTGGGCCAGGGACTGGAAACTGCTTGCCTGCCCCGCCCCGCCTGAGGGCCGAGGCACCAGACCGCTTGCTAGCCTGCCCACTGGAAAGCTGGGGCTACAGACCCCGTATCAGCCCTGCCCTATGGGAGGGCTGGAAAGCTACAGACTGGGAAGGAAGCCCACCCCGTGGGGGGGGCCAGGGCTAAAGACGTAACTGGCACCATTTATTCCCCTAGAGGAAGGTACTGTGGCCTTCCTCGGAGCCTGGGCTGAGGAAGGGTCACGACACCCCGGCCGGACTGTGCCACCAGCCTACGGTTGCCTATTTAACCCACTGAAGAGACTGTACAAGCTGGGTGCTGTGTTTAAGATCATAGGCCCTGATCCTCAAAGGTATTTAGGTTCCTAACTCCCACTGATTGCCGTAAACTTTAGGAACCTAAATACCTTGGTGGATCTGGGCCAAAGTGTTCTCAGGCTGTGCTGTGTGGATCAGCAGAGGCCTTTCTGGTAGGGGTCCCCAGAATGAGTGGTTCTGAGAACTAGCCACCTTTCTCCCATGCAGTGACTCACAGGAAGAATAGATTGGAAATAATATAATCGCCACAGGGTTTTCATTCAATACCATATTGTATCATTGTTTCAGCCAGCCTCATCTGTCCTTCCTCCTAGATCAGAGAAGAAACATTCCTTCCTGTCTCCCCCCTCCAATCAAAAGCTTAAGTCCTGAAGTCTGTGAGTTGCTATTCCTCTACACTATCTAGATCTAGAACAAAGGCAGCTGGCAATGTTATCCTGCCCCATAAAACTGCTGATCCCTTTTCAAACCTTGTTGAACCCTGTGCTGCATGGATTTACAGATGGGTAAACTGAGGCACAGAGTAGTTAAGTGTTTTGCCTACACAGGGAGTCAGTGGCAGAGCGGAGCTAGACACATTTCTCAAGTGCCATTTCCTGTGTTTAAATGCTAGACCGTGTTCCCGGGAGCAGGGTGGCTCACCCTTTGAGGGCGAGAGGCCTGGGGCCAGCCAACCTTAGGTTACTAAGGAGGTGCACCTAAGTAGCGATCGGCAACGAAGGAGCAGCCGGTGGGATGCGTAGGGAGACCAGTGTGGCGTACAGAGGCTGCTGGGAGCGGTAGCAGAGAATTTGGCAGTGACCTGATACAAGGGAAAATGGATGGACTTGAGAACTTTATTTTGAAGGTTGCTTTACTAAACCAGCCCCCGAGGGGCTGTGCCTGGACAAAGCGTCTGCGAGTTACTGACCCGTCCCTTCAGTGGGGACACTGAGGCGGCTGCTGCTCAGGGAATGCTGGCGGGCCTAGGCCGTGGCTACTCTATAAAGATGCATTAAACGGGCACCTTGGCTTGTGTCAAACCTTGTCAGGCAGGTTGCTGAGGGGCTGGTTTGTTCCCCAAATCCTGAAGTGAGGCTAGTTCCCATCTGTCTCATTTCCTGCCAGAGGTAGTGTGGAGGTAGGTAAACTAGGGCTGGGGTTCACCCATCTCTGCCAGACAAGGCAGAGCAAAAAGGGCTGAGGTCGTTTGCAAACTGGCCATTGTGGCACCAGTCTCATGCTATTTGATGTTTTACAGAAGGCCCAATTATTCTCCTCTTCGGAAACGTGACCATCTGTCCTTCAGATTGCAAATAGGAATTGCTCCTTTAACTCACTGGGCAGGAGCTGATGGGAGAATCTCAGGTTTATTTAAAAAAAAATAATTCTAGCCCTTCTGGTTGTGAAGAAAAACTTGCAAGCGTGATCTTAGCTCACAGGCCAGACAGTAAAGCCAGAGAAGCCAAACTGGGTTAAGTTTTTAAAAAACTCATGATTTTTTAAAGACCATCTCATGATTTTTCCACATGTGGCACTGACACCACCTGGACTTCAAGAGGGGCAGTTTGGGTTTTGCCAAATTGAAACGAACAGTGGTTTGAATGGAACCGCCACTCCAAGGACCCTCTGCTGCGATGCAATGCATCCCAGAGAACCCATCCTCACTGACCTGCAGAAAGTGAGCCTGGGAGGCCCCTGCTGCTGACTTTGGGTCCAGGGTGGAAGTGGGGTGCCCTTCTTCATTCTTATCTATTAAAAAAAAATCTCTGTACCGAATTGTGTCTGGCCCAAATGGAACAATTTGGAAAAGACCCCATATGCTGGCAGGGAGAGAGAGGCAAAGCTCAGAGCATGGACCTCCAAAGTGGGCATTTAGGGGTGGTAACAACACTACTGTAATACTTGCCTACAGAGCTCAAGGGATTTATGGGGCCACTGGAAGTAATAACGCCTGCACCCCCAGCCGGGAATCAGCCCTGCTACCAACTCCCTTGTCCCCCCAGATCAGCTACAACAAGCTACTACCATGCAAGGCAACAACTGAACCCCAGCCAGCACCATCGACGGGTGGGAATGCCATCTGCAGGTCAGTTCACTAGCCAGTTCTCATTAATGACACTAGCAAGTCTGGGAGGGAAATTAAACCTCATGTTGCCCAGCTCCAGCCGATCTCTAGTGGAGATGAGAATGAAACCCAGTGGGGTTCTTACACGTTCCTTTGACGCATCTGTCACACAGCTGGGCTAGACGGAGTGTAGGTCCGAGCCAGGCTGGCAGTCCCTGTGTATGTACTCTTCAGTCAAAGGCAGGCGCTATATCAGAGGACACAAATCAGACTGTATCTACAGAACAGCACTATAGACAATTCGTGTGCACAGCTCCACGTCCGGCCCTTGGGGACCTCTCGAAACATTTATTCTCTAATGCAAGACAACTCCCTAGTTCAGTTCCCAGGCCAGAGACTCGGTTGCTCTTTGCATCAAGGCAATAAGAGCTTCTAAGTAACAATTTTGTAATTTTGTATTTAAACAGCATATAACTCTTACACAGCAGAAAACATCCTGCAGCTTCCTGATCATGCTACCAACCTGCCATCCAGTAGGAAGGACGACCACCGTAACCATTGCAGGGGCATCTCTGTCCAGCAACAGCTGTGTCTTACAGAGTTGTGGGATCTAGTCCTGGCTTGCCCTGTGACCATGGGCCAGTTACGCCCTTCTCTGCTTGCTGTCATGCTTTTGTTTATTTAGACTGTATGTTCTTCCGGGCAATGGCCATCTCTCAGCGCCCCTGATCTCAGCTGGAGCCTCGAGATACTGCCAGCATACAAGTAATAATAATTAAAAAAACCTTGCAGGGTATAGTTTTGAATCTACCCATTTTTTTCTCTGTCTCCTGCCACAGTGTCTGTCCTGTCCCAGCCCCAGTTCTGTCTGTCTTTCCCAAGCTTCCCTTTATTTCACCCCCATCCCTCCATGAAACTTATTCAGATATACACATGCACTCAAAGAATGTAGGAGAACATTATAAAGACACATTTTTACACTGGAAAGTTCGTTTCAGGAGCAAACTGTGTGGGGGTGTGTGTGTGAGAGAGAGATCGCATGACATGTAAGTGAACTCCCTGTGTACCTGAGATGTCACATGTAAGAAGTGTTTGGAACCCCAGCTCTCCAATCTCAGAGCTTCTGGACATCCCCAGCCCTGCTCATCGGAGTGTGACTTGGTGGCTGTGAGAGCGAGGAAGGAAACACCTGCGTGGGGGAAAGTTTGTCAGCGTTTCAGTGAAATGCCTGACTGCGAGGGAAACCGTACAAGCTTATCACTCAGATCAACAGCGTCTTCTCCTAGGAAGTGGGCAGGGTTTCCTAGCATATGATTAGGGTTGTATGTGTTCAGAGTCCTTCTCCGAAAGCACTGGCCCATCACCGCGCCTGCAGGGAAAGCACAACATCCTCATGGCAAGAAAGCACGGAGCTAAATTTGCCTCTGCACCGTAGCAGGAAGGATGCACCTTGTGCCTTCTCTGTCCAGCAGCTGATGGGTCGGCTGGGTCCCTGGTACAGGCTACCGCACAGCAGCCTTGAGCAATGCCCTGAATTGCACCCTGTAGGGGACAGAACAGCCGGGGGGGCGAATGCACAAGCCACACCCCGCCCCTCCTCCACGCTGGCCCTTGCAGTCAAGTCTCACTAGAGTTCGTTGGTTTTAGTTTAAAGCTCCAGCCCCTGGAGTCATTTTATCACCTGGAAATCTCGGCTTTTTTGAAACACAATTGTCGTTTCGAGCCCTCACACTTTTGGTGAAAAGCTTGAAAATGGGGTTTGCGTGTGTAACTTAAAGGCTCAAAAGCCAGAAGACAAAGAAAAATGACGCCAACTTTTAGTTTAGAAACTATCGCCTGGTTTTTATGCCACATTCAAGATTTTCAGGGGCATGATTTTTATGCCACATTTCAGGTGGGCAATACTTCCCCAGAATTCCCACTGCCCTTTGGATTACAGCAGAGCCCGCCCTGTGCTGGTGTGGCTATAGGCATAGAGGCGGGAAGGGATTTACGTGGGTCCCAGTTTGCCACCATGGCCAGGGCTCTCAGGCAATGCTGAGGAAGTCATTTCTCTGAGCCAGGCCCCTCGTAATAGAATTCCGGACTATATATCATCTCAAGATCTCACACACGCACATCTCGGCCCTCGCTCGTGTGTTGTCATCACAACTTCCCCACCCACAAATGCTGCTATTCTTCCATGTAACGGTCACCTCTTCCTGGGCCATGCCTCAGCTCAGGCCCACACAGCTCCGCTGACGTGGGCATGGCTTCTGACCCTCTACGACCGCTGTGAGGGACTTGCTAGTGCTCTGGCGTCGTTGGGCAGTGTCAGCAGGCAGAGCGCTGCGCAATGCCACTCTGTAAAGTGACCGTGTAAAACCTTTGTTACTCACCGGGTATGCCACGTAGAGCGTCAGTATTATTATGAAGTGTTTCTGGCAGTGCGCACTGCACAGCCTCCAGCCAGCTTACAGTCTGATACCGGGGCAAGGGCAGGGAGCTAGTGTGGGCCAAGCTTGCCCTGTGTGTGGCGGGGCAGTCCCATTATTAGGGCACCAAGCTAGGATCTGAGAGAGTGGGGTGCAGTTTCCTGGAAGCCTCCCTGTGCCTCGGTTCCTTAGCTGTACAGTGAGGCAATAGTCCTGCCCTGGGGCACAAGGGTTGGAAGGATAAAGGCCCTAGGGAGGCACCCAGCTGCTACAGCCGGGGAGGGAGGGGGGGACACGACACTGTGAAAGGGCCATAGCTAGCCTGCAAAGTGCGCACTGGGCTTCTGTGCAAAGTTGGGGGGGCTCTGAGAAGCCCAGCTCAGGAAGGTGGAGGGGGTGGGGTGGCAAGAAGCAGGAAACATGACTAAGAGGCGATGGTGTGAACCACTATAAGATAAAATCGCGGGGCCTGCTTTGGGGATCAGGATGTGTGTGGGGAGGAGGGGGGGTGAATATCTTACACTGATGTCCGTAATGGGCTACAAGCTTCTTGTGTGGCCGTCAGCAACTTCCTGTGAGGCGCTTGATCCCCTTGTGCCTCAGTTCCCCATCTGTCTAGTGGGGCCGTTAGCACGTTCTCGCTGTCTTGTCTCTGGATGGTGAGCTCTTCCTCTGTACAGCACCTAGCACAGCAGGGGCCTGATCATTGTCTGGGACCTCTCGGCACGGCTCTGATACAAATAACAATTAACTGGAGCATCCCTTGAGGTCTGAGCAGCAACGGCAGCATTCAGAGTGGAGCAAGCCCTAGTACCTATGAGGTGCATCAGCAACGTGGGGGCAGCACAAAGCCAGCAATGAGACTAGTCCCTTCCCTTGCAGCTGCTATGAAAAGCAGAGAACAGCCATACACCAGTGGCCCCCATTGAGCTGTTGTGACAGCTCCCCTCTTAGCCAGCACATGGGGACAGAACCGCACCCCTCCAGAGCTGAAGGGGGAGGTGCCCATAGGCTCAGCCAAAGACCAGCGTTCTCTAGGGGGACCCTAACAGACTCGTGTATATTCTCTGCAGCCTGGCATACAGGGAGCCTGGTAACACACACTCACTAGGGGGTTATGCTGCCAAAGGGAGCCCATGATGTTAGGGGAGCTGGAGCACAGGTAGGGCCTCGTTGGAGCTGGGCAATAATCATAACGCTAGGCACTCATGCTGCAATTGCCATCGTGCAGTCTCAAAGGTGGATGTCATCAGCCCCATTTTACATACAAAGAGCTGTGCAAGATCATCCAACAGGCAATGGCAGCGCTGGGAACCAAACCCAGCCATCCCAACTCATTGGCCCGCTCGCTAGGTACCAGATCACACAGTCGCCCATCTGCTAGCCCAGCGCCTCACAATCCCCTCTATCCTGCAGGGGGAAGTGTCCGTGACCGAGAAGCTGTAAACAAGCTGCTCCCTTTCCCGCTGGGCGGCTGGGGCCAGCCTCTGCCCTGTTCGTCTCTGGCTTTGAGTGAGTGTGACTGACCTATGAGGAGAGGCTGAGGGCACTAGGCTTGTTCAGTCTGCAGAAGAGAAGAGTGAGGGGGGATTTGATGGCAGCCTTTAACTACTGAAAGAGAGTTCCAGGGAGGATGGAGCTAGGCTGTTCTCAGCGATAGTAGATAAAACTAGGAGCAATGGTTTCAAGTTGCAGTGGGGAAGGTCTAGGTTGGATATTAGGAAAAACGTTTTCACCAGCAAGGTGGTGAAGCACTGGAATGGGTCACCTAGGGAGGAGGTGGAATCTCCATCTTTAGAGGTTTTCAACTGCGGCTTGACAAAACCCTGGCTGGGATGATTTAGTTGGGGTCAGTCCTGCTTTGAGCAGGGGGTTGGACGAGATACCTCCTGAGGTCCCTTCCAACCCTAATCGTCTATGATTCTTTGATTCATTACAATCAATGGAGTAACGCAAGGCAAAGGCTCCAAGGCTGTCGAGTATGGTCCATCACAGCGTGTTCTACTTGCCCATAGAAGAGGGTCACTTTTGGTTCAGATAGACAGTTCCCATTATATTTTTTTCCTATTTAAAAATAAATCAGTGAAATGCCATATAGATCAGCAGGGTGGGGTGACATGGCCTTTTTTTGACGCAGGCCTCTCACTAGCTGCTTGCTTCACAGCTGAGCTCTGGTGGACCAATGATGTCCTCGAGGAACTTATTCGAAGAATTAGCCAGCGCACAGAAGGCATCATTTCCTCTGGGCGGCCGCACAGCGCAGCACTCATTCGTGCTCGTCATTCCGTTAGCTTCTCTTTTTTTTCCTGTCACACTGGGCCACCTCCTGCAGTTGGTGTTGGCTAAGCAGTGTACTGAAGAAGGCAAGTTTCCCCATTTTTGCCCATTAGCAGAGGAAGTGGAAGTGCACTTCACAGCACGCTGCGCAGAACACTTGCCACACTGAGCATGCTGTGGAACTTGAAGAGCCTGGGCTTTCTACTAGGTAGGTTCGGATGTTTTCTTCCCTTGCTCGACTCTTTGGCCAATGGTTTGCTGCCGCGGCAGCTTTGAAAAAGTCCCTCCGGTGAGTCGCTGCCCATTCTCTTTGGCAGCAGGCTGTGATCTGAAGGAAGGAGATGGCTGTCAGCTCAAAGGGCTGCGTAGCCTTTGGTGGAGGAGTACGTGAGAGAGTTTCAGTCCTTTAGGAGATTGAGTCATTGAAAAGAAAAATAGAACTGTGTGTTCAGACTGAAATTCAGAGATGTTTTGCTGAATGCTCTATAATGTGCTCGAAGCTGGGTCAGTGGAAACTGATCATCAGAAGCTTTCTGGGGAAATGTCTCTTTTACTGGAAACAAGTAAAAAGAAGAGTGAAAACTGGCTGTGAAAACCAATTCTTGCACCCTCCCTGAAGATGCATTTTTTTGTGGGGCTGGAAAACATTTTCCTCAGGTTTAGCTTTGCGGTTCTTACACCCTAGGTTCAGGGTGTGCGAGATGATGGAAAAGGCAGTTTTGGGGGGCACTGGCTGAATAGAAGGGACTGCAGTTGGGTTTAGTCTTGGTTTTGGGCATGAGAGATGGTAGCTTGAGACCAGCCCCTGTTAGTAAGAAACAGGAGTAGTGACTACCTAGTGGATGTTCCATGACATCTGCGAATGGAGCGCAGTGGGGCTTGCAGGAAAGGAAGGTCTTCTTGTGTCAGCAGAATGGTAGGCAGCCTCTGCAAAGGGCTCTCGGGTGGGAGGTTATGGAGATCTCTCCCTCCCCCCCAGAGTAGATCTTTCCACTGCAGAGTGGGTTGGGATGGGGGGCATCTGCTACCACTGTGCCTGTCTGTGGACTGCTCAGGGGGTCTCCAAGTTGTCAGTCTCATGCCTCTTACCATCATTTAACCCAGAGACTTGTAGAGACGTTCACATGGAACCAGGGCAGCTGCAGACCCAGTCTTGGACTTGATTTGACAGACACAGTAACTGTCCCTTACTTAACTGCTGGCAGGAGGTAAAGCTCAGCGTGAGGTGATGCCTGGCGAGAAATGCCACCTGTAGGATCAGGGTGTGAAGGCAGAGTGGGCCAGCACGGAGTTGAAAGCTGTGTCAATGCATAACACTCCTGTTCCATCTCTCAGATACCTCCACCACAGCCAGCTTCAAGTGGCACAAGTGCTGGAAACTACCCAGAGAGGTGCCTACCACATTAGCCTTCTCCGCAGGTAACATTTTCAAAAGCCCCTACGTCCCACTGGGAAGTTCTACCCTGCGTACCAGAAGGACGTTTGGAGAGTCAAAGGTGTCGGGGTCAAATGATGTTCCATGACACCGGGAGCACGACAGTTGGGACTTGCTCACACAAATTAGCTTAGTCACAGTTATGATGGGTTAATGATATGTTATTTGTCTTCAACGCCTCCGCTACGTGCAACACGATATTATTAACAAAAAAGGCAATGTCGCAAGGCCGGCTGCTTGGGAAACACACTTGATATTTCTGGAGATTAGCTCTCATTCTGCAACAGGAAAGAGATAGTCAATTCTAGCCTCGCTAGCATCTCTGCAAGCCAGCCCCGCAGACTTCAGCTAGCTGGAGCAGCAAGAAGGGAGGAGAGGTTGGTGCAATTTGCTCTGGTAGATTGCTAATCTAGAAACCCAATTGTTTCACAGAGGGCTAGTGCTAGTGCTTGAGATGTGTGAGAGTCAAAAGTGGGCAAAATCCCCTAAGCTAGATTTTCTGTCCCAACATAACTGCAGCTCACGTTCCTCAGGAGGCAGGGCTGCCGCCAGACCTGGCATTAGTGGGGGAAATTCCTCCAGTGTCAAGAGCGTTGCACCCCCTTGCATCAGGAGTGAGCTCTGAGTCCTGCGTCTGCCCTGGGAGCCAGGTGGGTGGCACGCGGAGGATTTCAGGTGCTCCTGAGGGGCTCTGGCAATGGTCATGTGAATCCTCCTGGCTCTGAGCCGGGAAATGGAATTTCCGTCCTGTGAAAAATTTTGAGTGGAAAAAAGCCAAATTGTCCTGAATCGGGACAGAAAGTCAAAAGTCTCCAATCTTTTTGCAGGCAAGGAATTCGGAAACGTTTCCGTGAAATGTTCTGGCTGCCCAGGATGCCAAGCTCCCCAGCTCTGGGGATGCCCACCTTACCAGCAAGCAGCTGGCAGCCCTGGGGGTCTGGGGACCCCGCTGCCTAGGGAACTGGCAAGCCCAAGAAGCAGGCAGGCTGTGAGCCTGGACACCAGGCAGGTGGCCTGCTCAGAGCATGCGGGGCGTCGGAAGTTTTGCAGGAATTGCCAGGTGGCCATGGAATGCCCATTGTGCCTAACCAGCGTTTCCAATGGGAAACTGACGTTGGGACCCTTTGCTGAACTCTCCTGGCTAGCGCAGCCTGGGGAGGGGACAGCCAAGGAGCAGGCCCACGCCAGGCCCAGGTGACGGCGCTGTGCCATCGAAGCCAGCAGGGAACACTGGGCAAACCACGGAAGACACCCCAGCGGTGGCTGTGAGAGACTCAGGGGGAGATGTAGGGTGGGATTCACAAAGGGCGTTAGGCACCTCCCTCCCCTCCCTTGTGAGTATCTTGTGTCCCATCAATAGACCCAGGGAATAGAGATCGTGAGGGATGGAGCATGAACAAGAGAAATTTAGCTGATGATAGTCCTGCTTTGAGCAGGGGGTTGGGCTGGACACCTCCTGAGGTCCCTTCCAGCTCTAATATTCTATGAGTCTATGATAAATTACCCGGAGACACCCAGCAGGTTTCTGGCTGAAAATACCTGGATTGTCATTAGCTGCCGATGTGTCTGCATCAGACAGACATCCTGGTCTGGATGGAGACGTTCTTTGGAGCAGTGCCTGGCCTGGGTCCTGCAGGAGGTTAGACTAGATGACCAGAATGATCCCTTCTGCCTTAGGATCTATGAATTTTGCACAAGGAGTTATTCGAAACCTTGGATTCTAGTTTTTCTGCAATATTTATACTGGAGTGGGGAGCAAAACCTGGAGTTTCTTATGTCTCCTCTAGTGCCCATCAGATCCCCATGGTGGGATGGCTGCAATAATCTTAGGAGTGGAAGGAAGGGTTGATCCCCCCAGTGCTTAGCCCCACCCTGTCATTTACACCTCCAACAGGCGTTGTTCTTAGCTGGGCAAAAGACATGTTGGGCAAATTCCACTTGAGAGCCAAAATGTGCCCTTCTGGGGTTCTGGGAAGCCACCAAGCCGGTCGCTGGAGCATGGGTCCCCAGGGGAGAACATTGCTATGGAGCAAATGACTCAGGACCATGGACTTCAGTGGGACTAAAATCAGGCCACCTATGAGCTAACAGACCAAGAAATGATGCAGGGACTTTAACTGGCTTCCAATGTGTCCGTTCAATAGGCCAGAGCACAGCTCCACTGGCCACTTCGCCAGCCTTGGCAGGGATCCCAGTTCACTTACCCTGGATGCACAAGAATCCACTTCCCAGCCAGGCTTTGGCCCTCCTGCACTAGTGCAATGCTATGAAGTTTGGGCTGCGACCACGCTGGGGAATGTTGAAATCCAAACCAAAGGCTGTTTTCATTGGTGCTTTAACCACGCTGGGGCTCACTGTCCCCATCAGTGAAATCAGGGATGGCTCTAACCTTTCCAAAGTGCTCTGAGATCCATGGGTGAAACATGCTGGATGACCACATGCTATTGCTCTGCTGCACATTGCTAGATAGCCAGTTGGCTCACCCAGCTATTGCTGGTGCTAGAAGAGACTCTTCGGGTGCTGATCTCTTCAGCTTTCGCAGAGGGAGATGTGGACTGTAGCTGACGTAAGACATTGAAGGAGAAGCAATTATATGTTGCTTTTTTTTCCCTTCCAAAGAAAGCACCTAGGTGTCCAGCTAGAACCTCCCTCGTTACTGCCTGCCCTTGATACAAAGCCTCCAATGTGGGCTAAGGTATCTCCCTGCCATCTGCAACCATTGACGTGACTCTTTTCTATTCCGTTCTAGTTGTGACTCAGCTGGTGCCCGTAAACTCCAGCATCACCCGCTGCCGAGGGTGTCATCCAGATTCCCTGAGCAAAATCAGAGCAAAGACAAGACAGATGGAAAAGGACGCCAAGAAGCTCTTCCAATCCTACGTAAGTGCTAGAACGCAGAGCTGCCATCCAGGGGGCACCTCTGCTTGGGGGAAATGCCACTAAGCTCTGCATGGAGGGCACAGCTTGCCAGCACCCAAGGAGCTGCCTTTAAGAACAGCAGCATCAAGTAGTGTTGGCCGAGGTGGGTGGCCCCTGCTGGTAACTGCTTCATTGTGCCCATAAGGTGGCAGCCACAGGGGAGGGCCCATGAAGCCCCCAAGGAGATGACTGACCTCCCCGCGGGGCCTGGGTGACGGGTGTGACATCTCATGCCAAGTGCATGGTGCATGTGGGCCTGTTACAGCCCCCCACTGCACGGCCTCCCTCTTTAGTTTAGCTGTAACGACTCATGCTTTTAACTCCAGCGGTCCCTAGTTCAGTCCCCAGCGTCTGCCAAGAAGATGGTTGTCTCACCGACATATAATGACGTTGGGATCCTCCTGCCCCAGAAGGCACAGAATCAGAGAAGATTAGAGTTGGAAGGGACCTCAGGAGGTGTCTAGTCCAACCCTCTGCTCAAAGCAGGACTATCCTCAGCTAAATCATCCCAGCCAGGGTTTTGTCAAGCCGCAGCTTAAAAACCTCTAAAGATGGAGATTCCACCACCTCCCTAGGTAACTCATTGCAGTGCTAGAATAGAATAGAATAGGACCTGCCCTGTACCGTGCCTTGTTGGTGGGACAGGAGTTCACTGGAAGTACAGCGTGGTAGAGTCAGCATGACTAGTGGGGTTGCCGGTTGCGCGTGAGTCGTTGTGGTGGCATGTGGGTGGTCTAGGGGGATAACCCTGCTGACGCAGTCATCTTCCATCCAGTGAGACAATTTCCCCAGAGCCCCTCCATGCTTCCCAGAGCGTTGCCAGAATGTGTGTGTAGGAGGGCGCGCACATCAATGAATCACGGAGCAGAGACACGTTACAACATGTTGGGTGCCTCCAGCAGCAAAGCTGGTTCCCTCTTGCTGGGTGTACCTGACTGCCGCTGTCAGACAGCAATCACCCCATGGCTGACTGTGGCTAAGACCTCCATTGAGCTAGACAGGCCCAAGCAGTGTAGGCATTCCCTCATCTTCCTTAGAGCACTGTGAACCACACCTCACCCCGACCCTTCCATGCTGCCAGAGAAGAACTGGCTTCCAAGGAATTTAGACCGTGGGAGTTTTCATAGACCTTAAAAGCCACAGTCCTGCCAGTGCTGTATGAACATAGAGCTGGGATTTGTGTGTTCGGCTGACATCTCCCGTTCTCCTGCTGTTGTGTAGCATTCTGGCTGCTACTTGCCACCCCAGAAGTAGCTGCAGTTTCATGTTGTTGAATAAGTATGTAGTTTGCCAAGCGCTAGTACTACATCCTCTAGTACAAGGCCTGTAGGGGAGAAAGCATGGCTCTGTAATTAAAGCACAGAGTCTTGGGTTTGAGCTCTGGCTCTCTCATTATCTCACTAATCAAGTTGCTTCATGTTTCTCTGCCTCAGTTTCACCCTCTATAAAATGGCTCTAATAATAGTGACTATTTCTGTTAGCTGGTGTGAAAATGAATTCCTTAACATGTGCAGAGAGCTTTGAGGTCCCCTGTTGTTATAAATGTAAGATGCTCTAGAGAACCATAGATATTGAAGGCTGGAAAGGACTTCTAGGGATCATTTAGTCCATCCCCCTGTGATGAGGCAGGATTGAGATGGTGGCTAACAGGTGTTTGTCTAACATTTAATAATGGGTAGGGGTTTCCTTTACTGGCCAAGTGACAGCGGCTAGTCAACTCAGTCCATCTTTTCTGTGATGGCTTACATTGCATCGGTTTGTTTTCATTTCTAGGTGGTTCACCAAGGCTTGCATCTGCTCAACCTTCCCCAACTCTGCTCCAAGCCTCTAAAGTGGTTTCCCATGGGGAATATAACAGACCCGCCAACGGCTGTCATGCTGCAGGAGCTATACAGGACTATGGCGCACATGCGGGTTGCCCTTCAGAACATCAGCAAGCAGCAGCTGGTGCTGAACGCGCCAGATGCTGTGCTACATTCCGAACTCGAAAGAACCCAGTGGGCGGTGAGAGGGCTCCTCTCCAACATCGGCTGTGCCCTCTGCCTCCAGGGCACCTCGGCCACCTCCGGGGCCACCCCAGACAGACCTGCCACCACAAACGCTTTCCAGCAAAAGATTGAAGGATGCAAAGTGCTCTGGAACTATAGGAGGTTCCTCGAGGCACTGGTCCAGGGCTCAGTGAGACGGGAGCCGCAGGCAGGCAGAGATAAAAGGAAAAGGCGGAAAGGAATGAAAAGAAAGCAGGCCTCCCGCTTCTGAATGAGCTGCCACGCTGGAGCCAGGGAGCCCTAGCCGGTGGGTGGGGAGCCAAGGAGGCTTCCGAGAGTGACTTGAGTGAAACGTACGACTTCTGTTTAACCCTGAGAAGCAGCTGCCGAGTGCAGTTCCTCGGGCCTGGCCGCAGAGAAAGGGCACGGTCTGGTCCCCAGCTCAATGTGCTGGGACAGACAGAGCCGCAGGACCAGATTTGCAAAGTGCTTGGCACCCAGCAGCCACCACTGTCTTCGGGGAAGGCAGTGGGATCCTCTGTTGTCCTCAGGTGGTTGGAGGAGATTCTCCATCGCTCTCTGGGAGGGGGCTAAGCGCTTATGAAAATCTGGCCTGACAGCTTCCAGGTACCTCTGCAGAGGCCAGAAGAGGAACATCCTGGGCTAGGAACAAGACCTGATAAATCAAGAATTGCTTATCCTGCCAGAATTGAAACCACACTGTGTGTGTGGCCTGGCTATCCCCTGCCCTGCTTTCTGTGGCAGCAGTTCCCTCTGTACAGAGGCAGTGTGGACTGCTACCAGGTCAGAATTGGGAACATTTTGTACCCCCTTGCGTGGTGGAAAGGATGAGACAGCATGCAAGGCAGTGGGGAACCAGTCCACTGTGTCGGGAGTGGTGTTAACCGATCAGATCCCACATGTAAATAGCTCACAGGCAGCAGCTCGATTCAGTGAAAATACATGCTTCACCTCCAATGAACTCATCAGGTAACAAATGCAAATCGCTACTTTCTGATTGGCTCATCAGAGGTGACTATTTTTTTTCTGGATTTTAACATCCTCTCTCTTTAGAGGGTTAATTTCACACACACACACACGCACGCACGCACGCACGCACGCACGCACGCACGCACGCGCTTGGGAAATTCATGCCTGTATCATGACGGAGAGAATTTCAGACTCTTTGGATGAAAACATCCGGAATGTAGGTAACATGACCCACACTGACATCATGACTCATGACCATCAAGATTTATTGTCTCTCTCGGTACATTTTGATGTTCACCTCAGAAGAAGTTCAGGGTCTGTTTCAGTATGTAAATCTGTCACGACGTAAAGCAAGTGACTTGGCCATATATTGTCTTCGCTGCATCTCTGAGGGACCTTATCGCTACTTGGAAAGGGGCTAGCTTGTTGACTACAGTTCTTTGTTAACAGCTGCAAATCTAAACCACTACAGAGATTCCTTTATACACCAGCCAGGTAGCTAGGAAAAGTTGCCGCCCTAGTGCAGGGGCAATTGACAGAAACCAACGTGCCTTTTCCCTTATCAAAAGTGCAACTGGTTTCTGCAGGAATGGTTCATTGCTGCACGGTTTGAGATCGTTTTCTGTAGGACAGGCTGGGTTCAAATGCACAAAGAGCCTGATGTGCCAACCCTAGTTTAACCTGTTTTACCCAGTGGGTTGATATTTGCCATCGCCCGACACCTTGTGCCAATTTACGCCTATGACAAGGGAGTGTAATAAAACGCCATTAAAACATAACGGTAACACTTCATGCTCCCTTAGCACTGGGGCAAACAATGACCCAAGATGCATGGCAATGGACAATCTAGCCCTGGGTATAGAAACTGAAATTACGTGTGAGATTAACTGGTTACTCCAAGTTGCCAGCAGCACAGAGCTGTTGGGGGGTTGGCAAACACGGGGCATGGGCTAGCCTAGCTCGTGGGAATCCAGCCTGCATGCATAACGACGGCACTAACAACAGTGAACTGAGTACAAACATGCTGGCCTTGTACGGCCTTCACTGCCATATCTTCCCTGCGATTTGTTACCTGTGGTAGCTGAATTCAGGCTGGCTCGGGCCTGCTAGCAGATGAAGCAGATTCACACCAGTCACTCCCAGGTCAGATCAGATCATGGGGTTACTGTGGGCCGACAGCAGTGACTGTCTGCATATTAAACATGTTGTTAAACTTGGCTTGATTTTCCAGTGATTCAAAGGTCCAGTGACCCAGCCTGACTAAGTCGCTGAGCACTGTGGAGTACGTGTCTCTCCAAGCCAGGATTCAACAACACTCAGCACATGACTGCTGCAGATGTTTGCTCTCTTCATGCCTCTTGGTATTGTTCTTTCCTAGAGATTATGCAGAGATCCCAACCCCTGTTCCAGATCCAACTCACTTTAGCTCCACAGACCTCACTTCACACCAGCTGAAGATCTGACCTGGTAATTTATATAGCAATCAAAACGACTCTGGAAGAGTTTTAATTCCCTAGTATTGCCTGGGAGCAGCATTACCTGCTGTGTTGATGTCCTAAGGCACCATTGCACTGTCCCCTTGGAAGGTAATACAGCACATATGCCACCATAAAAAAAAGTGACCTTTGACACGACCAGCAGGCTGTGCGCCGTAATAATTTATAGCTTAATATTTGTATAGTTTTGTATTTATTAGGTACCATGGTTTAACTTAAAATATCTTTGTACCGGAAAGATCTATTTAAAATGTATGGTTTATATATATATATATATATATGTATGTTTTTAAAATATGTTAAAATATGAACATAAGAATATTTTATTTATGGATTTAAATGATTTTTCTCTTATGGAAGTGGGCTACCTTGATCATTCTGACAATGTGGACATCAGACCCACGTATTTTTATATAACCAGAGTGTTAATTTTATTTTAAAATATTTCATTAAAGGTCATGTTGCAATGAAATGTTGCTCTGAACTGAAAAGGAGAACCATTCCTTTTAGAAAATATGGCTTCAACATTTTCTGACTGTTTCAGAATTGTTTTTAATGGGTGGGGTTTTTTGAGGGGAGGGTGAGGGGGTTGTTTCACCAAAGCAATTCAGCGACACGTATTCTTAGTGTTTTTGTCCACCTGAATCTGCATATTTGTTTGGGTGGGGGGGATGTTTTAGTTGAAAAATGTCACCCAACTCTCTGGAAGACCTTGCTGCTTTCTCACTGGGGCAATCCCTCCTTGAAGTCGATGGGCATTTTGCCTGAGTAAGGACTCCTGGAACTGGCCCATCCAATGTAATTCTCTCTTTTCTCAGTCCTTGCCCATGTCCATAAATTTTCTGTCATCCTGTAATGGAAACCAGTTCAATATGATGCCCGGGTGCTTGCATGGATTTACACTGTTACAAAATAGCATCTCATTTCCCTGTTTTCCTTACTTGCAAACCCTCTTATCTGGCAGGGAGTGAGATGGCAATCACTGAGGAATGCAGTGCACTGGAGATAACAGCTAGCGCTCCTTGTGGAATTTACGGATTGCCAGCCTGGTTCCAACAAGTGGTCCATTGGATCAAGTATCATGGCTTTAACAGTGGCCACTATCAGATGCTTCAGAGGAAGATGTTTGGATCCCTACAATAAACTGCTCATAGGGGAAGTTTCTTCCTGGCCATGAGCAATGAGTGACTGGACTACATCCTGAAGCATAAGGATGTATTGGGTTAGGTTCGGGGTGCGGAGAAAGCAGAACTCGTGGGAGCATGGTGTGATCCAAGGCTTTTCTGGCTAAATCAGAATGCAGATTTGCTTAATTAGTTACAGAGAAAAGCTGGAGAAGCTCTTGGTTACGGTAGTGGGGCAGGTTCTGCATGCATTGGTGGTAGCTCCGTGTTGTGGGTGGAAGGGTACACCTCTGGGGGCTGTTTGTAGCCCGGTCTAAGGAACTCGGCCGTTCTCTTGCACCTGAAGTATCATAGCAAGAATCAGAGAACCCACTCTGCTGGCAGAGAGGGGATCTAGAAATCGACACCAGATGAATTAACAAACCTAGCTACAGGTGCTGTCCTCTCCCCTGCTTCTGGCTTTGCTGCTCTTCATGGCCAGGAGCTTTTTCTTTCCTTTGCAGCATATTATTATGAATGGATCATAAATCCCAACCCTGAGAAACCATCACAGTCATTACGTCCCAGAGCAAAGTAACAAATTTTGCAAACTACATTTCTGTTCCTTCGGGGGATTTTTGGCCACAAGGTCTAGCAAATGCTAGGAATGTGTAAGTGAAACAGGCGTGGGTGGGGGTCAGAGTCTAATAGCGAAAGTTAGACAAGATAGCAACTAATTAGCAATAACCTGCAAGAAAACTAGGTACTGGTGGAAGAACTCACAGGGGATTGAACTTGGAGGAGAAAGTTTGTTTAAAAAGTAAAACTAAAGGGCAAATTCTTCTGGAAGCAAGGAACAACCCTCAGCAGCCCCTCCCCGGTGCATGTAGCTGGTAGCACTGGCTCCAGCCAGCCACCTTAGCTGCAGAAAACAAAACTTGGCCCAACGCGTATCATTGTAACCAGTCTTTAGCCAGCTAGACTTTCCCCAAGGACACTCACAACTTCAGGACACAACTTGGGCAGGTTGAAAATTTCCCATCAAAACCGTTTTTAGTGGAAAATGGGTTTTCAGTGTAGAGAATTTTTTTTTAGACAAATATCTGCTTTCTGTGTAAAGTTTACAATTTTTTTTTGTTGAAAAACCAAATACCCCAAAATTGAAATATGTTGGCCAAAAAATCCTTAGTATTTTGCATCAGCTAGCGCACTGTGGTGCTTTGTGGGTGTTGTACATCAGTTTCCACATTGCCCCAGTCTCCTCTATGGTCTAGGCTCTCCAGACAGCTCACATCTTCCACGATGCGCCAAGTCTACGGCTTCCCGTGATATAACCCTCTCCATTGCCAAGAAGTAGGTGCTAGGGCTCCCCCGCTCTGTCCCATCTCAGTTCCCAGACACAGTTCGCTGGGAAGCAACAGGCCAGAGTCCAATCTGCAGGCAATCCGCAATGGGTTTTGTGACAGGGCCAGGCCTGACGGCTTTGCCAGAGTGCTGGAAGGCCGGTATATCAGCCCCAGACTCAACAAAGCCCTGTTCCCCGGGTGACTCAGCAGAGGGCCTGATTAGGCAGTTAGGCCACCTGGGGCTGCTTAACCAATCAGGCCAGCTGAGGCCAATTAGGAAGCCCCGCCCCAAACACTTAAAAAGCCTGCAAAGCAGACAGTCAGGGTGGGTTGTGGAGCTTGGAGAGAGGAGGTTGGAGGTAGGAGATATAGAGTTACTTTACTGTTGCAGTTCGTGGTTTTGGGAGGCTTACAGCTAGAGAGTCTGCAAATTGGAGTTGGTGGCCTGGAGCAGGCAGGCTGCAGCCTACAGAGACCTACAGTTTCCATTGTGACTCCCAGGGCCCTGAAGGGCAGAGCACCTCGCTGCAAACGCAGGGAACAGTCCACGGGCTATCCCAGAAGGAAGGTAGCGGTACCCAGGGGCAGAGCGGGCCCCGGCCTCTCCCTCGATCCTACCCCAGCTGCATCACCGGCCGGGCCGGCAGAGCGCAGGACCCACCAGGGGCAGAGTACCTCACCCTCCCCTGCCCCACCTTACCACAGTTTATTGAGGGTTACACTGACACGCTTAAAACCGTAACCACCCCTCCAAGCCTTCCCCACCAGTTGGGCTTATTTTCCTACACGCCCACAGAATTCTCTCTGTCCCTGACCACAGGCCTGTACACTGACAAAAACCCTGCTGCCCCGCCTTCCTTTTGGTAGCTTTAATTAACTTGTAGGCCCCCAACCGCCCTTCCAATATATGGCCATGTTCTGTTTTGGGGGGGTCTGTGTCTGGGGGCTTTATTACAACCCCTTGTACTCCATGGGAGGGGCTGGGAGCGGGGTCACATCTTGGCCATGGTCAGTTTATGGCCCTGTGTTTTTGTTTCTCTTTTTCACCTCCCTTGCTTTCCCAGCCAGCTGCTTGGCCTTGCTCTGGCATCCGTCTTGAAGAGGACTCAGCACTTTCCCTCACTGGTGCATTCGTATCTCACCCCCTTGCTGCGCCTTGAAACATTTTAACTACATCCCTTATGTTTTTTAACAGTAAGAAAGAAAACCCAGCTAACTGTGGACAGGCAAAGGAGCACACTATGTCCTTACACTTTGCTAACGTGTATCTCAGAGACTTTAGCTTTCAGGCAGACACACAGGCCACAAAAGCAGGCCCACATATCCTCTCAGGCAGATACAAAGGCCTAACTACTTACACATTCAGTTATATCCTAACAGTAGGTTGACCATATTTCCTTAAACTGAAAACGGGACACCGGGTAAGAGACTGTCAGCGCTCAGGGACCTTCACCTACAGTATGCAAAAAGGATACGTCAGTTTCATATGTTTCATATATACATGTTCATATGTTTGATAGTTTCATACATCTTACTTACAGTTCAGTAGTTACCAGCATTATTTCTTGCCTTGCTGCTGTCCTTAGGGTGTGAAGCTGCCTGGCGTCGTGGTTTGCCCGAACTCTGCCAAACGGCCCATGTTTGAAAACCTCTGGCTATGGTGTTGACTTTTTTCCCTGTATCCTGGATGTCTGAATAATAAAAGCAGTCTTATGGCAAGTAGAGTAGTCTATTCTGAATAGCAGACAAGTCATCAGCTGGCACGAGCAAACGGGAGGAAAGCCCAGTTTTGCCAAAAACGTCGTGACATCCGGGACAGAGCTTATAAAGGGGACGTATGGTCGCCCTACCGAGAAGGGAGACCGTGGCACCATAGGAGGTGCGGTGCAGCCATGGATCCCAGCAGCCTGTAGAAAGCCACGAGAGCACGCGGCACCGGAACTACGACTCCCATGAGGCCCTGAGGCAGCTTCTCTGGAGCGAAATATTCTGGTTTTCAATTTCTCACCCCAAAGTCAAACGTTTCCGTGGCACAAAGACGCCACGTTCCGATTCGCAGCAGCAGGCCTGTGCTCCCTGCACCCACCACCCAACGGCCACTGCTGCAGCATGGAACGGGGCTGACTCAGAGGGAGCAGGCCACGTCCTGACTCAGCCACACCACTTCCTGTATTCCTCCTGCCTGAGTCCAGCCCGCCCGCCCGCCCGTCCCGTCGGCGCACAGTGGTGCACTCAGGCCCCTCCCCCCACACTGGGAATAGAGATGGGAACTTTTCTAAGGATTTGGAGCAGAGATGGGGCTGAGCCCAAGCTTTAGCTCAAGATCTGGATCCAGACGGCCACAAATCCAGCGCTGCCATTAACGGGGCCATTTCTAAGGGAGAGCAACTGCTGTTTACAAAGGGGGCTTTGGCTCACGGCCACCATACGACACTGCAGATACGGGTGTGATTTTCCACCCATTCCAGTTTCACCCCAGGATAACTCGGTTGGGCTCAGTCTGTAGCTGTGCTGGTGTAAGACCTGGCACTGCCCAGCAGAAGGGATGCTTTAAGACATCTTTATACCTTTTGGGGTCTGCAGGGATGCTCTAAGTAGCGCTGGCCGGTAATGATCATCTCCTACAGCCGGAAGTTGCTGGACCACGGCCGTGCTGCTGCCGCGCCCCTTTCCCCAGCCACACTCCCTCTCCTGGGGCTGCAAGGTCTGGTTCTGATGGGCTTGCACTGTCTTGAGATTCCCCAAACCAGCAGAAGTCCCCAGACAGCTGGCTACGCTGGCATTATGGCCCCTTGGTACTGCCTGAGAAGATCTGGCTCCTGTGGAGTGACTCCTGATTTATGCTGAGTGCAAGCGAAAGCGAACTCAGGCACTGTGCCTAGCCCTTTGGCTTGCAAAAGCAAACGTCCCACACATCGGTGAATGCAGCAAGCTGGCACATCAGGGGTGGGCTCTGCTGTACATATCCTGCCGTTTCCATGATGCTGGGCTGAAGTGTCTGGCGTGCACAGCCTCTCAGGGCTGGCTTTGCGATACACGGCAGACAGCACGGTGACATGCGTTCGGCTAAACCGAACTAAGGGATGGGCCTGCTACGGATTCTGGGATATGGGGAATTGAGGATGCTGGGAAATGGTTTCACAGGAGAAAAGTGTTGGAGGCTTTAAGGTCATGTGGGTGATTTGGAGTGGGGTTAAAAATGACTTTGAACCCCAGAAATAGGAACTGAAGCCGATATTCCCCTCGCCCTTGCCAGCCAGGGACCCGGAGCAGTGATACAGCCTCCTCGTGCTGGACCTTGGCTGTGGACCTGACCGCAAGCCCTGGGTTCACATCCGTCCAGATTCTGCGTCAATCCAGGCAGCAACGGGGCCTTCCGACTCCCAGGCCGCTCTCGCTCTCTGTGTCACGGCTCTCGAGCAGGAGTAACGCCACAGAAGCCAATGGAGCGACACAGGTGTGAAACCAGTGTCGTGACTGGGACTTGGCCAGTCCATAGGGTGGGGCAAGGAGTCAGGCCTAGTGGTCAGAGCAGGCGTCTAACCAGAGATTGCAGCCAGAGGAAGCAGGAGTCAAGCTGAAGGTGGGCACCAGAGCCAGGAATCAGCTCTGAAGCACGGTGCTGGGGACCAAAGCAGGGCGTAAGAGCAGGGTCTGCAGCTGCAGCAGGCCAGGTAGTACCAAGTTATACAGACAGCTTCTTGGGGTGCCGAGTGCTTAACTTGTGCCCCGGCTGAGCCCCAGCAGCTCTAGGTCTGGCAGTTCACAGCTCCCCCCCGGGCTTGCTGCATCAGTTCTGAATGTAAAACGTTCACAGGAGCCGTGGCACCTCGTCCAGTGCAAACGAAGCACCGCACGCCCCCCGCTTGCCTAGTGCACCTGCACTGATCAGAGGGCACAGGAGGTGCAGCCAGTTGGGTCTTCCGTGGGCAGCATCTCCTGTGGGGCGTCGTCCCCAGGGTTGTAGGTCACTGCTCCCAGCACTGCCGGTGACAGCAGAGCGGCGTCGGTCCCCAGGAGCCCTGTACATGCAGCGTCTAGACCTCTGGATACAGAGCGAGATGGGCTGGCCCACCTGGGCTGCACTGACATCAGTGGAACTGGTTGGTTCACACCAGCTGGGGAGACCTCGCCCAGGGGCTCCTCTGAAGAAAGGAGACACCCTGAAAGAGCCATGGCACTCAGGCACGTGAGCCACAGCAATGAGGCCTGATCCTCGTCCCCTCATCACAGGCAAAGGGAGCGTGAAACACACATTAGGCTGGTGGTGTTTCACACCCCCATTGTGCAGGGGGCAGTAACATGAGGCCTCAGCCTCCCACACCTTGCGGTGATCAGCCGCGGATTCTTGCTTGAGCATGGCTGTTGACTCTCTGCCCTGGGAAGTGGTTGCCTAAATGTACCAGGCATGGCAGCTTTGGGGGCCAATCCCTGCTCCCCCCCAATGGCGCCCCTGGCTGTTCCACCTGCTGATGTAAATCAGGCATGCTGCCATTGAAGTCAATGTGGTTAATCGGGTGCAAGTGAAAGGAGAATCAGGCCATCTGAGTCAGACGTCCTAAGGCCTGCACCGCCTGGTCATGAGCACACGAGGAGTCACTTGTTCCCTTGTGTGTGGCCCCGGTCACCAAGCAAGCAGCGCACTGGAGACAGCCATCGCAGTGAGTCAGTCCCCAGAAGGGTCACTGCCGGGTGGCAGTGCCAGGCCGTCAGAGGGCTGTGAACTCTTTGGGCTCAGCCACAGCTCCCTTCCCTACAGCACCCACCCCTTGACTCTGCCGGGAACAGCCAAACTTGAGGACCCAAAATCTCCTTGTTCTTTCTTAACAACTTCCTAACTTGCAGTGTCTCAGCATGGCCACCTCTTGAAAGGGCTATCGAGGAAAGGCAAGTGCAGTGGCAGCTCCGGGGAGGAGGCAAGAGCCAGAGACCCCAGCGAGATGTCACCATGAGGCAGCCAGTGGCAGCTTCCTTTGCAGTCAGTGGACGTGCCCCGGTCCGTAGGCTGCAGTGGTGGGCTCCTGTTCCACTCCCCAGCCGAGCTCCGAAGAGGACGTTGTCTGCATGGGCATCAAATGCAAGGATTGAGGTAATATGCTGCCTTCATTCCCTGGGGGGGAGGCATCTCCCCGAAGTGGGACTGATGCTTTGGAACGTCGTCCCCGGGGGGAGCCAGCCCCATGTCGTGCACGTTTGTCAGGATCCATGCAGCCTGCAGGCGCATTGCCATGGGGCAGAGCATGCAGTTGTGTTCCATAAGAGAGAGCAGGACGGAGGGTTCCAGGACCGGGTAACCTGTCTATCAAGCAGGTGGGCTGCTGCAGGGCTAGCCAGGGCCGGGAAGGTGGGTGGAGTGTCCATGGAGAAGCAGAGGCTGAAGATCTTGGGGAGAAAGGGCAATCTAGCAAATTCCACCAGGTGGCCAGGGATCTGGGCCAAAAGACGCTGGTGATGGAAAGTCAACCTGGAGGGGTGCTGGGCCTGGCAGGTGCCCACCACGTCACAGGCAGCACCCACAGCCCCCGAAGTGGCTGGCACTTGCTTGGCAAGTCAGGCAGCCAGGTGGCCAGGGGGTGGCCCTTGAAAGCACCCCTTCTTCACCCTGTGTTAGCTCAGCTCCTATGGAGCTCGCTCAGTGGAAATCAAACCGTCCTCACTGCCCGAGCCCGGGGGGAAGAGTGGAGCTGATGGTGATTTTATTATTATTATTTATTTTATTTATTTATGTGCATGACAGTATTGCTTAGGAGCCAAAGACCTAGTCATAGACCAGGACCACACTGTGCTAGGTGCTGTATGTTATTTATTAGGTGCATTACAGTAGTACCTAAGTCATGTATCAGGCCCTCACTGTGCTGGGTGCTGTACATTATTTATTAGGAGCATTACAGTAGTGCCTAGGAGCCCTAGCCATGGACCAGGACTGCATTGTGCTGAGCATTGTGCTTGCCACTTGCTCTCCCCTGGGGAGGACTCTCCTGGTCTCAGTGGGCATCACTGAGGCAGGAAGCAGGGGCCTGCAACACCCCACATCCATGGGAATGCAGCTCACCCTACGGCAGCCTTTAACACAGGGCACCCCATTAACTCTGGTGCTTTCGGTCTGGCCTTGAGAGCGGACAGCGGGGAAGTAAGAGAGGAGAACCCGCTGCCCTGCAGCACGGATCTGCCTGGAAGGGCAGTGATAGGTCAGTTAAATGTCTTCATGCCTGTCCCCTTCCCCATCCCCTGAGCATTCCCCGAATACAAGACACCTCATGATGGGAACTGGGGAGCAGTGCGAGGACGCCAGGGGGTTTAGCTTTGCAGGATGCTGAGGAGGACAGCTGGGACCAGGCAGGGCCGGGTGGAAATTATCGTCTGGTGGCAGGCACGCGAATTCCCCACTGGGATGGCTGCGAAGCAGCCAGTGGAACATAGTGCTAAGAACACAGGATCTGCGCAGCTGCAGAGGGCTGGCCCGATTCACCAGAGCCGATCTGTGCTGGAGGTGAGCTTTGTAGTAACAATTTGCTCATGGCTGCATTTTGGACCATGTGAAATCCTATACAGCTGTTTCAGGGTTAAATACCTTGCGCCCTGTCATCCCTGCCCCCTGCATTCCGGCAGTACAATAGGCCCAGAAACTGGTCACATCTCCTCTGCTGGCAGAATGGCGTTGCCAGAAGGTCGCCTGCCATATTTGCCGTTCTTTCTGTACGTCCCGGTGTGCAGAAAGCATAGCAAATATGGCAGGCACCAGCGTGGCTTAACAGAGAAATCTTTGGTGAGCTTAAACACAGAAAGGAAGCTTACAAGAAGTAGAAGCTTGGACAGATAACTAGGGAAGAGTATAACAATACTGCTTGAGCATGCAGGGGTGAAATCAGGAAGGCCAAAGCACAACTGGAGTTGCAGCTGGCAAGGGACGTGAAGACAAACAAGAGGGGTTTCTACAGGTATGTTAGCAACAAGAAGAAAGTCATGGGAAGTGCAGGCCCCTTACAGAATGGGGGAGGCAACCTAGTGACAGAGGATGTGGAGAAAGCCGAGGTACTCAATGCCTTTTTTGCCTCTGTCTTCACAGACAAGGTCAGCTCCCAGATTACTGCAATAGGCAGCACAGAATGGGGAGGAGATGAACATCCCGCAGTGCTGAGGGAGTAGGTCCAGGACTATTTAGAAAGGCTGGACATACACAAGTCCATGGGGCCAGATGCAATGCACCCGAGGGTGCTGAGGGAGTTAGCTGATGTGATTGCAGAGCCATTGGCTATTATCTTTGAAAACTTGTTGGCGACCAGGGGAGGTCCTGGACGATTGAAAAAAGGCAAATAGAGTGCCCATCTTCAAAAAAGGGAAGAAGAAGGATCTGGGGAACTACCGACCAGTCAGCCTCACCTCAGTTCCTGGAAAAATCATGGAGCAGGTCCTCAAGGAATCCATTTTGAGGCACTTGGAAGAGAGGAAGGTGATCAGGAAGAGTCAGCATGGATTCACCAAGGGCAAGACATGCCTGACCAACCTGATTATCTTCTGTGATGAGATGACTGGCTCTGTCATGTGGGGAAATTGGTGGACGTGATATACCTTGACTTTAGCAAAGCTTTTGATACCATCTCCCACAGTATTCTTATCAGCAAGTTAAAGAAGTATGGGTTGGATGAATGGACTATAAGGTGGATAGAAAGCTGGCTAGATCATCAGACTCAACGGGTAGTGATCAACGGCTTGATGTCTAGTTGGCAGCTGTTATCAAGCAGAGTGCCCCAGGGGTCAGTCCTTGGGCTGGTTTTGTTCAACAACTTCATTAATGATCTGGAGGATGCGGTACATTGCACCCTCAGAAAGTTCATGGGTGATACTAAGCTGGGGGGAGTGGTAGATACGCTGGAGGGTAAAGATAGAATACAGAATGACCTGGACAAACTGGAGGATTGGCCCAAAAGAAATCTGATGAGGTTCAACAAGGACAAATGCAGAGTCCAGCACTTCGAATGGAAGAATCCCATGCACAGCTACAGACTGGGGACCGAAGGGCTAGGCAGCAGTTCTGCAGAAAAGGATCTGGGGGTCACAGTGGACAAGAAGCTGGATATGAGTCAGCAGTGTGCCCTGGTTGCCAAGAAGGCTAATGGCATATTGGGCTGCATTAGTAGGAGCACTGCTTACTATTATTCCCCTCTATTTGGCACTGGTGAGGCCACATCTGGACTCAGGTTGCAGTGGGGGAGGTCTAGGTTGGATATTAGGAAAAACATTTTCCCTAGGAGGGTGGTGAAGCACTGGACTGGGTTACCTAGGGAGGTGGTGGAATCTCCATCCTTAGAGATTTTTAAGGCCCAGCTTAACAAAGCCCTGCCTTGGATGATTGAGTTGGGGTTGGTCCTGCTTTGAGCTGGGGGTGGGACTAGATACCTCCTGAGGTTCCTTTCAGCCCTCGTCTTCTCTGATTTTATGGTTCTTATTGTCCCCAGCCCTTGAAGCAACCAGGACAGTGGGTACGGGGGGCTGGGCAGAGTGGAAGCACACTCCAGCTATTTCTGATTGGTGAATGGCTCCTCAGGCACTTGTAATTATTTGGCAGACTTTAGAGTAGCCCCGGGCCACTTTAAATTCAATTGATGATGGGGAAAGGGGTGGTGTAAATCTTGCTACAGATCAAGGAACTGTAACTGGCTCCCGCTGTGTGGGGATTGATTGAACTACATTATCTGGGCCATTGGTCACTAGCCCATCAGTGACAAAACTGGGTGCCCTCCTCCATTCTGGCCATGGCTAGGACTTTTGGGACAACAGTTATTTATAAGGGGTTTCCTGCCAAGTCAAGGTACCTGCCGCTCCCAGGGTCTTGCTCCTCTTACAGCTTAGCAGGAAGGTGTAAAACGCCCTGAGATCAGAATTTGCCAGTGATGGCGGTGCTGGGTTTTATGAGCACTCCGGATAAGTGACGACACAAATGTGGGCCCATGGGAAATCAGACCCTGGCTTTTTGTAATCCAAGCCATTGAGCCACTTCTCCTGAATGAGATTCCTGTGGATTTATACAAAAGTAGCTCTCTGTGCACTGGATTTTTAAGGGAAACCCAGCATCCCACAGGCTGAGCTCTTCTGAAAGCCTGGCTCTTTATTTAGGTGTCTAAACAAGAGCAAAACTGAAAATCTGATTGTCCCTTTGAACCATGCAGTGCAAAGAAATATGAGAGAGATTTGGGTTTTTAAAATCCTTTTCTTTAGACAAATAGGCTAGCATGAAATGTTTTTAAATCACCCCCATTGCAAAATGAAAGAGATTTGGCTCCAGTCAACGACAACACGTGGCTTTCTCTGGAATCATTTTGTCCTCTGAATTTGTGACTTCTACCCTTTTGCTGTGACCAAACTCTGCCTTTCCCCCAACATTTGCCATGACAAAAAAACAGCCTTGGGCAGAGTCTAGAATGGAGGCCCCAAAAAAAGCAAACACACAAATGTCCTTGTTTTTAAGTGAAGGCCTAGCAGGTACAGGTTCTGTCGCTGGGTTTCCTTAGAGCCCCAGAATCCATTGGCAGCTTCCTCAGCCCTCGACTTATGGGGCCAGGGGTGTGGAAGCCTTTGACATTGAGACAATGTCCTTTTAGTGCAGACTAGCCAGGTTTCAGTTAAATAGCTATGGATGAAAGAAGAGTTGGGAATGGCCAGCCTGCAATCTCTGCAGGAAAGAGCTGATGTCTGAAATGGATCTGAGCTCTATTATAGGAACATGGGGACAGCTCCCAGTCTCCAGCAACACAGAAATGACTTCGGACCGCTTTAGGTACCCGCTAAGGATTCCCCCCGTGTGAGGGATGGGCCAGGCCACACGGGGAGAGGGACATGCAGACGGCTGGAGCACGCCACGCTCAAGCAATCTCTGCTGACATCATGATCCTGAAGGGTTACGACAGGGCCAGTCCGTTGCAAGCAGTCCTGAGGCGATGCTCCCCAACTAGCCCCGGAGCCCTGCCCTGGGTTAGGGAAGCAGGCGGAGCAGTGGAGTCTTTGCCCCCCGCCCCCTTCTCACAGGGCACCAAGTGCAGTTCTGGCCCATTGGGGAATCTCCAGCATGGTCCCAAAGGCAAACAACCACTGGAAGTCCTGGGGCTGCCCCCACCCCCAGCCCCCGCCCTCCCGAGAGATGGGGCAGCTCAGCCCTTCCCGAGGAGCTGTTTCCTTGGGAAGGGTTCAGCAAAAGGCAGCCTGCAGCTCCTTCTAGTCCAGTGGCTGGGTATTGCCATCCCTGGGGGTGCCCCTCTAGTCCTTTCCTCGCACCCCCACGGAGACGACCCACCCCCACGTCAGCTACCTGGGTTTCATTGCATTAGCACCTCGTACGTCCGCTCCCTGCTCCTTCCCCAGCCAGCCGCAGACGGAGGTCAGCGAAGTGTGGCGCATGCCCCACTAGGAACGTTTGGGGAGGCCCGTGGCAGCCAGGCCTGGGCCAGCACCCAAGAGGGGTGGGCAGGGAGCTCCACCCAGCTCCACCCAGCCCTGAGCTCTGAGCCTGCTCGCCGCCGCCAGCCCCTGGCTCGGCCATGGCCTCAGTTCCCTGTCGCAGCCCAGCCATAGTCTCGACACCCAGCGCCTGTCACAGCGCCTGGCCCCCTGCCTTGGCCCCCAGCCCTGACCGTGGCCCTGTTCCCAGCCCCAGCTGAGCGGGTGGGGGGTGCGGGATAACCAGTTTGGGGCTCACTGCCATAGAGTCTTCCAGGGTAAACAAGACCCGAATTTCTAATGTACAAAACAACAGGGGGATGCTCAAAGCAAGCAACCCTTTCAGGCCTTCTTCCAACCATTCCGCTCCACGGGCATTTTATGCCCACTTTGCAGAGGGCAAAGCACTGAAAGCAGCTGCTTAACTTAAACGGACTAAAAAGTCCTGTTGATTTTGAGCAAAGCCTGCGCATAAGATGCTGGCCAGAACACAAGCCCCAAACTGGGTCAGACCAATAGTCCGTCTAGCCCAGTAGCCGGTCTCTGACAGTGGCCAATGCCCGGTGCTACATAGGAACGCACAGACCAGGCTGATTATCGAGTGACCCAGTCCCTTTCGGTCATTCTCAGCTTCTGGCAGTCAGAGGGTTAGGGACACTCAGAGCATGGGGCCGTGCCCAGGTCCATCTTAGCTAATAGCCATAGAGGGGCCTACCCCCATGAACAAGGCAGTGGAGAATCAGCCCACAGCATCCCTGTCCTTGATATGGAAGGATCGTTCATCTCGGTGAGTCAAAGGAGCATTTCCTGTCTGTAGTTATTCAATACTGGGCTTCCCCAGACCGTGGGTGCAGCACCGAGGGCCTTACTCAGTCTGTACTTAGGCAAACGCCCCTTGATGTCATGCTAGCCAGATGATGGGAAGTCTGACCCGCAGAGCTAGCTATTGCAGCTGCCTGGCGCTGAGGTGTTTTAGTTGAACACACACCAGTGTAACCAGTGTCCCTGGATGGTGGAGGGAGCTGCCTTCCCCCTGCCTTGTGCATTCATCCACTCAGGCAGTGCGGCCTAGTGGCTCAAGCACTGGACTGGAACTTAGACAACCTGAATCCTAGGCCTGGCTCTGCCACTGGTCTTTTGGTAACCTTGGGCCAGGCAGGTCTCCATTTTGTGCCTCAGTTTCTCCAGCTGACGACACCAGCTGCCTTTGTAAGTTGCGCTGAGATCTACTGACATGGTAGTCAAGTGTGGCCACCGAGCTGGGGCTCTGGGATCTGATTCCCAGAACCGAAGCCAGCGAGTGCTGTGGCTACTCAGCACTTCTGGCGTCCCCATCCCAGCGAGAGGATTTGAGGGGCTGGAAAGGCAAAGCAGCGAATGCAACATGCTGCATCTGACCGACACAGACACTTGGGCATCCCCAGTTCCAGGGACCAGTGTTAGCGAGCAATGGTTGCAGATGGGAATGCAGCAATGGCCATTTAAAATCAGACGCAAGTCCATCTAGGCCAGCAGTCTAGCTCTGACAGCAGCCAGCACCAGACACGCTGTGGTTCCCAACCTTTTTGGCTTGAGGGCCACAGATATCATTTTTACAACCCTGAAAGGCCACCACGCTCCACCAGCAAGTCCTCCCAACTGCAGCCAGGTGGAAGCAGTTCAGTGAGGAATCTGCCTCTTCACAGGTCTCCCATCCCCCTGGATGCAGCAGGGAAACGGCACATATCCTCTAGCCCTGTGCGCTCCACCTGGGTCCCTAGGCAGTGGCTCCCTGCTGTAGCCAGGGGGATGGAGGATCAGCGCTCCCTTCCATCTGGCTCCAGCAGGGACCCCAGCACCTATGGACCCAAGCAGAGCGCTTTGCCATGCTCCCTGGGGGGAGCAGAGCACTGATCTCCTGTCCCCTTGGCTGCAGCAAGGAGCCTGCACCAGTCTTTTAGCCCCATGGCCATGTGCTCCACCTGGGTCCTTAGGTAGCAGCTCCTTTCTGCAGCCAGCAAGAGGGTAGCCACGGACCACTTTGAAAGTCCCCGCAGGCCACAGGTTGGGAACCACTGCTCTAGTCAACAGTGCGAGAAACCCCCTTGTGGACAATAAAGGAACAGCTTGTTCCTAGGGGAAGTTTTTTGACCTCAGTGGTTGGCTGGTCCCCTGAAAGTTAAGGGTTTCAATCCCGCGCTGTCTTTTGTTAGCCTATCGCTGATGTGCCAGTGGGTGCTCCCGATTCATATGAATGGCTAGGCTTTCCTTAGACGCTAGGAAGAAAAGATAATCTCTTTGGGCCTGGGACTCCATTATAGTATGCTCATGAGATGCTGTACTCAACGGGACTTTTGCCATTGATTTAAATAGGGCCAGGATTTCTCACTGTAGGCCACACTGGGAACAAGAGCCAGACAAGAACCCCTGGGTGCTGCTTAATAAACACCAGGAATAACGGGACAGGGGTGTGAAGAGCCAGCTAGGTAATAGTGTGTCCCTGCCTAACCTCAGCTGTGCTACAGACTGGGGGGCGTGCTTGTGTGATGCTCTTGTAGAACATTGGGACCCCAAGGTATGATGTAATAGTCTGAGCAACAATCCTCTTCTCTTACAGCTGCCACAGCTCTCGCCCGAGCCACTCTTCCCATTCAGTCCCTAGTTCTCAGGCTCATCTGCCTTTCAGAGCTTTTCCAGCTCTGGCCCCACACAGATGCCAGTAGAGCTCAGTGTAACTGTAGTTCGGTCAGCTCTATCCATTAGACGGGTTTTCAGCCGGAACCAGGACTTGGGCAGCTAACTCTGGGACCATGGCTAAGAGATGCTTCCGAAAGGGGTAACTTGCAGGGGCCGCAGAATACGGAGCCTGAGTTTAGCCCTCCAGGTACCTGATGGGATGGAATTCCCTGGCCTTAAAATACGGGCAGAGCCAGAGCTGAATTGTGCTTGAAAATGGTGCTGACGAGCTTTTTGCAGGAGCATCTAGAGGATGACAAGGTTGGGGCCCCATTGTGCTGGTGCTAAGCTAACCTATGGGGTGAGCTTTTCTATAGTTCTCCGCATTGGCCTAGCTCAGGGCTCATGATAATTCATGGCAACTCTCTCCAGCACTTCGGGCCAATGCTGCACGCTCCTGAGACCCCTGCCCAGAGTACTTGAAGCCTAGCAGGTGAGGCATAACAGGTGGGTGAGGCAAAGAAGTGGCACGAGATGGCACTGACGAGATGTGCAATCTTTGCCTGGGCTTGAAGCCCATTGCACCAACAGGAGGCAGGGGCTTGGAACTGGTCGAACACGAGTTGAGATGAGAAGCCCCCCTCCATGATCCTTCTTGCCTTGACTAAAATTGGAGGGTAAGTGAGACTAGCCACCCAGCACGTTCATTTTGAAATGGACACAGCGACATGGGGACACACTGGACATGTGTGACCAGGTCCACCACTGACTCCAAATGAGGTGAGAGCGTTTGCTCCTCTAATCCAGCCGACACTGAAATCTAGCCCAAAAGGAAGAGTAGAAATTGCCTCTGCCTGCTCCATCTTCTTTGTGTCATCTTCCTTCTCCTTCCATCCCTGCTTTGTTTAGTCAGACATGAGGCCTTTTGCCTCTCGAGAAGAACCTTGAGAGTATTCTGTGCGAGGCCTTGTCTAGCCTGCTTCAGTGCAACCCCAGAGATGGGCTGAATGCTGGAATTACTGGGGGGCGAGTTTCTCTGGCTGGGGTCAAGACCAGATGATCAAAATGGTCCCTCCTGGCCTTAAACTCTCTGAATCTAGCCTGGGGATTTGCCCCCAAGGTACCGCCATCAGCATAGCTGCATGGATATAACCTCTCGTGTAGCTAGGTCAAGCTGCTACTTGCATTGGGCGCATTTACCCTGACTTCAAACAGAAGTAAGCTCCACCACTGCAAGTAACTGCTGCGCCTGCCTACACGGGTGCAGCCACCCTGATGGTTGTAACCTGGGCAAATCCTAAACCCAGACAAGGCCTTAATCAATAAAGATGGAACATGTTGGACGGTCGCACATAATGAAGGTAGCACTTCAATTGGAATTAGTTTTTAGCTAGGAAACCAGGAGGTCAGGCCAGTTATTCTGATCTTCTTTTATACTTGTTATGATTGGTGAGTAGCATGGCCCACACAGAGCTGCCACTTTGGATCTGTAGTCCAAAGTGTCAGGGGTCCAAGTGGCTGGAGAAGTCTGCTACAAAACTCGGGCTGAGTGAATGGGCAGCAACACTGGTTCCCAGATTCATTTTATATCCTGAAAGCCAGGCAGAGCTCATTCAGGGTTCGGACTGGGAATTCAGTGGGCCCAGTTGGATCAACTGCATATAGGACACATCTGTGCATGTCTTGCCCAGCGGCCCAGCAGCTTCTACAGCCCGTGTGAATGGCAGACAGGAGCCTGTTCAGCAGGGCAGAGATGCAGATTTCAGTGATTTGCAGTGTGGCCAAAAACATTTCTATCTTTCCAGATGGTTTTAATTTTAGAGTCTGGCACTGTTCTGACTGAGACCTCTTGAACCAAGGGTGATTTGATTACAGTCTTTAAGTACCTACATGGGGAACAAATGTGTAATAATGGTCTCGTCAATCTAACAGAGAAAGGTGTAACACAGTCCACTGGCTGGAAGTTGAAACTAGACACATTCAGACTGGAAAAAGGTGAGAGTAATGAGTGAGAGTAATTGAATGGTGAGAGTAAAGAGCAATAGAACAATTTACAAAGGGTGATGGTGGAGTCTCCATCACGGCCAATTTTTAAATGAAGATAGGGATTCTTCTAAAAGATCTGCTTTAGGAATGATTTGGGGGCAGGTCTCTGGCCTGTGCTATACAGCAGGTCAGACGAGATGGTCACAATGGTCCCTTCAAGGCTTAGAATCTGTGGATCTAGGGGAGTCAGGCCCCTTCTTTGAAAAATCTCACCCCAAATTCTTTAGACCTCCCTGGTTTGATCCATCCTCTGTCACCTTCCCCAAGTCCATACTAATTAAAAAAATCAATTAGGCCCACACAAATAGCTTTTCCTTGTTAAGTGAGAAAATTGCAGCTGCCTCGTCAGGGGAGGTATTATTTCAGAGCGATTAGCACACTGATCTTGGACCTTGGCAAGCTGGCTTCTGTTCCAGGTTCTGCCATTGGCCTGCTGGGTGACTGGCAAATCAGACTTGCCCTTTGTACTTGTTCTCAGTTCCCCTCTGTAAAATGCGGATGACACTCACCTTTCTCTGTAAAGCACTTCGAGATGTCCTGATGGTAAGTGCTAGAGGTGTTATCCTCAGTGGTATGATCATCTCAGAGCTTTGCAAGCAATGCATCATGTTGACGACATATTGCCGCTGTCTTTTGACGGCCTCCTGACTGATTCAGATTTGCTAATCCCGAGAGGACAGGCTCTACTATGAGGGGGCAGTGTGATCCAGTGGGTAGGGCACGGGCCTGCACGCCATTCTCAGCTCTGCCACTGACCTGCCCTGTGACCTTGGTCAAGTCATCTTTCTTGTCTACTCAGAGTTTAAGCTTTTGGGGGCAGGGGCTGTCTCTTGGTTTGCGTCTGTGCAGTACCCAGCACAATGTAGTCTGGCTTTCTGCTCCAGGAATACAAATGAATAATAGCAATAACAGGTGTTTCTGGTGAACATAAGCAAAAAATCTTGAACTCCAAATTGACCCAGAAAGTGGGGTCGCTCTGTATTCTGGGGTGTCTGCCCCTGGGATGGGACTGCCCATTATAGAAGCTGGGGCCAACACTGATAGGAATTTTGCAAGAATTGGAATAAATTATTTTGGGCTTTTAAAAAAAAAACCTATTTCTGCCAAGCCAGTGTCACACTCACTCACCCCATGCAGTGATATGCTTTGGCAATGATCTTAAAAACTCTGACGCCTATTCGTATGTCTTTGATATTCAAAAAGAAAACAGGAAAGATCCTCTGAGCAATGACTTTTCTAGGCAATGTGGCAGATTTTAAAGTCATGAATTGGGATTTTCAAAACTTAAACTACTGGATTAAACACAAAATTCCCATTGAATTTGATGAGATGGCTTTGGCAATAATACAATCCAGCACATGTGCCAGACCAATGGTGTTTTTACAGCAAGTAGCCTCTGCCTCTGGCAGGGGAATTTTTGGTGTCTATTATTAATCATTAGTAATTACAATAATACCTCGTGGCCCCAACTGGGCTCAGGGCCATTGCACTAGGCATCGTATGAGCACAGACAGAGACAGTCTGTGACATGAAGAGTTGACAAAAAGACATTCCAAAGCCACAAATAGCAGCCAGATCTCCTAATTCCCACTCCAGGCCATTAACCACTAGACGTGCTGCCTCTAACTCTTTAGATTGAAGATAGTGTCTCAAGCAGAGCCTGGGGACAAAACGGGCTTCATGCTCTCCCAGTGAATAGTGGGAGCCTACTGGATGCGTGCCCCAACAAGGCCCCGCCACCAACAACTGCTGTTGACTTTTCTTGCCGCTAATAATGCTTTTGGCCATGGAGAGTAGCGCATCCGACAGTGCAACTGGTTGAGCTGCATGCATTAGTTTCCCACTTCTGCAGGGTGAGGCTTTGTACAAGCCGGGATGCATTTGCAATTAGTGTGGGCAGTTATCTCTGGAAACATACTCCTCGCTGGAAGCTGCTGCTTGACCACCTCCTGCTTGTTGACATTTAATACATGAAACAGACATGCTGGGCCCAGCTGGACTGGAACCAGCCACGTGACACTCAGGCTCAAAGAAACCCGAAAAGTATCTTAGTATTTGTACGTATGGGCTCAATTGTTCGTTTTACTCACAACGCCTTTTATAGGGCCAGAACAAAGGGAGATCCCGTCTTCTCATGGTCACCATCTAGGAGCTGCAATACCACAAGGTCATACCTTGCCTCATTGGACTACTTAGACTCATGGAATATTAGAGTTGGAAGGCACCTCAGGAGGTATCTAATCTAACCCCCTGCTCAAAGCAGGGCTAACCTCAGCTAAATCATCCCAGAGAGGTTTTTGTCAAGCCGCAGCTTAAAAACCTCTAAAGATGGAGATTCCACCACCTCCCTAGTAACCCATTCCAATGCCTCCTAGTGAAATTTTTTTCCTAATATCCAACCTAGACCTCCCCCACTGCAACTTGAGACAGTTGCTCCTTGTTCTGTCATCTGCCACCACTGAGAACAGCCTAGCTCCATCCTTTCTGGAGCCCCCTTTCAGGTAGTTAAAGGCTGCTATCAAATCTCCCCTCACTCTTCTCTTCTGCAGACTAAACAAGCCGAGTTCCCCCAGCCTCTCCTCATAAGTCTCGTGCTCCAGCCCCCTCATCATTTTTGTTGCCCTCCGCTGGACTCTCTCCATCTTGTCCACATGCTTTTTGTAGTGGGGGGCCCAAATACTACCAAATGTAGTGGGGGGCTGGACACAATACTCCAAATGCGGCCTCACCAATGCCAAATACAGGAGAATAATCACTTCCTGCGATCTGCTGGCAATGCTCCTACTAATGCAGCCCAATATGCCATTAGCCTTCTTGGCAACCAGGGCACACTGCTGACTCATATCCAGCTTCTTATCCACTGTAACCCCCACATCCTTTTCTGTAGAACTGCTGCCTACCTCATCGGTCCCCAGTCTGTAGCTGTGCATGGGATTCTTCCATCCTAAGTGGAGGACTCTGCACTTGTCCTTGTTGAACCTCATCAGATTTCTTTTGGCCCAATCCTCCGATTTGTTTAGGTCACTCTGTATCCTATCCCTCCCTTCCAGGATATCTACCATTCCCTGTAGCTTAGTGTTATCTGCAAACTTGCTGAGGGTACAGTCTACTCCATCCTTCAGATCATTAATGAAGATGTCGAACAAAACCGGCCCCAGGACTGACCCCTGGGACACTCCATTTGTGACTGGCCCCATTGTTGAGCCCTATGATCTAGCCAGTTCTCTATCCATTTTATAGTCCATTCATCCAACCCATACTTCTTTAACTTGCTGATAAGAATACTGTGGGAGATTGTATCAAAAGCTTTGCTAAAGTCAAGGTATATCACGTCCACCGCTTTCCCCACATCCATAGAACCAGTCACCTCTTCATAGAAAGCAATCAGGTTGGTCAGGTATGACTTGCCCTGGGTGAATCCATGTTGACTGTTTCTGATCACCTTCCTCTCTTCCAAGTGCCTTAAAGTGGATTCCTTAAGGACCCGCTCCATGATTTTTCCAGGGATTGAGGTGAGGCTGGCCGGTCTGTAGTTCCCTGGATCCTCTTTCTTGTGTCTGTACAGTAACTAGCACAGGGGGGCCTTGATCACCCACAGGGCCCCAGCTATGCTAGTAATGCAACTGATTAATAATAAATATCAAATCTCCCTCTGCCTCATGCAGATGCTACTCACTGGGGAAACTCCATGGATCTGGTACGTGCACTGGATTGCGTTATGCCATGTCTGGTCACTGGAGTTTCAATAGTTTAGGAAAAATGACTCCAAGCTGCCATCCTCAGTGGCTGGAACATTTGCTTTTTGTGGGGCAGGTTGTAGCAAAGGGGTAAGGCCTGGGTTGATGGTGCATTTTTAATATCTGCCATCATGGCCTGTATTCTGGGGAATGACTCCTGACTTTAAACCACCTTGACTTCTGACCTGGCACCACCCCAGATTCCTAGCCTTTATGGCACAGCACAGGGGGGCCTGAAGTACGCCTTCATCTATAGGTTACAAGCCTGCTCCGCAGGCAGCATTTGTAGCACTGCCTGTCGGACATGATGTCACGCCCAGATTCACCCCCTCAGATGTGTGCTGCGACTGCCATTAAAAGTGAAACCGCAGTAACCAGCCAAATTGGGTGTGTGGTCTATTTTTCTTCTTTGCGATAGAGAATGGAGACCTAATCAGAGGCGGGTATATTTTATTCCTGCTTGTTTTCTCCTTAGAAATATCAGCAATGTTCACTTTTGCCTTCCCTCTTTTTTGCTGAAGACCTTGTTGGATGACTCAGAAATGTCTGTTCGTAGCTTTTCCCGCCTTTACTGAAGGAAGCACGTGTTGAGATCTCGGCTGCTGGCTTCCCTCCTGAACATTTACATGAAACAGGTGGTAACGAAACACAGGTCGTTAAACTGTCTGAATGAAAATGACTCTCCCTTCGATGAATCAGCTTTCACTTCCTTGGTACTTGTGGTGTCAGAATCCCACCATCTCTCCAGTCATCCACAGAGCCTTCTGAGGTAGAAAAGAGCCCGGTTTCTAATAAAAAGGATAAAAGAATCAAGATGAGAAAATAAACTTTAAAAATCCCCTCTTTCACATTGACTATGCATAAGCAGCTAGCACTGTAACAATAGCGATACCTGGCTCTCATCCAGCACGTTTCATGAGTAGCTCTCCAAGCGCTTTATGCGAAGGTCAGTCTCCCACTGTACATATAGGGAAAGTGAGGCACAGCGAGAGAAGTGACTTGATTTGGGTCTCTCAGTGCTACTGCAATAATAAAACCTTGCAGGCTTCTTTTTCTGTAATAAAGAAGCAAATTCCCCTTTAAGGAACGTGAGTGATCCAGCAGGATGTCAGAGGGCAGGCGCTGTCCCTTTATGCTTTAGAAAAGCAATCACATTATTTTAAAGGTGCTCCCCAACTGACGAGCATTAGCTACGACCTCTGAGTAAATAGCTCATAGGCTGCTGCCCCCATGTAGTGCCGTCACATTTGGCTTCAGAGGTATTTGGCTCTGAGTCCACTTCTGAATAATGTGCTGTGTTTGATCTGCTGTTGGACAGACTAGAGGGAGTTACCTGAAATGCCATTCTTGTATTCGCTGTAATACCCCTTGCTGGGGAGGTGAACGCCTTCATAAAACATTACATGAGCTTCACGGGCCACAGAACATTTGCTGTCTAATTTTTATACATCATCCTCTAGCTGTGCTGTTTAAGCAGGTGTATGAAGGCATTAAGTCTCAACTGATCCTGTCTTTCTCTCACTCCCTTTTTTTTTTTTTTTTTGCTCTCCTAATATTCCTCTGCTGACATGGAGCAGTTCTGCCTGGGGACAAGGTAATTTGCTCACGTGTATGCTTTTCTATGTAGCTTCTATGTTTTCTCATAGGACTGGGCATTTTGGAACAAAACCAGCAGTCCACTGAGTTCAGTACAACATTCCCTTGCCACATCTGGTATGGAAATACTCTTGCACTCAATGCACCTGTGGAACTCATTGCCACAGGAAGTTATCAAGGGTAAGATCTTAGCAGGATTCAAATAGGGATTGGACATCTGTGTGGTTTGTTAACCATCCAGCGTTATAAGAGCAAGGTTTAAAAAAAATCCCATGAGTTTTAGAGCTTGTACATTCTTTGGCGCAAGGACTGTCTTTTTTGTTGTGTTTGTACAGTACCTAGCACAAAAGGGTAGTGGTCCTTGAGTGGGGCCCCTAGCACAATAATAATAATAATCCTCATGCTTCAGGGCATAAACCAATCTCTAACTAAAGGGGTCAGGAGGAAACTTTCCCTGTGGGATGATTATCCCATGTGTCATCACTGCGGGGTTTCTTGCACCTTCCAATGTGGGATCTGGTACTGGCCCTCATACATCTGGACTGGGGTTCGGGGATCTGAATTATACTCTGCCATTGGCTTGCTGAATGATCGTGGGCAAGTCACTGCCCTCTCTGTGCCTCAGTTTCCCCATCTGTAAAATGGGGATAATGACACTGCCCTCCTTTGTAAAGCACTTTGAGATTTGATGAAAAGTGCTGCATAGCAGCTAGGTGTTATTATTTAGCAGTTCCTATTTTGTTTCAGTGTAACCAATCTAAAATGCTCCAGAAAAAGCCAGATGAATCTCATTATTCACTTTATTGGGTCATACTAAACAGGGTGTAGAGGGAAAGAGCTTTCTGATCCCAGTTAGGGATTCACGTATCATAAAGACTGAGGCTGGGTAAACTTAGGATCTCGTAGTTAAGGCATTGCAATAGACCTCTTAAGATCTGGATTGAATTCCTTGCTCCGTAACAGACATGTATGTGATGCTGGGCAAATCACTCAGGCTCTGTGAAATGAGGATAATAATTCTGTCTTGTAATCTTAGACTACTTATTGTAACTACGGATGCTCTTTTTTATTCATATACATGTCCAGTCCTTTTATGATTCTTGCTAACCTGACTGCCACCACACTATCTGGTGGCAGTGAGTTCCACAGGCTAAAGTAGGCTCATGTCCAAACGTATTTCCATGTATCCATCTGGAAGTTGGTGCCTCTTTGGCACAGGCCAGGACACACTAGCCACTCACTGTACCCGCTGGCACTAGGGCATGACTAAGCCCAAGGAAGATGAGATTAATGTTCAGCTCCACATCCTTCCTCTCTAACACAAAAGCCCCTGTTAATCTCTGTGGTAAAATTAAAGCGCTGGGTAACGATATATTGCAAATTAAGTGCGGTCCAAGTTATGCCCCACACGTAATGGGGCCTTACTTCCCCCTTCAGTGACACACAGCCCCCTCTGGGATGGGATGTGGCCGCTGTTCAGCAGCACATAGCAAGGAGGAAGCTCATCCGGGCTAGGCAGAAACCCAAATAAAGCCCAAACTGGTGCCATTTAGGTAAAACCAAGTGTCTCATTATTTGTGTCATATGTTTCACTGCTATTTGGGTGCCGCGGGGCAAGATAACTCAAGGTCAGCTCTTCCCGGGGGATTTCCCCATCCAGGAATAGCAACACCAGCCAAGGATCAGATCGGGGGTTACTACAAAGCCAGTGAAAAATGTAAACACAAACACTTTGGCTACCCAGACTTGCCCATGTGCACAGCCTGTCAGACAACAGTTTAAGACAGGAAGTGAAGACGCATTCCTGCAGCCTCGAAACTGAAGAGGGAGAACGTAGGGAGTGGGACATAGTTGCCCGGATGGCGACGGAGCCAGAACGCCCTCTCCTTCCCAGAGCAGTGCCCTGGGTCTCCTGAGGGGCCGGGGCTTTGCTTGTACACATCACTGCGGAGCTGGCATCTCCTCCCGTCACAGCACCCCCAGCGCCTTACTGCAGCCTGGGGCACGCTCCCATCAGCCACTGCTCAGAGAGGAGAGCGCCCCCTGCTGGGTCACCCGCACGGCTCCCTGAGGCACTGCAGCCCCTAGCACTGCACGGGGCACTGGAGTTAGTGGACAGAGCCCTACCAAGCGAACCCTGGCACTGCCTGCTGCGCGGCACGGCCACTTCCTGCCTCAGGGCACTGGCGTTAGTACTGACACCGCGTAGACAGCGCCCCCTCCTGAATTAACAAGGCCACGGCCTGCAGTGCAGCACCCCCTCGCTTAGGCTTTGGAGTCAGCATGAACTCCGAGGGGTGACTGCCTGCCTGCTGGGCCAGCCGCCCCGCTCCCTGCTGGGCATGGGTGCCGTCCTGACCCAGAAGAGCGAGCATGCCGCACTGAGACACACGCATTGTCTGGCTGTTCCTGGGAGCATTCCCACCCAGGGATGTGAACAGGTTCAGCCTGCCGGTGTGAACAGCCCATAAACTTGTTAGAACGGCTTCAGGGCGTGAGCACGGCTTTAAAAATGGCTTTCACCCAGTTATGCCTAGCCACACCTCCCCGCACAGCTGTGTTCAAGGACAGTTGTGCTTCGGTTGTCACCGGGGCAGTATCGCTGAGCACCAGTGGGGGAGCCTGCCTCGTGCTTTATACCATGGAGGAGCAGCCACAGAAAAGGGGTTAGGGTGGGAATTGGGGAGGAGGCAATGCCAGTGTAATCTCAGATTTGCCGCTGGAAAATAAACTGCATCTTCCTGGGTAGGCTCCGCAGCCAGCCCCAGCATGAAGAGATTCTGCAAGGGTTGAGTCCCAGGGATGACGGCTCTTGAGTGTCTTGCCGTGCTAATCTCGTGAAATCAACCCTGTTTGAAGCAAACACAGGGTCCGCAGCCACATCTTCCAGAGCTAAAAGCCTGAGCTGCGCCCACTGTCGCTAAAGGATTAACACCCTTCGCTAGCAGCACAGACGGGCGGGTGGAAAATTCTCCATCCAAACTTTTCTGCCAGGAAATTGGGTTTTCAACTAAATGACGATTTTTAATGAAAAAGCCTTTGCTGCCTGTGACAGATGTGAAACTCCCCAAACCCTTGGACCCAGGGACACTTTTCTGAGTAGCAAGGAGGCTGTTGCAAGTCAGCCTGGCCCCCGCTATTGTCACACCCAGGAGCAAGCACCACGGTGACACAGGACAGGACCATGGAACACCTAATTCATTAACACACTCACGCACAGCGACTACTTGAGCTGACAAGAGACTTCCCAGTTGATTGTGGCCATGTTAGAGACTATAACACACAGCTAAGCACTTGCAATTCCATCCCCCTCCCAGGGTCACGTAACATCCCTCCCACTTAAATACTTTCCCAGCCACCATGACCTTTGCTTTCAGTCAGTGTTAGCTCTAACCCTTGCTATTTTCCAACTGAGACAGTCCCAGTGCTTTACCTGGCCATTACACAGCATCTGAAACGATGAAAAGCAACATTTTAGGGAAACCCCCAGCTGGGGGTGGAAGGTGAAAGTCCCAAGGCAGAAGAGTCACCCTCAGGAAATTGCAGCACTTTTCCTTGTGTGAGTCGTAGGCAGAAATTTTTTCTGGAGCAGTCAGTTTGCGAATTCATGGTTTTCTTTTATCAGCTCATCTTATTCGCTCTGTTTCGACCAATTCCAATAGTATTCTGTTAAAAACCACAGGAAGGTTTATCACAAAACCTTACTTAGAAATCCCATTCACTTGTTCCGAAGCACCCATCGCTACTTCCTGCTTGTTTAAATGAAGATGCCTAATTTCTCCCCCTCCTTCTTACAACACAGACTGTATATAAACCAGTGAAATCCCCCAGTATGAACATGAATTTCTGAAAACTCCTTCTGTCAACATCAGTCTCTGTTAAGTTGCTTCTGGGATACAGCTGACAATGAAGTTCATTCCAGCAGGTAAAATCATCTTTGTCAAACCTCTTTGATTTTTTTTTTAACTTTGAAGCAATCAGTCACACCTTTTGTCTGCGTCTCTGCTGTGTGGTGCAAAGAGAAACCCTTAAGAAACTTTTTTCCTAGTCTTAGCATCTCTGGGAATTGACAGTAAAAACAGAGCATGTCTCTCTGGCATATTTCCACCACCATCTGGAAATTTATACCATTCAACATTCTTCCAAAGGGTTTTTTAATTCTTTTGGGTCTCTCGCTGCTGGGAAACACTGATAAGTCTTGTTTAATTAGATTTTTGTTTTAAAAAAATCAGAGGAATAAGGAAGTTGTCAATTGCAAAATGTTTTTGGCTTGACCAGATCAGAGCAGAACTTATCTAAACATTAGGAACTGAAGCCAAGATGTTGTTCTATTGACCTGAGTACAAGTCATGTCTATGTGAAGTATTCTAGGAGATATACAGACCAGTGGGATAGGATCAAAAACGTTTTAGGGGCTTTAAGCAGGGCAGGTGGGCCTGGCCCACTGGCTGGTGCACTTGGCTGTGACTCAGAAAAGCTAGTTTCTAGTCCCAGCCCTCCCACTGGCCTCATAAGTGACCTTGGACAAGTCCCTTTGCCTCAGTTTTCCTCTCTGTGAAATGGGAATATTGAGTGCTGCCTTAAAGCATGTGAAAATCTGCTGATGCATGAAGCTACAAAAGACCAAGGTATTATTGATGTCTGGGGCTAGAGAATCTGAATAAGATTGCAAGTTAATATTAATTCACTGATAAATGTCAAAAGCCTCTTCAGTATTGCTGGGCACACTGAGCGTCCCAGAGCTGAAATATGCATGGGAGAAAATTGCATAGTATTTTTCCACACCAGACCATATTCCTCCCTTCTGTGGGGTTAATGCCCTCCGGGAGGACAGTGGCTGTGTCTTTTGCTCTCCATCCTCCTTTGCTTTCACTGCAGATGGCCTTTCCCTGAATATGAACACTGCTATCTGAGAGATTGCAACACAGAAGGGAAGTCCTGTCAGTTGCAATGTACAAATTTGGGCACGGATGCTGCTGCAGCGAGTGTAAATAAAGTAATTATTGTATGACTTGTGACCTGCAGCGATTCCGAGAGTCTTACAAGTGTGGGCAACTGCAGAGTTTGTCAGAGCCTAGAACTATGCAGGGTTCAGTAGCTGCATTGTGACATCGCTTGTTGGGCTGGCTGGTGTCTTCAGGTCCAGTTGGCAAAGAGGCTGAGGGCACTCTGTTTTGCACAGGATTGGGTCCTGCTCCATAGAACCTGAATAATATAATTTTTCTCCCTCACTGTGAGGTTTATAGCACAGAACTGGGGTGGTCAGGACCCCTGGGGGTCTATCTATCTATGTCTGAGAATCTCCGACAGTATTCTCAACTGTGCCACTGCCTTGCTGGGTGACCTTGGTCAGATCACTCTGTGGCTCAGTTTCCCCATCTGTAAAATGAGGACGATAAGGGTTTGCCTGTTTTTATAAAAGACTTTGGGATCCTTGGATGGAAAGCACCCTGTTAGTGCCAAGGGTCGTTATTCATAATAATCTTTTGTAGCAGCACCGTGACCAAAAAGTGAGGATAGTGCCAGAGGGCATAGCTGTACGGGCTGAAATCTAGATGCAGGCACATCCAGGGGGCTAACCAGAGAAGGAAAGATAGCGCTGTCTGCCCTACCCTGGCTGTGTTCCACGTGACCCACTAGGTGGCATTTTGGTTACCTGGCACCTGGACCGGGAGATTTGGGTACCGCTTGTGGCCCTGTGCTGAATTTGGTGCTGGGGGGGGGGAGGCAGGGGCTGCTAATTGGAGTCTCAGCCCAAAGGCACTGGGCCATCCAAAACCATCCCACCCCTTGGGGAATATTGTCATATGGAAGATTAGGCTCCTGCTGTTATTAACTACTCATATTACAGGAGGGTCTACAATAACGACATATTACACCCAAGGCCAGGGCCCCATTTTTCTAGGCTGTGCCTCAAAGTGTTTGCAGTCTAGACAGGCAAGAGGAGCGAGGAAACTGAGGCACAGAGAATGAGAATGACTTGCCCAAGGTCACCCAGAGGCAGAGGCAGATTTAGAAACCTGGGCTGAGATCCTGGGGACGTCAGTGACAAACCTCTTGTTTTACATCACTAGGGCCGGGCTGTCACCCTAGGTTTCCTGACACTCAGTCCAATGCCCAAAGCACTAGGCCACACTGAGAGCGTGTGATTTTGGCGCCTGGCTGCAGGCATTGGCCTCTAGCTGCGTCCGCTCCCATTAACTCAGAATGGGGATGTCTCTCATGCAGGAGGGTAACCTGGGAGGAGGAGGTGTTGCCTACAGGGCTGCACCAGAGGAAGAGAACCCGAATCAGTGCCTAGTGATGAACAGGCCAGCAGGCAGGGATGCAGCACACAGTTGACTGTGGATCACCCTCAGGCTCCCGCCCGGGTCAGGAACTCAGGGAGCAGGGGGAAGACAAGAGCTCCCCATGATGTAGCAAGGGGCTAGAAAGAAGCGTCTGCTCGAAGGATAACAGCCCTGCATCTTTAAATCTGTAGCAGGCCAAGGAAGGCCAGAGACAGAAACACTGCAGCAAATCAGAGAGTGACAGAGGAGTTTTCGGGCCCAGGGCCAGTCTCCTACTTCTAATAAAGCTCCTTGTTCAGTGGCAGAAGAGAGCAGCTTGTTCTGTAACTCTTCAGTCTTGTGAGATGACAGGTCCTGGGGCAAGATCTTGGGGAAATCAATGCTCCAGTCAAACTCAGGCCTCCCCCTCCCCACCCCCCGTTTGGCCTCTTCCATAGCCCACTTCTGTGCATATGAGCTGTTTCCCCTACCAGCATTTCAAACAGTGTTTTTCCAAGAATGCTCTGTTCTGGGGGGCTTTAATAAGTCCTAGCTCTTGCCGTCAGCTGTCAAAGCTCTTTACAAAGGCAACTCGTATCATCATCCCCACGCCACAGAGGGGGAAACTGAGGCACAGAGACAATTGTCCAAGCCATCCAGCAGAAGCTGGGACTAGAACTCAGGTATCCTGAGTCCCAGGCACGAGTGCTAGCTGCTAGACAACACTGCCTTTTAGATGACGCCTTCCTTGAGCCACCTCGGCTGGCAACTATCAAAACTTTGCTCAATCTCAGCAACCCGGGTCCAGGCACAAGCCCCTCCCCCACAGCCCTGCCCCTGCTTTGCATGTCTGTCTAAATCTGACAGGTAGTCACAGGCAGTTGTGCAACCAGGGAGCACACAAGCTCCAATAGGAAGGGAAAAGGCTGGGGAATTCCTGCTCCATGGCAGGGTAGGGCTGAGCCGGGCGAGGGGCTGTGCTCAGAGGGGGACAGGAAATGCAGAGAGAAGAGCAGAGGGGATTGGGGAGACAGGGAAATGGGAATTTTCCTCTTAGCTACACTGGTAGCAGTGAGAGGAGAATATGGCCCTTCGGGCAAACTCCAGCCCCGATTTACAGGCGCTACAGAGGATCCATGGGCATGGGGGAGCAAAGGGAACCTGGGTGCGAGCAGGCTGGCTCAGGGCAGGTACGAGATTGCTTCTGTGCTAACAAAGAGCAGCACGTGAGCCTCAGTAGCGTGTGCTTTTGGCTGCAGTCCTGGTGCTGGCTGGCTTGGGGAATGGAAAGGTTCTTGGTCCCAGAGATCAGCAGCTCCAGTCCAGGCAACAGCTGGTTCCTCTTCCAAGTGATCTCTGACACGCTAAGGAGCGATCCCACCCTGCGTCCGTGGGGAGAGGTTCTTAACCCTTCTTCCCCAAGCATCGGCAAGGCCAGGAGCTATTAATGACAGAGGCTGCCTGGTCCCACTGACGCTGGGCACTTCCCAGGTGGGCATCTCAGAGCTCTCACCTGGCCTGGGGGGGCCCTGAAGTGACTGACTCTGATGGCTGGTCCCCTTGGCATCTTCTCACCACTCCCTCTCTCCTCTGTGCACAGGCGTTGGCTCCTTGCTGCTGCTGCTCCATTGCACGCTGGTGGCCGGCAAGGCACTGCCGGTGAACACCCCTAGCCCCATGTGCGAGAACATGCACTTGTGCAGGCACAACGTGGTCGAGCAGACCCGGAAGCTAGTGGTGCTGCTCAATGCAACGGCTCAGGACCTCTTCAGCGTCTACGTAAGTTCCTTTTGGAGCCTCGGCTCCTCCTAAATTCGGCCTGTGGGAGCTGCTCAGCCAGGAGCCAGACCTGGCCTGTGCCCCCGCCGAGCTGCTTGTTCCAAAGGACGCTGCGTCGGCCGAGTGGAACATGCTCATTGCTAGCACCCCCTGGAAGAGGCTCCCTAAAACCTGTTTGCTGGACCAGTGCAGCATCGCTGGGGAGCAGCAGGGGCTGGGTACCTAGCCTGCAGCTGCCCTGGATTTCAGTTGGTGATGTGGGAGCTCAGCAGCTCTGCAAACAGAATCTCCCATCCCAAATTGAGGGAGGCCAGAGGGGCGGGGAGTGGCAGGCTTGTTTGTCTGGAGAGGTTTGCTGAGATTAGATCCCAGCTTCAGCTGGGGAGAGCCATTGGTGGGTCACCTTCCAGCCCTTGGGGTTATGTTTCCCTCAGCCCCCCCCCCCACTGTGCAGTTCGGACCAACCAATGACTCCTGCTGTCCCCGCCCTAGCTGTGACTGGAGCAGGAGGCAGTGCAAAGCCAGCCCAAAGTGTAGGGGTAGTCCAGGGATGGCAGAGATGAAGAACAGCCTAGCGGGGCGAGCAGGAGCCTAGACTGACGAGGCCAGCGTGCTAATGCCTGGTCCATGCAGCTGGCCTGTGTGACCTGGGGAAAATGGCTCTGTCCTTGGCTTTTCACCCGTACAACGGGGTAAGAGTGCTGCCAGCCTCCCAGGGGTGTGTGCGGTTAAGTCCATTACAGGTTGGGAGCTGCTCAGGTGCCGTGGCAATAGAGGCCAGAGCTACGCTGTGGGAGGCGACTCTGCTCTCAGGTGAAAGCCAGGGCCCTTACAGCGTTGCCGACCACAAGGGTTCAGGAGTCAGGGTCTTTTTTATTGAATTTTTCGGAGCCTGGGTCCAGTTTTCAGGCTTTTCTGCACAACTAGGAGGGCTGGAACTCTCCTTGTTTAGCAAAAGCTGAGCTTCTCGCTTGGCTCCAAGAGCAGGGCTTTAAAACCCACTCCGGAGGCTACGACCATGAGACTTGGCAATACTGCCTGGGGGGGGAGGGGAGCAGGGCAGGACTGATGGTGGGGCAGTGTGTGCGAGGGGATTCCCTAGTCTTGTCTTCCCTTCCTGCCTTCCCCAGCTGGATGGCCAGGGTGACCCATTCAGCAGCCATGTGGATGAACTCTGCAACGCCACCACCACCGACTTCCCTGCCTTCCCCGTGAACCGGACCAGCCAGAAGAAGGAGATCGTGGTGGCCCTGTACCAGGTCTTTGCCTTCATGAACGCCTCGCTGGGCAACATCACCAGGGACCAGGAGGGGCTGAACCCCACGGCCAGGGAGCTGCTGGAGCGGCTCCACAACACCACCAAGACCACGCGGGGCCTGATCTCCAACCTGACCTGCCTGCTCTGCACAAAGTACGACGTCTACCGGGTGGACGTGGCCTACGGCAAGAGCAGCAAGAGCATGAACGTCTTCAAGAAGAAGCAGCAGGGCTGCCAGGTGCTCAGGAGGTACGTGCAGGTCATCTCCCAGGCGGCACAGGTACTGCTACCTCACCTGGGGCAGGCATGAGCAGCCAGCGACCCTGCCGCCCTTCCCTTGCCGGCGGGGTCGGGCAGCGCAACCGAGGTGAGCAGGGATCTGTGGGGAGTGACCCCTGGGCGGCTGAGGGAGAGGGCGCATGACATCCAGCTGCGGACTCCGGAGGGAGAGGGGCCATTTAAAGAAGAAGCCGATTGCCCTTTGCTCAACCATCTTGGTTTGGAAAGCCCCTGATCTTTAAGCTCACACACCCAGCTCACAAGGCAATCATCCATCAGGAGGGGCTGCGATCACTGTGTGGAGTGAGACTGGCTCCCCCGGACAGTCACTTCCGTCCTGCTCTCAGTGCTTGCCCAGGGTATCGCCGAACGCTTCCTTCCACGGGAAGTTTATTTTATTTATTTATTAACTATTCCCCAGTCCTGTTTTTTAGAACCTTTATTTATTTTAATGTTAACGAGGATGACTTCTATTGTGTTTGTATTGTATTTTAAATGCCTTAGAGACGGGGCATGTTATAAATGCCGTGAATTATTGTTCTGTGGGAGGCCGAAAGGGATGGAATTCAGATAAAGGACGATTTAGGCAGAAGATCAAGGAATGACCCCGGGCCACAGCACAGTCTGGTAGTGGCCATGGTGGAAGCTCCAGGTCTTGGGTAATTGAAAAGCAAGCAGGGAAGGCACTAGGCAGCGTGGATAAGGGAAGGGCACTGTCCTGGCCCCAGCGAGATGCACTGGGTAGCTCTTGTCCCTCTTTGGGCCACACTTTCCTCTGGCTTCAAGGGGGAAATCAGGGGAGAGTTTGATCCTTTGATTCTAGGAGGTTCTGCACTGCAGCTGGGAGTTGGGTTTCACTGCTTGTTCTTGGTCCCTCTCCGGCCCCTCCTGCACTCGAGGCCTTATTAAATCTTGATTGACTAGAAAGCAAAGCTTTGGAACTGTTGGAGCACCAGGCCTGTTGGAAAGCCCATGTGCTCTGTGACCTGCTCTTCACTTACGGGTATAAAATCACCAATGGCAGGGATTTAAGAACAGGGCCAGTAGATAAAATAGTTCTGCTCAACTGAGGGCAGGTTCTGCGGTGATGGGTGCCCTACAAGTACCTTAGGGGGGCGAGAGATGCTGCCAATCCAGGCAAGAACCAGCGTCTACGGAGAGCACCCAGTGTGCTCCTCTGTGAGCCTGAGCTGAGGTCATACAACTGCTGCGAAGTCCACACATTCAGGGCTGGTGTTAGGGGGTAGCAAGCAGGGCAATGGCCCGGGGCCCCACACCACCACTCCCCCCGCCCCCCCCACCGCCTGCAGGGTGCTTGAGCGTCAGCTTCCAAAACTTTGCAGAAATCAACTGTGTGAGCAGGTCCAGGGGGCAGGGTCGGACCCACTCCTTCGTTTCTGCTCTGGCCCCTGCGAGTCTACCGCCGTCCTGGCATGCATGGGCACCATGAAAGCCAGCGTGACACTTGGCCTTGCTCAGAGTTAACAGGGGAGACCATCTCCGAGGGCAGCTGCTGCTCTTCACAGCCGGGGCCAAAGGCCACTGAAATCCATACAGGAGTCTTTGATGTGCTTTGGCTCCGGCCGGGAGGCTGAGATTTTCCAGGTTGCCTAAGGACTACGGACAGCCCCTGAATGGCTTTGATAATCCCATCCCCGGCTTTGCCAGTCACAAAAGCTTCCTCCCGGCACGCACATGGAACGGGCATGGCCCACTGATTGCTGTCTGCCCCGGCTCCCTATCATCATCTTTTCTTCTTGCCCCATGCGCCACATGGCGAATGCAGTCGGGCAGATTACTGGATTCCTTCCCTGCTCATTTTCAAAGCAGCAGCCTCTCTAGCATGGGACTGATGAGTTGGGGCAGTGCGTGGGGTGGGGCTGCTTTTCAATTCAGGGAGTGAGTTTTCTCACCAAATTTCACTTAAAACAGAAAATCCGTTAAACTCAGTACCAACTCCCACCATGCCACAGGCTTGGTTTTTGAGCTGCTTTTCCCTCTGTGAGGAGAAAGAGGTCCATCTCTATAGGAAGATATCAAGAGATGGGTTACTGGAAAACCAGAACCATTTAGCTCAAAGCTCAGCACTCTCCCCGTCAATTCCCCCACCCTTATAAAAAGGGGCCTGGATTCAGATAAAATGAGACTGGATTTGAATTACCAGGATTTTGGTAAAACCTTGCACAATCCACAGCAACCGTAGCTTTGCCCATCTTTGGAAGATACTGTAAGAGCATCTGGAAGGACCTAAAGGCCACAGGTAACCTCTGTGATCTTCAGCTGAAGCCTGGGTGTCCTTTTAAAAGATCTACTTCAGTTCAACCTCAAGTTATTGGGATCAATGTTGAATGTTAGGCAGGAGGTCAGATGATAAAAGTCCCTTCTACCCTTAAAATCTAGGATGGTGAAGTTCTTATTTATGGCTCATCATCACAAGAAGTTATAGAAGTAGGGAGTTGGACAGAACTACTATGCTACTGAGCAATGATGTAAACTCCCATGCATTTGTATTGCCTTGTTGTTACTTGCACACAGTATTAAGGTACTTGTCAGGTGAGTGGAAGGTGGGATGACTCTGAAACAGACATGCTTTCTCTTCTGCACTGGCATCTTTCACCCAGCTGGCTCTGGAAATGTGACTGTTTACTGTGTGTTGCTTGGATTGTTAAGCCGGAATGATGAGAAAGGCACTCAAATTGAAGGGCAGTTGCCAGGGGTTGAAGTTGGCCAGCTGCTATTTTGGATCATTTTTCTCAACCCCCTAAGCAGCTGGGGGAGGGAACTCATGGTTTAGAAGGCTCAAATAGCACCGATTTCGTTAAATCTTCATTTACATTTTCAGTAAAAGCCTATCATGGTACATACAGTGACTTCCCCCCTGAAGTTAGGAAAAGAGCTTTTCTCATCATGAAGGCAAAAAAGGGGCAAGGCCCCTGTGAATGTAATTAATAAATCCTCCTATAAAGGGCTCTGCTATGTCAAGGTTAGTGATTGGACTGGCCAGGAGAGAAGACAAAGGTACTGATTCTCTCAAGGCAGCCTGGCTCCGGTGCCCTTATTGCATAGCACCTTCCTCTATCCAAAATGCCCATGTGTTCAGTGGCCCTACATGACCAGCATGGGTAAATCTGGCCTTTTACACTAGTGTCAATCAGCAGTGACACCAGTTCAAGCAGGATACATGCGAGAGAACCGCGGCTTCCTGAGGCAGGCGGTGTTTGTATTCTCACTCACCGCGAGCGAAACAGCTGGGGAAACGGCAGCAGCACACTTTCAGCCTCTGCTGTTCGGAGGCCGAGTGGAGACAAGGGCCTGATTTTCAGAGGTGCTGAAATGCAAACGCCACACCAGATGACACCAGTGGGATTTTCACCACCTCTGAAAATCATGACTGGGCACCTCAGGCTGGGCACAAGTATGGTCAATTCTAACCGTCTGCGTCAAAGTGCACTTTAAAGGCTGCAGCTCATGTTTTCTTATACTGACGGGTGAATATGGGCCAGACCATGGAAGTAGAAGCCTGTGGTAGAATTAGCCCAAGGCTGGGGGATCACGAGAGCCTGACTTCTAATCCCAGCTCTGCTGATCTGCACAAGCTGGTTGTTGTCGTTCTGTGGACTCGGTTTCCCCTCGTCCATACAGTTGTGCAAATCACAATTTGCACCCCTGGCAGCGGGGCTCAGACTCCATGTTGCTTTCGCCCTCTGTGAAGAGAGGGGAATGGTGATCCCTCGTAGGGATGTTGGGAGGCTATTGAATGTTTGGTGACATCGGTGCTAATGATGACGACATGGAAAACTGTTTCTGTGCTCCAAGGGGACAAAGTAATCTGTGGGACTGAAAACCTTATGTAAAAAGTATCTCCCAAGCCACATGTTTGACGTGATTTTTTATTAATTATTATTATATTGTATATATTGAAATATTTATTTTTATACTTTTTAGAATATCTTTTTAAAAATAAATATTTTGAAAGTCTTTTTTCCTCTGTGTCTTTCTGTGCATTCCCCTGAGGTATTACATTCATTTACCTCTCGTGTGCCCCCAAACTGCAGTCCAGTTAGAGCCTGCGAATGCGTCTTCTCCACTGGTGCAGCCCAGTGGTGGATCAGGTTCTCTCCCTGAAGCCTTTTCATTCTGAGCTCAAGCCAAAGGCCATTGTAGCTAATGGGCATCTTTCTGGACTTTGGATCAGGGCCTAGAAGTCAGATTTTCAAGTGTTCAGCACAAACAATTGGGCAGAATTTCACAAGTGCTCAACACATGGGCACATGCTGGGGGCGAGCAGAAGCTGGAGGGGGGGCAAGCAATATGGCCGTTCTTGGCAGCACCAGAGGCCTTATGCAGCCTGGGGTGGCTTAGAGCAGCTCCCGTTTCCTAGATCACACCCAGAGTTGTTGCAATCCGTGAAGCAGCCTGGAATGCCCAGAGACCAAGTGGCATAAAGCCAACTTTATCCTCCCTCCCCCAGTGCCGCATCCACGCATCGTCAGGATCAGGCCCTTTTCAGCTCTTCAGGCATGGCACGGGGGGGAGGGGACTGAAGTCACTTGGTGGCAGAGCTGAGCTTGGCATAGAAGGGCGATGGGAGGGACCTGTCCATGTGCCATCTCTGCACCGCTATGCTGCAGGCCCTGCCAGCCCTCGATGCAGCTCAGAACAACCAGAGCTGCTGCCCTCACCCTAACTATGCCCAGCTGCGGATGGCCCTACAGACTGTCCAACAGCTGAAAACAGCCAGGGAGCAGCAGTGCTCTGGCTACATCCCTTTCACCCCAGGACTGCCCCTACCCCTGCAGCAGAGGGTTTATAGCATTGCTTGTTCCCAATGCTAGGCCTCCTAGGGACCCCCCGATGCTAGAAAATCCCCCGAGGACACCTAACATCAGCCTGTCGTCTCCTTCACGCCATCAGAGCCAGGGTAAGCTTGTGGGACACCAACGCGTGAAGCTATGAGCATGCTGCATGCTGCAGTGCTGGCATTCCATACATAGCACGGCTGCCAAAGGATCCCTGCACCCTGGGAGAGATCCCCAGTGTTAAAAAGCCCACGGCTGGTGAGGAGAAACAAAGGGAATCAGATAAAATAACAGCCACCTCAAAGACTCCAGCCCAGCCCTTGGAGAGGTTCATAAAAGTCTGGCTAAGCCCAGACCACCTAACTTCCAGCCAGAACCACGTTCCTGTGCTGGCCAACAACAGGGAATCGGCTCAGTTAACAAGAGGGTGATTATGAGCACACTTGAGCAGTCTGATGAAATCCTCCTCCAGAGCCCACGGGCCTCCCGCCAACCCTCCCAGGCATGAGACAGAAAGCGGATGAGCTAAGATCCTGTTTGATCATCCCTCGTGTCTCGGAGGAGCTCAAAATCTCTTTCTCTTTATAACATGCCCCATCACGTCGTTCAGCCCAGGCTTTACAAATCACAATTGCTCAGGCATGCATTTCTAAAGGAGAGCCAGTCTACGGCTGCCTTTGATCTGACCCAGAGTCACGCGAAGTTGCTAATGTCATTTATTCCTTGGTGGCCTCTGTGTAAAGCAGCTTCATCAATGTCCTGTGGGCAGCTCGATGCTGTTGGAGAGCTGGCTGCTGCGTGTGACTACTGGCTTCTGGAGCTGGCAACGAGCAACTTAGCCTGTGCCACAGGCAGGGCTGGCCAAATTGGGTTATTTTGTTTACAAGGGATTTTGATATTTACGAATTTGCTTTGGGTCCAAAGCAAATCCACCAAAGCTTTTCCATGAACTGGAGATCCCGGAAAGTTTTGTTTCAGACACACCAAAATATGGTGTCCCTGAAACAAAGCGTGACACTGATGTTCTCGTTAGCAGCCAAGAAACTGGCTGCTCTGCTGGGGCTGCAGCTTTTGCTGTTGGCAGGCTGCCCCTGGTGCTCCCAGTGTTGCTACCCGGGGGTGGGCAGCCTACCACCCATGGCTTCAGCTCCCTGGGTCCCTGCTGGAGGTATGGACCCTGAAACGCTGATGCGTTTCCATAAAGCTGCCAGTATTCTGACAAACATTTGATCTAATATGTACTAGATCTGGCACAGCATTTTGCTACAACAAAATCAGAATTTTCCCAATTAAATCATGTTTCATCAGAAAATTTCCAACCCCCTCCAGTCATAGCCATTATACCACAAACAACTAATGGAGCTTCTCTTTTATTTCTGGTGGTTGAGGGATCTGAGTCTGTTTCTTCAGCCCCCATGAAGCCTAGTGATGCTTGTAAATTCCTAGGTAGGCCTGGCTTAGTTACTGTGTGAAGGAGAAGAGGAAGGATGGACTAGTTGTGCGGGCTCTAGCCTGGGGCTTGGGAGGCCTAGGGTCAAGTCCCTGCACTGCTGCAGACTTCTGTGCAGTCTCGTGCGACTCACTTAGTCTACCCATGCCTCAGTTTCCCGGCTGTAAAATGTAGCTAATAAAGGCCTGTCCTTGTGGAAGAGAGAGAGGGTATTAATATAGATGTACGAAAGATTGGGGGGGGGAGTTAGTACAGTGGGGGACATACAGGTAAAAAGAAAGAAGGGGCTATCAACAGGAAATTTACTGTGTATTCGGTTACATTTAGAAAAAGATAGCCCTAGCCCAGGCTCTAGACCTCAACTACAGTTAAGTGGCAGTCAGCAGACTGCCTACCACACTCCACTTCCAAAGGAGAAGTGGGTCAGCTTTTCCTGTCTTCCAGCACAAACTTCTGACTTGAATCTTAATGCACAGCAGTGGCCCAGGCTGCCTCCGGAGCCCTAGCAAAACTCATGCTTCTTAACAGGGTCAGGTCTGCAGACTGAACTCCAAATGACTTGCTGGACTCACGGCCAGGAGTAGCCGGGTCCAGCTCCACAGCCTAGTTTCAATTCAGCATTTTAGAGCCACCGAGCCAGCTGAAAGCAGATAGTAACATTTTATGATCTTACTGAAAGATTAATCAGCATTCATCAGTGTGGCAAAACTTCCTGGTGCAAAGGAGAAGCAGGAATCCTGGCCTTCCAGGGTCTCCCCAGCCACATGCTCAAGTTGCTCATGGTCTCAAGTTGCAGTGGGGGAGGTCTAGGCTGGTTATTAGGAAAAACTTTTTGGCTCCTAAGGTGGTGAAGCACTGGAATGGGTTTCCTAGGGAGGTGGTGGAATCTCCATCCTTAGAGGTTTTTAAAGCCTGGCTTGACAAAGCCCTAGCTGGGATGATTTAGTTGGGGTTGGTCCTGCTTTAAGCTGGACTAGGTACCTTCTGAGGTCCCTTCCAACTCTCGTCTCTGATGCTATGCCTCTATGATTTCGCACCACGCTGCAGAGGCACGGCAAGGATGGCCGAAGGAAACATGTCTCCTGCCATGCTGCAGGCCAGCAACATTGGACCAGTTTCGCCACTAATACCCATGGGTCCCATACCTGAGCCAAAGGCCTTACAGTCAATGGGAGTCTTTCCACTGACTTCTTCGAGTTTAGATCTGATTCAGCAGGTCATTTACTGTTGAAATATAAGAGTTTCTTCAGGGATTCCACAAACCTGGGAAACTCTCACCATGGAATAGGCCAAGGAGTGGGTGGGAAACAAAGTGTCAGACAAAGTGAAATTCCATTTTAAACAATCAGCTTGTCCTTTATTACGGTTAAAAACCCTACCGTCCACAAATACTGCGCGGCGGAAATTACCCAGGAGCAGTAACTCAAGGGTGTGACAGAGGTGTGATGGCAGATACATGATGTCTACCTGCAGTGAGGGCAATTAGCCACCACTCACTGGAGCCTCCTACCCTACAGTGAAAGCAATTATCTTTTGGAACAACTCACCAAGGAATGTGGCTGGTTCACTATCACTTAGCCTTCGAATTGTAATTGGATGCCTTCCTACAAAACGTGCTGTGTCTAGTTCAGCCACAAGTTATTGGGCTTGATAATGTCACTTTTCTGGTAGGTAAGAGACATGCCCTGAACTGCAGGAATCATGGAATAAAATTTTCTGGCCAGCATGCGACTGGAAGTCAAGCTAGATGACCTTAATGGTCTGGGCTGGCCCTACCACTTATGAATCTATGGGACTCCTCAGGCATGGCTAGAGCCTTGGGGTCTTTCTTCCAGAGTGCCAGGCTCAAGCCAGAACCCTGGGTCAATAACATGCCTGAACTCTGGGGGAATTAGAGCTGGAACTGATCTCTGGAGCGCGGGGCTGTCTCTTTAAGGGAATTTAAACCACACTCCTGAATCTAAGCCCCTTCCACTTCCAGAGGGTTCTGATTGGAAAGAGATCATGGATCTGACATTCAGATAGACAAGGGCATGGAAACAAAGTCTTAGTGTTTCAGCAATTCAGCTGTTCCAGAGACATTCATTACTACTGATTATTACAGAGAAGGGGGGGGGGAGATTTTGTATTGGGCCAACTTCAGGAGCGAAGGGAACATAGAAAACCTGGGCTGGATTCTGCCCGCGTACAAGGGTTAATCAGAGTAACGCCATCAAAGGCAATGTAAAGACAGACGGAACACTCATTGTGCCATCAGAAAGAAGCCCTTTGTGATCTCTCACAGAGTGGACCCCGCAGGGGCATGCACAACGAGGAGGCAAGCAGGGGCATGGGCCTCCTCCGTATTCTGCGGGGACACAGCCCTCCTCCAGCCCTGGGACTGTGGTGGGGACTGACAGCTCCTCTGGGGCTGCAAGAGCTTTGTGACCCCACTGCAGGTCCCAGATCAGCAGAGACTGTTGTAAGGAGTGGTTAGACTCTGTGACCCAGGCTGGACTCAGCTTTCAGCCTAGTGAACAAAACAATGCCAGCAAGCAGCAGTCGGCAACACTCAGGGAGAGTGCTGAAAGAGGAGAGGGACCACGGCTCCGAGTCCCTTTCCCCGAGCAGATCACATGCCGGACTGGAAGGCTCAGAGGGCTAGAAGTGAGTTATGGGGCCTGTCAGTGCTCTGTTGTCTTAGAACTGGCAAACACAAGACTCTCCCAGCACTTTGTGACCTCTTTGCAAGGGAAGGGCTACACGTCAAAAACCCAACCCACAAAACCCTGGCAGCAAGTCTCGGAGCCTGGACTACATTACGAATAGCAGTGGAGATGTTCTGGCTCAGGCTCTGCAATGCATCCTACTCCCTGGGCTTCGGAGTGCGAGGTCCAGCGCGTGCTGGAACACCTATCTGGCTAATTTCAGGGCTGTAGCGCGAATCAGATGTAGACCCAGGCTCTGAGACTTGCTGCTGGGGTGGGTTTGATGTTTAGATGTACCCTTACAGGCTGAAGTCCAGCTCCCAATAAGCAACTGCTCACATCCCTGTGACATTAAATTGCATCCTCATTGCTAGTTCCAATGGGGAGATCTAGGAATGGAGGTGATGCATCACAGAGACTCAGTGATCAGACATGGTGGGGGTGGATGTCGACACAAGCCTGGATAGACAGAACTCACCCCCAGGCCCTGCAGGGCACGGCTCCCTTAGGGCAGAGGCCAGTCGTTGCAGTGTGGCTGTCAGCACTGCGGATCCTGCAGACCTTTGGTGACTGAGGAGCGCAATCCTTGAGCTGCAGACGTTGCAGGTGGTGCTGAAGGGTGGGATTGGGCCACGATTGCTGCATGCCAGCTGTCTGTCTTCCTTTTCCTTCGCTTTTCAGCCCTGCCCGCTCAGTGACGGAGAAAAGTACTTTAACCCAGTGGTGTCCATTCAGCTATTTCTTGGGGGAGGAAAGGAGCGAGTCCAGTGCGTTTCCAAGCTCCACCCCACTGGAGAGTCTCCCCTCTCAGTGCGCGGGGGTGCTGCCGAGAGCTGGGTGCTTGGCAGACTCCCCTGCACGCTGCCGTATAGAAGCAGCCTCCCCATGAGCTGGTCACAGCACCATTTGGCCCAGCCACCCCTCTGTCTGTACGGAGGGGCAGCTGGGTCAAAGCCCAGTGGTGTTGTGACCATGAAGTCAGAGCGATGGTCCAGGCTGCTGCAGCAGCAGCCGTGCTGATTTAGTATGGGACCATTGCAGAAAATTGTTTGGGCCATGGGCCCCCTTGGTCTGTGGGCTGTGGAACTTTGCGCTAGCGTGAAAACAGAGGGGGGAGGAGGGGCATTCACCCTCCCCAGCCCCCGCAATTAACACCACTGTTTTGGTCCCACAGGGTATCTGTCTACATCATTAAATTCACTCCACCTTAAAAAAGATATCAAAGTGTGTGTGAGGTCGGGGGGGGGGCAAATGGGGTCAACTCTGGGAACAGAACATTCAGCTTTGAATTATGCCCTGAGTAAGCGATAATATCCTACTTTGTCATCAACAGCAGCATCACAGTCAGATAACGTATCTGATCACAACATGCAGTTATCTTGGCCTTGGCTGAAAACAGAAAATGTGAAAACTTCAGAGACTGTATCTGTGGCTTTTTGGCTCTGATGTGGCAGCCTTAACAAGGAACCTGCTATGCAACGAGACTCTTAGGTATGTTACACTTGAAGAGCAGGCCTTAAAAAGAGCAGAAGAGACCCAGAATGCTCAATCAAATGCACAGCAATAGCCCCAATTCCACTCATTAACAGTCTCACATGTTCATCAGTAGAACTCAAAGCACTTCATAAAGGAGAGCAGTTTCATTGTCCCCATTTTACAGATGGGGAAACTGAGGCACAGAGACGGAAAGTGACTGGCCTAAGGTCACCCAGCAGGTCATTAGCTGAACTGGGAATAGAATTAAGGTCCCTTGTGTCCCAGTCCACTCTAGCTATTACGCTACACTGAAACCTCATGCAACTAGCATAAAATCTTGCTCAAAACCTGTTGCCCAAAATGCACCACACAGTTAAATGAAACAGCTGGAAAGTTAGCACTACTCACAGTGTGTAAAGATAATCATGCTTAAGACTTTGCAAGCCCTTTTTGCAGTGCCTTAAATGTGACTTGCAAAGTTGAAAATACTGGTGTTTTATCTTATTTTTCTTCCACATTATGGTGAAAGAAGACCTGAATTGGTTTTTAATTTTTTTCTGCTTGGTTTTTACCTTAATAATCTCTGGAATTTCTAGTCTAATTTTCCCTGTTTTTATTGGTGGTCCCCTTGGCTAACTAGAGAACTTGAGTGGGCGCTTTCTCAGGGCGAAGATACTGAACCTTTCATTGAGTTCTTTTCAGCTGTTTGCCAGGTGTTTGAGTTTAAAGGTGATAACAAACAGCAAAACAACCAGAAAACAATTGTAAACAGTCTGAATCGAAGGCCCAGATACTCAAAGATATCTAGGTGCCTAAATCCCATGGGACCAAGGATCTGAGCCCAAATTTCTTTGCCATCCCAGTGAACCAAGTTTAACTGAGGTAATTGTGGTTCCATACTCCTGACTGATTTTCCAGCCATCCACAGAATCTGTCAGGGGAAAGCAGGAAGAGACAAGACCTGAACTGCTCCTGTGACAAAACAAGACCAACCAACAAGGCCAATTTTCCAGGCCTTCTGTCTCAAATGTAAAGGCACAAAGAAAGATGGGCGATATAAATGATGAGTCATTCCAGAAGAGGTGTGAGAACAGTGGGAAAGTCAGTCCCTAGGGCTGAGAGTGGGAGGCGAGTGCTAGACAAGTGAAAAGGGAGTGAAGTGAGACTATGGACTTCATTCTACTCTTACTTATTCAGGAGTAAATGAGGAGTAACCCCACCATTGTCAGATTCACACTGGTTTATTTAAACTGCTGCAACCCTTTGTGCGGGCAGAGCACTTATTCTGTGTTAAGGGGGGGAAGGTGTGCTTCTGCAGCACCCCCTTGTGACCCATCCTGGTATGACTCCCCCAGCCACAGGTCTCCACTGGGAGGTGGCTTTCTCTTGCAAGGTCGAGTGTAGCAATGCTTGAGCCCTCCAGCGCAGCCCTTCAGCCCCACCTCTTCTGGAGTATTCATGTCCAAGGAAATCAGGAAAACCCACTCTCAGACAGGACCATCCAAGGGACCCCGCCCCTTCTAGCACAGCTTTAAAGAACCAGTACTTTGACTGGGCACCAGGGTCTGGGATCCACCAGGAGGCTTGTCCAAGCAGCAAGCTGCCACACTCTGGCTTCGTTCACATCAGAGAAGCAGAGCTATTCTCCTTTCTGCTCAGCCCTGAACCAGGCTAGGTCTCCTCAACTTCCCTCTCCAGGCCTGACTGCTGCTGAAGGCGTGGCAGGGTGGGGCCACAGGCTTTCATTAACCCTCTCCTTGCCAGTGGGGGGCCCATCTGCCCCATCACAAGCGACTTATTTCACTTTAGCTTAAACATGTTTCCAGTGGACATAAGTTAAACTGAAATAAGTCTGGTTTAAAGGGAAATAAGAGTGTCCACCCAGCCCTGTGCATTGGTTTCATTAGGCTGGTTTTAAACTCACTGCTGTGGTTAAACCAGCGCCACTGTGCATGTAGGTGAGGTTTTTGTGTCACCTTCTAGCCCTGGCAAGGAATACAGCCAGAAAATTAGCTGAGACGGTGAAGGCTTCAAGAGAAAGAAAGGAAGTGGAGGCGAGAGTCTCTTCCTCGATGGAAGGGGAGAGGATGAAATGAAACAGTCGTGACCACGAGCTAATCTCCCTTTGGCATTTTTCATATATCGAGGGTAGAGGAACCACTGCTGGAGTCCCATCTTCCTTTGGGACTTTTATGCTTGAGGAAGAGCTCACCTGGTAAGAAGATTGGCTTTCATCCATGAGGCAGGGTCCAGGTTCCCTCCTCACAACCTGTCAGCTCCTTACCCCGGGGATTTCCCATTCCCTCCTACTGGCCCACTGCAAACCAAGCCCAAGGCTGTGTCTACACTAACCAACAGAAATGTTGGTGGCTGAGCCAGTTGTATCGGGCAGTTTAAGCACAGTTAAGTGAATGCACACTAGCCACGTTGAATCAGTTTTCGTTTTGACCCTTACCACAGCAGCGGTATCCGGAACTGCTCTGGCTGCAATCTGCATACTTGTCCCACAAGTTTCCCAAACAATCCCTCAGAAGCAACGCTCTCTGGGAGATTTCACAAGGCCACTGGTATGCCTTGAACCATATCAGCTTGTCTGTGTTGGCACTAGCCCTACATTAGTTGGGACTGAAGCAGTTCAGCTTTAACTAGCTATTAAACCTACAGAAAGGCAGCCTGTGCTAGCCAGGCATTAGGGCTTTTGGGATATATTTGTGGCTATGCAACATGTTCTAGAAAGGGCTGGATTTAGGGGCAGGGGACCCAGCTGACCGCTTGGGGGGCACTGGGCCATTGGGGCTGTTTTTGTTGTTAGCGACAAAAGGGAAAATAGAATGTCTGATGTAAAATGTTTCAGGTATTCCATATTGGATTCATTTTCACTAGCCTCCTTGTACATTTCAGTTATTCTTAAAATTAAAAAGTTTCTATAAGCTTAAAGGAAACCAAATTTTTTTTAGTTTGTTTATATATGGAATGAATAAACAAAGATTTATAGCTCCTAGTGTGCAAATATATCATTTTCTATGACAGTGATAAGTCATGCATGCAAATCGTGCATCAAAGCTGTGAAATGTGCTACAAATGCAATAAAAATAAGGTATTCAAGTTTAACAAAGGGGGGTGGGGGCACCAAAGATGACCTGGGGCGCCATTTGATTGAGGTCCGCTTCTAGTTCTAGGGGCTTTAACTGAATTAATTTTTCTAGAGTAGACCAGGCCCAAGGATCAGACCCTTAATTCCAACCATATTCAGTTATTTTCATAAAAGACAAAGTTTCTTTTCCCAAAGATTTTTTTTGACAGTTAAATTTGGCCCAGATGTTTTCTTCTCAGTTCCAAGGCTGGTGTTTCCACAGCCCAGCATGTGACCAATGAGTACGTGTGACCATCTGGGAGCAAGGCAGAGCCACGTTGGGAGCAGAGATGAAGCAGGGATTGGGCCAAAGCCACCCCCTCTTGACTTCATCAGAGTTACACCCAAGGTGAATTTGGACCAGTGTTTCCTATTATTGCAGTCACTGTGGGACACCCCGCCTTGTTAGAGATGAAGCGTAGAACTCCCTGGGTGTCAGGCTACGTTAGGTCACCCCTGCTTTGTAACCAGGCAATTTACAATGTTCTTTTCCTTGCCTGTGCATTCTGCCAACCCCCGCACTCAGAACACAACACAGATCCTGGGGCCATCTGGAAACTGGGCCAGTCCCCAGTGTAAATTTGAGCAGCCGCAGAATTGTTCTGATTTACCCTAGCTGCCAATGGCCCAGAAGGGGTCACTCTGGCAACTGGGGATCAGCAGGGAACAGGTACATACTGGCCTTTCCCCTGCACTGGAGACAGGAGGAGACATAGAAGCCATTATGGTGGCTCTATGACAGATGAAGATTTCCCTACCCAGGAGAGATCCTCCAGGGACAGGTTAAGTCAGTTTTCCAGCCACTTTGCCTCACCAGAATAGCGCAATGCAGCCACGGAGGGGCTGGGATCTGGCCCAACAAACCTGCTTTGAAAAACTGCAACTTGTAACTTTCAAGTTCACAGAGGACTAAGCAGGATAGTGGGCTAGGGGAGGCGATGAGCCTCTATGGTAAGCATTAGGAAACAGGCGGGCGGGGAGCTTGATTCACAGCCCCCAAGCAGATAACAACAGCAGCCTGACAAGGGTGACCTCTCTGCTGCTCAGTGAAGTCATGACATTATTGAAGTCATGGGAGGGGTTCCACTGACTTCATTGTGGCCAGGATTTCACCCTGCTGCTAAACATTACAGCTCTTGTGACACGACAGGACTGAGCGGGTCCCACTGGGCTCTCTAAGCAGCTGGCAAACAAGGACAGGATTCCCATGGAAGTGGGGAAGGCTATGCCTCATTTCACAGCTGGCAGTATCACTGAGCATCTGGCCCCTAGCCAAAGCTTAGACACAACCTGACGAGGCGCTTTCATGAATAATTTTGGAAAAGGCACAGTTTTGGGCCATTTTTCACAACAAGTTTCAAAATGTTCCGATTTTTCAATGAAAAAATGAAGCCCATTTTTTCACATTCCCTCCCCTTTTCTCTGACTTTCCCCCTCCCTTTTTTGCCCCTTTCCCATGGCAAAGAGGAGAAGGGGCAAAATGCACCATTTTCCAGGTATGATTTTTTTTTGGAGATCAAAATGGCAGAAAATGTGAACAAGCCACATTTTCATTTTTTGTAAAAAGGTCTTTTTTTGTTGCCAAATGTTTCAACCACTAAACTTTGACCATCCTGCAAACCATCCTGCATGTGTGAGAGGCTCCAGAGAGAGTTGAGGGGGACCCTCCATATCTGAAGGGCATGAGAAGGGAAAAAAGATTGAGTAGTCCCCAAAGGACCAGCCCCCCACATACAAATTATAGTAGGGACACTGCAGCAAAGAAAAGCTTCCATCATCAGTGAGCCATGAAGGAATCATCATTTTGCTGTCTGTGCCTGGTTGTTTGTGTATGTGTGTGTGTGTGTGTGTGTGCACATTTGAGTGTGTTGTATACATGTGTTCCTGCATGCGTGTTTCTGTATGCGTCTTGTGTGTGTGGGTGTCCCTGCACATCAATGTTTTGACTAGACCTCTTAGAAATCAAAAGCAAACTGAGATGTTTGACAGCTGTTTCTTGCCACCTGCCCTCAGGGCAGTCTCCAGACAGACAGTAACCACCTGATGATCTAGCACACACACTTCCCTTCAGGGCGTTTCAATTGTATTGCAAGTTTCTTTGAAACAAATGAAATTAAACACTATATTACCAGTAATAAATATGTCACAAGAGCAACAAAAGGCAACAGCTGGCTTTTACATGTGTCTGGGAAAACGCCCCCTCCAGAGGCAATGTCAGGAGAGGATTTTTAGAGGCAATGTGTGAACCTGTTGGGGAGCTGACATAAGGCCAAGGTGGTGCAGACACAACAACAGTGCACAACAGCACTGAGTCAAACCTCACAGTAAGGCTGGGCCAGCATGAGCAGAGATTTAGGTGGGTACAGATAGAATTGGGCAGACACTGGCACAAATTTGGCTGGGCCTGGCAGAGATTCAGGCCAGCAATAACCAGGTTTTGGTTTCAGGCGGCCCCAGCTCCAAACCAGGAAATTCTTGGTAATTTCTAATGAGTTCGGGTCTTTTTTTAACCCCAGGCTCAATGGCAAGGTTAAGAGTTGTTGCAGTAGCCACTGGCGTCTGGGACATTGTCTCTGTTAGGTGTCCCTGACCTATGTCAGGGGCCTGGGGCAGTGCGTGCTCTCATCAGCAGTCCTGTGTATCACTCCGTTAGTGCAGCTGGGGATCCACGTGTGCTGAGACTAAAGGAAAGGAATCAATAAATTTCCACTATGCCAACAAAGGGCTCTAGCCAGCCATGCCTGTGTTGGTCTGTGTTGCCGGGGGGTTGGTGCTACTAGCCAGGGCTAGAGAAGCTAATCATTCTTTTGGCCATGGCTTGGAAAATGTCTGTTCATAACCACAGCAAAGAAAGAAGACAAACGTATGCAGACAAATGTATGCAGGATGCTTCACTGGAAATGTTAATATTTTGTTTCAGTGCAGAACCTGAATCGAATCGAATCTCTCTGTCACCCATTCTCCTCTATCGATTCCTCCACTCTCTCTCTATATCATCTATCTATCTAGATTGTCTTATCATGGCCTTGTGCTGCTTCCTCCCACATCCGCGCACATGTGATTGCCTGATCATTGCACTCCTCCAGGCCACTGGAAGAGCATTTGCACTCAAGAAGCTGCCATCATGGGAGATGCTTCATATTTTGAGGCTCTAGCCTTCATCACTGTAGTATGTGAGCACCTCCACTTTAAACTAAACTGTTCCCTCTCTCTTCCCTACCAGCATGAGGCAGGCTTATGGCTTTGAATCTGTGTGAATGGGGGCGCTATTAAGGCAAGGAAGTAGGTTCAAATCCATGCAGTGTGACGTTGGGGAGGGTTGTAGACCTCATTGGGTGCGATGGTGAGTCTCAGAGCCCAGGCTGACTAACGGGCTTGCAGTGTATGCGCCATGGGACAGGGAGGGCCTAGCAGCATCCAGAGGAGCCTGGCTCGATCTGCGGCAGCCCTTGTGCTGACCAACATGTTGCTTGGCACAGCACCGTAGAGGAAGGCAACGCAGGGAAAACGAGATCGGGGCACATTTTCGTCCCTACCCTGACTCGCTCCCATTCTATCAACCATTTGCCTAAAGCTTCCTCACGTCACCCACTCTCTGTGCCACAGCATCACTCCTGGGTGTGGGTGTGGAGCTGCACTTTCCTTTCTTAGGAGAAAAAGGGCTAGAAACGTGGTCACTGAACGCTGGCGGCAGGGTGCGTGGCTCACAGGATCAGCTCTGCATGCTACTGGCTGCTTCCTCTGGGCTGACGTGCCTATGTCCTAGTCCAGCGGGACTTTAATAGAACAGGAGGGGTATAAGTGTAGCAGAGAGCTGGTTTTTGACCACAGCCTCAGAAAGCCCCGTGGTTGAATAGTCTGGTCTTTCACAGGAAGGCTGTACATGTTCCCTGCGCAAACACGCACAGCGGCAGGTTTATTTCAGGCTCTGAGGTAACCATCCGGGTTAGACAGTGAGTCGATGCATGATGCATCTAGGTCAAGTTACCAACACCTTCCTGTCACTGGAGATTTTTAAGTACTGGTTGGATAAACACATCCGGATGGTCTCAGGTTACTAGTCCTGCCCCAGTGCAGGGGACTGGACTCTATGACCTCTGGGGGTTTCTTCCAGTCCTGCATTTCTATGAGGCTAGGATATACAGTCCGAGGGGAAATCGTTTTGTTTCCAGCAAAGTGATTTGTACACGAACAGGAAAGAACATCTCTGCTGGCTGGATTCTTTCCCCGGAGTGAGCAGTTTGTTTTATTCAGTGCTCGATGTTTCCCGGGTCCGAGAACAATTTTTTTCAGAAGGGATATTAAACCTTCTGCTCCAGGGCTTGAGCTGATCTCTGACTCCTGGAGATCAGGGTGAGACCCAGTTTGGAGGCAGTTTACCCCCTCAGCTACTGTGGGGGCCCTCTGGCATGTCTGGACTGGCCGTTGTCAGGGTCAGAATAATGGATTCAATGAACCTTGGAACTGATCCACCTGGCAGTTCCTATGTTCCCCTTATTATTTACCAGCTGGCCTCAGAGAGAAAAGTTTCCTCCAAGAACAGACTTGCCTTGCCTCGTGGAATCCAGCATCCTTCCCCTGCTTTAGAATTTACCCTTCTCCAGCAGTTAGCAAGACTTCCTTGTCTTTTAAATAGCTTTCTGGCTCGCAGCAGTGCACAGAACCGGCTGGGCTTCACTCTCCTCCCACCACCCCCACAAGGAGCTGTAGCTTTTTGCAAAGAGCTGCCTAGCCATGTGCTTTCTTTGACTGCAGCTGAGGTGTGTTTCTTGAGTCGGGGTCTGCGAAGAGGTGAAAAAGCACATAATCTAAATATTTTGGCTTTCAGGTTTCAGTTCTTCTAAAAAATTCTGCTGAAAGCAGGCCTGTCATGAAACATTTTGTTTAGTCGAAAATAGTTCTGACAGGAAATTTACAACCTGTCTTAGTAGCATCCTCTGTCCGCAGGGCACCCAGCTTCCTGTCTGTGGAGGAATCTCAACTCTCCCCAAGCACCCTGGCAACACACTGCATGTGCTTCTGCTGCATAAAGATAGTCATATGACTTCCCAGAGGTAAAGAAGATATCAGCTGTGCCAACAGTTCATGTGTCAGATCCTGGGGCTGAGAAGGGTCCATGTACAGGGCAATTAGGAATGTGACTGCAGGAGGTGTAGATGTAGCCCAGCTAGATGAGGAGGAAGGTGAACCAAAATGTCTCTTGTGGCCACTGCACCCCAGGAACAACCCCAGCACCCTGCTACCCATTTGAAGCCTCGTCTAAAAGGAACTTCTCTGTGGAGAGATAAAGGCTGTTGGCCCACATGCCCCATCTAAGCCAAAGCAGCTTCTCTGACAGACAAGGCCAGTAGGTTAAAGGCTTCAAGTGAGGTCCTGTTCATTGATGCCTATAACTCCGAGGGTCGAAGGGAGGGAAGCGCCTAGCTTGGACTTCACCATGTAGATACATTTATTTTAGGGTTGACTTGGGCTCCTGCGGAGCCCTTTCCTCGTGTCCTCCCTGCTCATCAGCAAGGGTGGGGCCAATTCCTACCTCAGCACACACCAGAGCCACAGCCTCCTCCAGAGGCCAGGCCGACACCTCTTTGCCAGGCAGCAGTTGAACACCACTGAGGGAATCCCCCCCCGATCATCGGGGCAGTCCTGGTGGGCTTGGGGAGAATCCTCCACAGAAGACTGTAGGGGAGAGAGGGTGGTGTACTGTGCACTATCCTCCTCCTCCCAAAACCTGAGGCAGCCTGGGGGTCACGGGGAGCATGGTTTGCCCCCCAAGTCTGGGGCAGAAAGCTGGGAAGTATGGGGATTGCACCTGGGCTGAGACTGCTGCAGAGGTGCAGCGTTCAGCCTGCAAGGGAGTCAGATGTTCCCCTCGCTAATCAAGCAAGGCCTTCTCTGAGGAGTACCAAAAGGAGGCTGCCTCGCCACCCGCAGCCAGAGGAACAGGGGCCACAAGACGCAGCATCAAGAGGAGGGTCGTGAAGGAGGCTCCTGACTGGTCTGAAGCAGCTGCTTGTAGCAGGCTGGGGAGCAGGTCCCAGCAGCCCATGATGGTCGGTCACAGAGACATTGACTCTATATAGGATGGGGCAGAGCCACGTGCAGCTCTTGGGTAGGGAGAGAAGAAGGGCCATCCCCATGGTATCAGCCTAACCCCACCGCAAAAAAGCCAACAGAGGCTTCCTAGCAGAGTCTTCACCTTAGACCACCTTGAAGGCTGCACAGGAAGGGAATGACAGGACCCAGTTACGAGCCCTGTCTCCCAATCCTAGTTTCTAGCCACAGATGCCTCCCTGCACCTGATCTAATCCTCTTCTACCACACTTTGCTTGCAAATCTCTACACACCATACAGAGTTTTTTCCACACACGTGTTCCTCATTATATTGTTATGTGCCAAGCAGGAGCCTTTTTCAACTCTCCCCAGCAGCTCGTACCCACACTCAGGGCTCTCAAGGCAACTGTCAAACAGATAAGTTACTTTACTTCTGGGGCTAGGCAGAGATGGTGGCCTATTCAAACTTCCTATGAAAGACTATGTCCTGGAGGATTTATTCGGATCAACTCCATAAACTCCACCCTTAGGAAACCCAAGGAAAATTACACTCTGGTTCTCCATGGACTGCAGAACTACTGAGTGTCAGCAAAATTCTCATCTGCGGTGAAGGTAGCTAAGGATGTATAAACGTTTGTTGGACCAGATGGGTCACATCTGAGGTCCATCTACTCCAGTAATCCAACTCCAACAGTGGCCAGCACCAGAAGCATCAGAGAACTGTTCAAGCACCTCACAAGCAAATGTGGGATAATCTCCACTGCATTTAGGTCCCTGTAGCCCATGAAAAGGTATAGGATAGAGTTCACTGATAGTTCCTGGTATGGCAGATTAAACTCTAAACAGGGTCATTTTAGATAGTGCAAACTCCAGACAAGTTTCTGGGTTCTGTTCTTGGGTCTGTCATTGATGGGCTGTGTGACCTCAGGTAAGTCAGGTAAGCCTGGCTTAGTGCCTCAGTTTCTCCATTTATAAAAAGGGGATGGTACTTGCCCTGCTTTGCAAATTACTTTGAGGTCTACAGATGAAAAGGTAAGTGTTAAGGATTATAATTATTATAGACAGGAGAGAAAATATCAAAGAATGCAAAGCCTGCGAAGATGCCAGATTTATACAGCAACAAAGCTTTCCGCCGTCAAAAAGCATGAAGCATTAAAGTATGATAAAGTAAAGAACCCTGACATAACAAATCTGAATCAGTCAGCAATGGGCTGGCTGCATGTTGCTCTAAGATCATTAAATATCCTAGCAGGGCCTGAAGTTTTCTGCCAATAACAACAGCCACAACCACATACGTAAGTCCACTGGAGTTTCCTTAGTGATGAAGGAAACTGAGCAGCAGTTCATAGACAGCAACTTCAAAGGCATCTTTTCATCAGTGGCAAACCCACCCTTTACATTTCCGTCTAGATGACTAGAGATATTGCAGGTTTATGGAGTTTCACACATGCTACTTCAGAAGCAATTATCAAAGAAACTGAGTCATGAGACTGTCTCATTGACCATTATTTCCTTTGTCCAACATGGCAGATTGCCAAGGGCAGACAAAATCTTTGCAAGGGCTGACTATGCTACAGACTGGCACCCACTGAAACGTTCTCACTTGAGTCTGTAATCAGGGCTTCCAGTATGTTCCCGTTGTTGAGGTCTGGGGAATTTTTGTCTCAGACTCTTGACGTGATCCTTTTCAGACAGAAAATCCTGACTCATGAAGCCATGACGTGAAAGCGCTCGCTGTGTAAGGGCTGATCGAATTAGTAACACGACACCAAGTTGCTCCCATGAAACATGAGGAAAGAAAATTTGTGTTTTGAGACATTTGTGAGACCTGAGTATTTTTTTTCACTGCTAGTAAGTGAAAGGGGAAGGAAAAAACCCGAAACAAACCAAGCTCTTAGCAATGCCTCACTAATAAATGTCACTCCATTATAGACAATGTCTCCCTGTTCAGAGCAAGATGAAGTGAAATGAGAAATGGAAAATAATGTCTAAGCAGAGTCTGAATGAGCTCTAAGCTAGCTAGAGGGGACTAGGGGGAAAGGCTTCATGACCAGACTGTATTTGTATGAGCATAGGCACATTGCCTTGGTGCTCAGTGTGAGGGGACTGCCTTGCCCAAATGATCCCTTTGGCTGGTGTGGGGTTACAAATCATTTTACTGTTAATTGCAGGGGTAATGAAATGTCGTTCCCCTTATTGTATGAATAAAGGGCAGCAAAATTGTGCTTAGATCATCCTCATCTGAACCGAACTTGGTAAGGAGCGGACTCTACTGCAGACCCCTGTGAAAGGGAGAGGACATGGGGACAGGTGTCCCTGCTGGGAGGGATGATTCTGCCTATGACCTGGCTCAACAAGAGACTTTTGTCGACCAAAGTCAGCTTCTTGCATCAAAACTGGCAGTGTACACACTACAGTCCTCTCGCTACCAACCCAACTCCCCTGAGTTTGTGACAAAATAAAACAACTTCAACAAGAGGTGTGGGGCTTTTTGCACCAAACTTTTAGTGCCAAAGCATCAGTGTAGACACTGTGCTTGGGTCTCTCATGGTAACTGGCCTCCTGGAAGTGTCCCACAATGCCCATCCTGACTTCTCTGGCCATCACTTTGAATGCCACTGCCCTGAGTCACCTGCCCCTCCCCCTTTAAAGTCCTAGGAACTTTTGAAATTCCACTTAGAATCAGAGAAGATTAGAGTTGAAAGGGACCTCAGGAGGTATCTAGTCCAACCCCCTGCTCAAAGCAGGACTATCCTCGGCTAAATCATCCCGGCGACGGTTTTGTCAAGCCGCAGCTTAAAAACCTCTAAAGATGGAGATGCCACCACCTCCCTAGGTAACCCATTCCAATGCTTCACCACTCTCTTAGTGGGAAACTTTTTCCTAATGTCCAATCTAGACCTCCCATGCTGCAACTTGAGACCATTGCTCCTTGTTCTGTCATCCGCCACCCCTGAGAACAGCCTAGCTCCACCCCCCTTTCAGGTAGTTAAAGGCTGCTATCAAATCCCCCCTCATTCTTCTCTTCTACAGACTAAACAGGCCTAGTTCTTTCAGCCTCTCCTCATAAGTCTTGTGCTCCAGCCCCCTAATCATTTTTGTTGCCCTCTGCTGGACTCTCTCTAACTTGTCCACATCCATTTTGTAGTGGGGGGGCCCAAAGCAGGACACAATACTCCAAATGTGGTCTCACCAATGCTGAATAGAGGGGAATATTCGCTTCCCGTGATCTGCTGGCAATGCTCTTACCAATGCAGCCCAATATGCCATTAGCCTTCTTGGCAACCAGGGCACACTGCTGACTTATATCCAGCTTCTTATCCACTGTAACCCCCACATCCTTTTCTGCAGAACTGCTGCCTAGCTCGTCGGTCCCCAGTCTGTAGCTGTGCATGGGATTCTTCCATCCTAAGTGCAGGACTCTGCCCTTGTCCTTGCTGAACCTCATCAGATTTCTTCTGGCCCAATCCTCCAATTTGTTTAGGTCCTTCTGTATCCTATCCCTCCCTTCCAGGGTATCTACCACTCCCCCTAGCTTAGTCTCATTTGCAAATTTGCTGAGGGTGCAATCTACCCCATCCTTCAGATCATTAATGAAGATGTGGAACAAAACTGGCCCCAGGACTGACCCCTGGGGCACTCCACTTGTGACCAGCTGCGAGCTAGACATGGAGCCATTGATCACTACTCGCTGAGCCCTTTGCGCTAGCCAGTTCTCTATCCATTTTATAGTCCATTCATCCAACTCATACTTTTTTAACTTGCAGATAAGAATTCTGTGGGAGACCATATCAAAAGCTTTGCTAAAGTCAAGGTATATCACGTCCACCACTTTCCCCACATCCACAGAACCAGTCACCTTTTCATAGAAAGCAATCAGGTTGGTCAGGCACAACTTTCCCTTGGTGAATCCATGTTGACTGCTCCTGATCACTTTCCTCTCTTTTAAGTGCCTTAAAATGGATTCCTTGAGGACCTGCTCCATGATTTTTCATGGATTTTTCAGGGATTGAGGTGAGGCTGAGCAGCCTGTAGTTCCCTGGATCCTCTTTCTTCCCTTTCTTGAAGATGGGCACTATATTTGCTTTTTTCCAGTCATCTGGAACTTCCCCCAATTGCCACGAGTGTTCAAAGATAATAGTCAATGGCTCTGAAATCACATCAGCTAACTCCCTCAGCACCCTCGGATGCATTGCATCTGGCCCCATGGACCTGTGTATGTCCAATCTTTCTAAATAGTCTTGGGCCTGTTCCTTCAGCACTGTGGGATGTTCACCTCCTCCCCATTCTGTGCTGCCTAGTGCAGTAGTCTGGGAGCTGACCATATATGTGAAGACAGAGGCAAAAAAGGTATTGAGTACCTCAGCTTTCTCCACATCTTCTGTCACTAGGTGGCCTCCCCCATTCTGTAAGGGGCCCACACTTTCCCTGATCATCTTCTTGTTGCTAACATACCTGTAGAAACCCTTCTTGTTCCCCTTCACGTTCCTTGCTAGCTGCAATTCCAATTGCGCTTTGGCTTTCCTGATTTCATTCCTGCATGTTCGAGCAGTATTTTTATAATCCTCCCTAGTCATCTGACCAAGCTTCCACTTCTTGTATGCTTCTTTTTTGTGTTTAAGCTCCCCAATGATTTCTTTGTTAAACCAAGCTGGTTGCCTACCACACTTGCTATTCTTTCTGCACATCGGGATGGTTTGTTCCTGTGCCCTCAATAAGGTTTCTTTAAAATACAGCCAGTCCTCTTGGATTCCTTTCCCCCTCATATTAGCCTCCCAGGGGATCCTGCCCATCAGCTCCCTGAGGGAGTTAAAGTCTGATTTTCTGAAGTCCATGGTCCATATCCTGCTGCTCTCCTTTCTTCCTTTTGTCAGGATCCTGAACTCAACCATCTCATGGTCACTGCTGCCTAGATTGACACCCACTTCTACTTCCCCTACCAAATCTTCCCTGTTTGTGAGCAGCAGGTCAAGAGCAACACGGCCCCTATTTGGTCGCTCCATCACTTGCACCAGGAAGTTATCTACAACACTGTCCAAAAACTTCCTGGATTGTTTGTGACCTGCTGTATTGCTCTTCCAGCAGATGTCAGGGTGATTGAAGTCCCCCATGAGAATCAGGTCCTGGGAACTGGAAACATTCCCAAGTTGACTGAAGAAAGCCTCAACTACCTCATCCTCCTGGTCTGGTGGTCTATAACAGACACCCACCACAACATAACCCTTATTGTTCTTGCTTCTAAGCTAACCCAGAGACTCTCAGCTGGCATATCTCCAGTTTCACACTGGAGCTCAGAGCAATCATAGTGCTCTCTTACATACAGCATCTCTTACACTTCCTGCTTGGTGGGCGTGGACAACTCACATCGCATCTTCCCAGCTGACCATGGCGACTCCATGCACCAAATGCTCTTCTGCTTGGAGCATACAGGAGCGTCTGCATTTGATTGGCATTTGGGGAGAGGAGGCTCTGAAGTCCGAGCTCTGCTCCTGCTGGAGGAACTTTGATACATACAGTCAAATTTCTCATTTAATTGTGGAGAAGGGTGATGAATGGGATATGATGCAGTGCTGCATGAAAAGCAAGAAGCTGCAGCAGGGGTACCAAAAGACTATAGAATCAAACCATTGCTCTTGTGGACAACCTTTCTATAAGGAGCTGGAAGCCATCCTTGGTGGCAACCCTCCCTCCATTGCCAAGAGACCTGTGGATACCTTTTTGGACCTGGAGGCAGCAGACACCGGACTCAATCCTGCAGAAGAAGTCGTGGACCAAGTCAAGTTGGAGGATGATGTGAAGCAGGGAACTGGGTTGTTTGCTGACATGGGGAGTCAGGACTTCTTCTCTACCCAGGAGAGTCTCAGCCCTACAGCTCTGGTGTGCAGGATGCAGGAAAAGGGTGCTCAGGTACGTGACTTTTTGAGTTGATACTGCTCAGTTACATGAGGTACAACTATCCTTTGCTCTGTTGCATTATGCGGCTGGTCGAAATGATAGAAATGCACAAGAGTAGCTGTGTTTGTATGTGCTTCCCATTCCCCTGTGCAGCTAGGCAGTGTAGTGGAAAAGTCTGTTAATGTACACTGAGATTTCACAGGAATCCCCCAGAGATCTCTAGGAAACTTTCCTGAAGGTACTCGCCACTCCTCTACCGGAGATTCCTCAGCAGGGCTGCTTTGTTTCTTCCCTCATAGTAGGAAAAACATGGTTACTTACCAGTAACTTGTTCTTCGAGATGTGTTACTCATATCCATTCCAGTATAGGTGAGTGCACGCCACTGTGCACAGGTTCCCAGAACTTTCTTCCACTTAGCAGACCCCGTAGGAGCTCAGGTGCTCCCTGGAGTGCCGTGCTCATGCCGTGGCACATAATGCACTTTTGACCCTACGGCCCCTCAGTCCCTTCTTTCTGCCAACTCCGACAGTGGGGACGGAGGGTGGGTGTGGAATGGATATGAGCAACACATCTTGAAGAATAACAGTTACTGGTAAGTAACCCTGTTTTCTCCTTCAAGTGATTGCTCATATCCATTCCAGTATAGGTGATTAAAAAGCAATGGAGGTGGGGAGGAGTTACCGGTGAGCTGCCCTCATCACAGCTCTGCCGAATCCCACATCCTCTCTTGCCTGCTGAACGATGGTGTAGTGAGACGTGAAGGTGTCCACCGACGACCAGGTGGCAGCTTTACAGATGTCCTGTAGGGGCACTTTCTCCAAGAAGGCCATCGATGAGGCCTGTGCCCTCGTCGAGTGTGCTGTGATGACTCTGGGGAGTGGTATGCCTGCCAGCTCATAGTAGCACTTGATGCAGGAGGTGATCCACTTGGAGATGCACTGGGTGGAGACGGGGGATCCTTTCATTGGGTCCGCCACAGCGACGAAGAGCTGCATCATCTTCTGGAAGGGTCTCGTCCGGTTGATGTAGTAGGCCAGGGCTCGCCTCACATCCAGGGAATGCCACCTCTGCTCCTCCTCCAAACCGTGTGGTTTTGGAAGAAACATGGGGAGGAAGATATCTTGGTTATAATGAAAATGCGAGACCACTTTGGGCAGGAACGCCAGGTGGGGTCTCAGCTGCACCTTGTCCTTAAAGAACATTGTATAGGGGGCTCCGAGGTCAGCACCCTAATCTCAGAGACCCTCCTAGCCAAAGTAATAGCCACCAGGAAGGCTACTTTCCATGACAGGACCAGTAGCGGGCATGAAGCCATAGGTTCAAAGTGGGGCCCCATCAGTCTGGAGAGAACCAGGTTCAGATCCCAGGGAGGCACTGGGTCATGGACATGTGGGTACAGCCTCTTCACCCCCTTGAAGAACCTGATAGACATAGGATGGGCGAATAGAGATCTCCCCTCTAGTGGCTGATGGAAGGCCGAGATGGCCACCAGGTGAACCTTCAGAGAGGCTAAGGCCAGGCCTTGGAGTTTCAGCTGTAGCAAGTACTCCAAGATGGACTGAATAGGGGAGAGGCTCGGAAGCAACCCCCGGGACTCCGCCCAGCAGGTAAACCTTCTCCACCTTCTCCCGCTACACGACCTATGTTGAAGGTTTTCTGCTGCCCAGCAGAATTTGTTGAACCTGCGCCGATCAGGCTCTTTCTCCCTCTGTCAGCCACAAAGTGAACAGGCTGTCAGGTGCAGGAAGTCCAGGACCGGGTACAGCAGCTGGCTGTGGTCCTGGGAAAGCAGGCCATGCATATTGGGTGCTCCAATGGGTCGGCAATCAAGAGGTCCAGGAGCATTCTGTACCAGTGTTGCCTCAGCCACACCAGGGCAATCAGTATCACATCT